>CM076578.1:172494046-173056878 GCA_034641835.2 Pinus albicaulis | reverse complement strand
AAAGTAGTGGCATTTAGACTTGCACACTTTCCTTGGTCTATTTTTTGCTTGGGGTTCATTTCTTTCTCTTTTTGACCATTTTTATTCTTTTTACCCTTTGATATTTCTTTTAGGGTATACCCTCTTTACATTTTTTAAATTTTTTGATTTTTTGGTTTTCAAGAATATGGAACACCTTTGCTCAAGTAAGAAGGTTTGAACATATTCCACACTTCCATCAAGACAATCATGAAAGATGAAACCTATTGATATAGGAGGCTAACAACTTCCAAGCTCATTGTCGTGTCGTTTATATGTTCAAGAGAAGTTGACCTCTGCAAGTATCAACCTTCCTTTGATTCTCATCTGATCCTGATTCACAAAGACATTATGTTCCTCTGTCTCACATCGACGATGTGGGAAACACTATGGCCCACCTTCGATCAAGGTCACTTCCTGTCGACTTCAACTCATTATCCAGGAAGCTGATCTAGAGACTCCCTTCTTGTACCTTGGAGCCTGCATGCCTCAATGGTAGGTTCTTCGCATTCGACGTGAGGTTTTCATCATTGGCCTTTGATCGAGTGATTCTATGGGTGTTCGACGCCATCTCATTGATACACACATCGTATATTGTACCTATAGTACCTTGAGGACCATTGTCATTAATGGTGGTACCTCTCGCGTCTGTTAACAACTTTCATCATTGGCTGGTAATCAGGCGATGTTCTTGCATGTTCGACTTCAGCTCACATATTTGCATGCTTGAACTTGTACTTTTTTTGGGTCGAGATGGAGCGCAAGACCCTGGATTCATGTCTATTATAATCCAGGCTACGATTTTGTGGATTCTTATGATTAGTTACATGACTCACTAATTGGATGGTTGTGACCATACCTGAGTCTATTTGTTTATCCTCACTGGATGGCTACATCCATACCTTGGATCTGGATTATTATGGATGGCTGTGCCCATACCAAGTATATATCATGTATCTAAGATATCAGTTGTACTTCTCTACGTAGGTTTTTCGACAGTGATGTTTTCAGTTGGACACGTTCTCATAAATCATTTCACCCCTCTCTCTCTTTCGGGCCTCATGCTTTAAGGGGCATCTGTTACACAGTGATTTGTCACCGTCCCTGCAATCCGCATCTCGCCCATTGGAGGGTCATTTTTGTGACCAATAAGCAGTGTCATGCCTTGCAAATACCATCATTGCATCCCTTTCCATGAGGACAACATTTCTTCTGTTGATCATTTCCTGAGAAGACCCCTAAAAACACCTGTTTTTGCCTTGGCGCTGGTAGCCCATTATGTGCTCGCGCCAATGAGGAAAATTAACACTGAGCCCATGGAAATTTTCACTCTATCCCAGTTAAGCAACCACGCCAATCTTCTTTTGGAATTTTTTTTAAAAAAAGAGGCGAAGTTTCGATTACAACAACTTCATGGATGAGTCATCAGGAGTGGCTTGACTGAATAACCACGGCCTTCCTCCTTTGGCCTCTTGTTTCCACCTTATGGGGAACCTCCCAAGGGATAAGGCCTCCCTTACACTATTGTAGGGATCCCAACCTCCTCCTCTCCTCTATAAATATAGCCTTCATCCATTGATGAAGGGGCTGAATGGCTGAATAGCTAGTCTCCAAGTTCCCAGGAGCCATCATAGCCTTATGCTGCAAGAGCCTTGATTCATTCCCTTAAGGCCAAATCCAAGCAAGGAGATCATTATAGAGACATCTGAAGAGAGAGGTTTGTCCCATCCCCAATAGGATTTTTTGAGTCGTGTTCCGCTGGAAACCCTCCGAAGGAGAATTTAGCGTCAGGACTATGGTTGTATTCTTCTTTTATTGATTAATGATAAGCGACTATTGGTTATGGTTCCACTCCTGTTGTTGATTCTGATGATAAGTTATGTCTTCTCTGACTGACATATAGTTGCATATGCTGGATTTTACGCTTGCGTTTGTTTTGTTTCTTGCGTGTGTAGGTGTGACATCACAGAGATCATGAGGATTGTGATCTATCGAAGCTAAGGAATGGGAGCGCTACTTTCTCTACAAGCGACAACGTTGGATTCCAGGTAAGCCTTCATCGCTAGTTGGTTTATTTGTAATTAGGAACCTACACTATAGTGTGAACGATTGTTGCTAGACTCGGTCTAGGCTAGTAGGGATCGCCTCTGTCCGTAGAGGGGATTTACCTCCACAACATTTATCGATCATGGTTCTCATTTTCAGGATTATACGATGGTGAAGCTAATGTCTAAGTTGGGTCTGCGTTACGATAGCTCAACGCCTTATTATCCTCAAGCTAATGGCCAAGTTGAAGCTATAAACAAAGTCCTTGTTACAATGCTTCAACGAATAATTGGGATCCATAAATCCAACTGGCATCTCACGTTGTTCTCAGCTCTTTGGGCTTACCAAAAATTGATTAAGAGTGCAACCGGATTTACCCTGTTTCAGTTAGTATACGGTCTGGATGCCACTGTTCCAATTGAATGTGAAATCCCTTCACTTAAATTAGCTGTGGAATTACTGCCTGATACTTCGCCTGAAGAAGAGTGTCTCCTCTACTTAGAGAGATTGGATGAAACTCGTCACTTAGCTTCCTTGGTCATCAAAGCACAAAAGAAGTGAGTCAAAGCTCATTTTGACTAAACAGTTTCGCCTTATGTCGGTTTCGCGGATGGCGCTTCCCGCAGTACCAGGAACTTTTCTTCGACAACTTGGGTAATTTATGATCCTATTGGTGAGTTGATTAACTTACAAGGTATTTTTCTAGGACCAACTACAAATAATGTCGTTGAATATAGTGTTTTTTTGGAACTATTAACCGATGAATTTAACCTCAGCATATGCACGTTGCTTGTGAATTTGGATTCACAACTTATTGTTCTTCAACTTAATGGTCATTATTCGGTTCAAAACCCATGCATTTTGAGATTTTATTTGCATATTAGTTTACTTGAAAGACATTTTGATTTCATTACATATAAACATATAACAAGATGAATGAATACATTATCAGATGCAATAGCTAACATTGTGCTAGATAGACATTTGCTCAATTTATAAAAACATTATCATATGTAAATAGACCCATGTGGAAAACAGATGTATATATATATATATTGTTTTTTTGCAACGTTTGCTTCATAAAACCCAAAAATAATATATGTTTGTTTCAGTTACACATGAGACTACATGTCTCTCAAAAATGTGCAGAAATCAAGCCTAAGTGCCTAGTCAGCGTGGTGCTCATGATAGCATGTCACTACTCGTACCAACCACCTCAGAAAGTGGTGGATATGACTCGACACCCCTAAAGTGTGCCTATGATAGGCCTGAGGCACATCATCCAATCGAGAATAGTCTGGGACCCCACGGGCGATCCCCTCTAGGTTTTGCACTATCTCCTCCTCGCCACCTTCACCATGAGGATCAAAATCATGAGGAACTCGCCTCAATTTCAGTGACATACCTGTAGGACGCTCTGGGCCAACATCTGCATACATATAAGAATAATTGTTAGAACATGCATATATACCAAAAAAATCATAAGCTCATGAAAATAAAAAATGATTCTTACCTAGTTCTTTGTCCCAATCCTCTCCCTCCAGGAGTGGGAGGTATGGTTCTCCGTTGAAGTATGTGCCAGCGTAGGGCCAATCCTCCACAAAAATTAGTTGTCGTTAGAGCTAATCAGAAAAATCTGGCCTCCAAGACATCTATTGGCCACCCCCTACTCTAGGCATTAGTGCTGCCCATCGAGCCATTCGTGGCTCGCTGGGTGGTGGCATCAGGACTATAACCTCCTGACGCTGGAATATGGGTAATCGTTCCAAGAATAATGATACCAGAATCGACCCATACCCAAACTGCTTTAGTTTGGTCTTCTTGCACTTAGTGAGTTGTTGTTTGATGCTAACAGTCATGGCCTCGGCCCAGTTGAAGAGAGTCGGGTTCATACACTTGGAAGCAAGAAGTACTTGTGTCTTCATGGCCTCATGTGGTGCCTGCAATATCATAGCCCGTGTGATAGTTTGCAACACTACTCTTAGTGCCAAATCAGGGACGATTTGGATGTCCACTTTGCCACTCCTAGTTCCTTTTCATGCCCCTCAGCACACCCTGTCAATTACCATTTCCATGCTTTCCCCAGAAGGATGGGTACTGGTTAAGATAGGGACTGCACCCCTATGCGACAACCCAGTGATGAAATACACATCAGAAAATTTGATTTCAAGCTCCTGATCCTGGAGTACAAAATTTTCCTAATCTTCGTCCCAAATTCTTATCAAATATTGAAGCTGTTAGTCTCCTATACCAATAGGTTTCATCTTTCATGATTGTCTTGATTGAACTATGGAATATGTTCAAACCTTTTTCTTAAGCAAAGGTGTTCCATATTCTTGAAAAACCAAAAATATCAAAAAAAATTTAAAAAAATGTAAAGAGGGTATACCCTAAAAGAGAAAAATCAAAAGGGTAAAAAAGAATGATGGTCAAAAAAGACAGAGAAATGAACCCCAAACAAAAAATAGACCAAGGAAAAGTGTGCAAATCCAAATGCCACTACTATTTCATGTTTTGCAATAAAGCAATTGTGTGCGGCTTGTCAAACCTTTGCTACAATTCATAGAATAATTCAAACTGTTTAAACTGAAGCTTACTCATATTTCAATTTCATGTTATAGAATAGAGAATAAATATTCGATCAAATGAGTTTAATCTTGGCAGATAAGTAGATAGGTAGAGTGAATAAAAGGTGCTCAACGATTAATACGAGCCCTTGGATGTAATAAGGTAGAAATAGATAGATTTATCATGTAAAAGAAAAAGAAGATTGATAAGGGTTTGCAAGTCTAAATGCACCACTAATAAAGAAGATAAAATGGTAGTAGTAAAGTAGATAGGGTAGGTAGATGGTGTTGCAGAAGTGTCATCCGATGAATGATGGTGCTACATGTGTTTTTAATCCTTTACTTTCATCACAAATACGTAAAAGCGAGAAAATACATTGGAGAAATCACAGAGAAGCAAAGTCAAAACTCATTAACTTCCCTCATCACTTTTCCCTCAGAGTTTTACTAATTTCCCAAAGTACTGCTAAGGTATTTGGAGATCAGGGCTACAAGGCATTTCCTTGACTTTTGGAGAGACAGGACCCTCGGCCTAATGATACAAAAAAGACCTAAGTACTTGAGATAATTCATCATTATAATCATCCATCTTTAACCTTGTCACTAGAGTAAAATCCTATTTTTGCTTAGGAAAATCACACAAATTCCATAAATAAATCCCTCATGATAACTTGCTATTCTAAGTTTAAGTATTGAAGATAAGATGATTACAATTCGCTTCTAGTCTTCACTTTCTTAGATGTGCAAAAATATTTTGAGTTTCCCTTCGTCCTTTGCCATATTTACATTTAACTCTATTTACTAAATCCCTAGTAAAATACCCTATCCTAAGTATATAACTCTTTATAAATAACCCAAAACCTCTTCATTATAAAGTTTAACCAAAGTGTTTATTTCCCCGCGCATTCAACAAAAACCCACTATACGCCCTTTGGTTAAATTTATCATTATACCGTAAACCCGCCCCTATGGTAAGTTAAATACATTTGTTAATTTACCATATAATAAAATAAAAACATATATATGAAAAATAAAACGCTAAACATACGATACATATGTTTAAACCCGAAAATATAAATAAAACCTGAAGTTTTTTTTCGAAACTAAACTTTGGAAAATCCCGCGCCAACGTGCTCATCCACCGTTTCCACCCGACCTTAACCTCGCCGCGACCCCCTATTTCCTTTATAACCATGGAATTAGTTAATTATCCTAATTAACTAACAATCTTATCTTTCCACTCATTATATGCCCCCCGGATGCTTAAATAGAGTTAATTGCGTTGTGCACCCCCGCCGGCTCCGCACATCGAAACCCCACCATCTTTTTGTCCTTTCCACCGTCCGCATCACCCACCCAGAAGATTCATTACCAAAGCTACCTCGCTACCCATCTCTTGTCGGGCCTTTTTAACCACGGGATGGTGGTATTTGGATTTTGTCACCCGTCCACGCGCGAACAACCTCAGGAATCATCGGCCCTCGCGGTTAATACCGCCTTGCTCAAAAGCTATAAGGGACTCACTACTTACCGCTCTGCCTCTGCACTACATCACCCGTACGTTGATGACGTCACACCTCGGAAAACTAAAAAACCCTTTAAATTGTAAATAAAGCCAATTCTTCGTGTTTTTCCGTTATTTTCGTTATTAAAAACAACAGCGCCTTCTGCTACGATTTTCGAATTTCCACTGAAATTCACTGTGTTATCTGTTTTTGCTCTAAGATTCCGCTGCACCTGTGTTCGAGTACAGTCCCGCCATCGCCTGATACCTGTTAAAAGTCAGTTTCTTCCAAAAAATAGGTATTTATCCTTTTCCGCCCCGAGCTGCAAGTAAAACTCAGTTTTCTTTGTTTTTCGCTGAATTAGTGATTAAAAAACATCACTGAGATCTTCCCCAGAGGTTTTAAAACTGTGTAATTGCTCCCTGAACCTACAAATTGTGCCAATTTCCTTCATTTTAGAAATCCCGCCCGGCCTGTGAGGAAAACCAGAAACCTCCATTTTGAATCCACAAGAACCAAAATGGAGGCCCCGGCAGCTTTGAATATCACTCCACTGAATGCCCCCCACCGTGAATTGGAATATTTACCTTTGGTAGATAAAGATTTCCAAATTAAAGACCTGCATTTTGATGAAAGTCCCCTATTGAGTTATTGTCGCTGCAGAGACGAATACTCAAAGGGGAAAGATCTTATAGGGTTGTGGGAATCCAATCTCCCAAGGTATCTCATCCCTTCAGTCATTTATTTCCCAGAAATCATCCATTATTGCCATTCAAACTATGATCCCACTCAAAGGGCTGTAATAGCTCCTGATCAAAGTGTTCTGTTTCCCATTACTCCTCAGGCTATCAATGTCATGTTACACTTTGAACCAGACCAAGAACTAGCACCATTGTCCATGGAAGAATTGATTGAGAAGACCAGGCAATTAACCCCAGAAAAGCTAAAATCCATGTGTCAGAATTTCATGTTACCTGAGCATCAGCCAAAAGGATCTCCTCCCTATGGTTTTTACTATTTCAATACATTGGGAAGGCTCATTGTAAATATGATATCTTTTGTCTTGGGATTCAACACCAGTGAATATGTGGATGAGATAACCTTGGTTTTGCTATCCATTTTTACCCCTGGGCAACCTCCTGAGATTAAATATGACTTTGCCTCTTTCATAGCCAACAAGATCCATGATCAATTCATGAGGCTAGATGATGAAAAAGTTTTTAAATATTCCTCAGTCATCTATCATCTCATTATCTACTATCATTCAGAAAAGTTCCCTTTCCCTGTTCAAAAACTTGATGCCAAGGGAAACCCCAGGTCAGTCATATTTTGGTCCCCCATAATTCATTCTTCCTCCGATTCTCCCTATTCCTACACTGAATTCATTGATCAGTTTGTATATCCTGCAACAACTTTGTTAACAGGAATCTCTCCCCCAAGGCTCAGTAATGAAATAAAAAAGACCTTGCAACTTTCAAGAACTTATAAAGTTGGGGATTGGTATTTGTATCAAAACCATACAGTCATCAGGATTTATGGATGTGAATTACATCCATTCAGGTTACCAAGATATGTGCCCATGAGGATTTTTTCCTTGGAATACTTCAGGCAAATGAACAATTCAGATGTAATCCATTTTTGTAGTGTAAAGAAGAAAGCTCAGTTAAGGATCAAAAGTCAATTAGGTCCTTTCATCTGCAACTCTAGGGAGGCCGAGAGAGAGGCAGAAAATATATTACAAAGAAAGTTCCAAACATCTTTCCGTTGGGTTCCTTATGACCCATTTGGTTTTATTTGTGAAAAGAGATTAAAGAATAAATCATCCCCTTATATACACCATAAGATTCCTGATCTAGAAAAATATGCCAATCAAGAAGAATGGGTTGAAGGAACACTTGTTGAGGAAGAAAGTGAAGCTGACAAAATGAATAAAATTATGAAAGATGTTGAGAAGAACTTTGACCTAGAATCTTATGGTCAAGTGGAAGTACCCTACATTGGTACTTCTTCAGCAACAACTCTACATCACACATTACAGGAAAGCAGTTCATCAGTTGCAGTAGAATCAAAGGGCAAAGGAAAGGAACCTGCAATCCAGGTCATTGAAACTTTGGTCATGGTGGAGAAACCACAAACTTCCAAAGCACCTGAACAATCACAGGTTTCTCCCACACAGGCAAAGCACACACAAGTTCCAGAGTTGCAAACTCCATTAAATATGGAAATAGGAAAGAAGAGGCAGGTTCCAGATACCACACCTCCAAAAGGGACCTCACAGGTACATCAAACTAAAAAACATAAATCAGATCCACTTCCAGATGTGGAAATCATAGATGAAGTGTTTGATGATGGAAGGGAAGACAGTCAACTAACTGGCACAGTTAGTGAAACAAACACAGGACAGAAAGGAAAAGCTTTACAAAAGAAATTAAGTACTGAGGTATCCTCTTTCAGACCACCAAAGACAGACACAGGGGATATTAAAAGAACCTTCATTAATATTAAAGCAAAAAATGATCCATTAAAAATGAAGGTATATGATCAGTATATGAAGATGGCTCCCCATAATCAAGAAAGGCTAATGTCAGCGTTTGACCTTTCACAAGGCAAAATGATGATGAGCCACTTCAAGACAAAGGTGCCAAAGCCCACTTCAGCAGCTGATTACATCAGAACAAATTTTGAAGTTTTGGCAAAAGATATCCATCCTCTGGACCAGATAGAGCTACACAGACAAACTGGGGAAATGGTCTATTCTACTCTTACCAATAAGGCTATGGCAGCTATAACGCTGCAGGATTCATTGAATAACACAACTGCACAATTGCAAATTGAGAAGGCCTCTTCACAGGCCAAAGATAACAGAATAAAGTCTTTAGAAGACATAATCATTGGTTTGGGTCACAACCCCAAAGACATTAAAAGTATTGAGGCATTAATAAAGAAGAAAGATGATGACATAGCTGCACTGAGGAAGCAACTAAAATTGCCAGCCTCAAGGCACCCTCATACCCAAGAAGTTCTAAAAGGGAATTCACAGGAAGAAATAATGGAGTTGCTCCTAAATATGACTGAGCGACTAAGTGAAACGGAGAAGGAATTGGAACAAGCTTTGCAGGAACAGGAAACTATCAGGCAGACATCAACAACAGGTACTACAACAACAGAGCAGCAAACACAGCCATCCCAGGTAAACACTTCTGGTTTGAGTTCTGATGAATTAATAAAGCAGATGGAAAGTCTACAACTAAGGGTCACAGAACTCCAAGCAACGAAATTGCAATTAGTAAAATTGGAGGAAAAATATGATACATCTAAAAAGACAGCTGCTGATAACACCAGGGAAATAAAAAGGTTGGAAAAATTGGTTCAGGCTTTGGAAAAATATCTTTCATTGGAGAAGCCTTTAAACGAAATAAATGACATTCTTTGGGGTAACATCATTGAGTTAATAAAGGGTATTTGGCCCTCTATTCAAGCTATTTTTGAACAAAATGAGTTAGTTAAAATAGCCCAAGAAGAAATAAAGAGAACCAGAAATGAATTAAGAGGCAGGCCTGAGCAGGCCCAAAAACTCATTCAATTTTTGAACACCAGGACAAAGCAACAGCTTGCAGTGTTAGGGATTGATGATAGGACAGGCACAGTTTTGGAAATAAAGAGAGTTTTCATCAAGAGAACTTTCATGCAGAATTTAGAAAGGAAGTGCACAGATATTTTGGTTGATATCAATATTTTCAGAGAGAAATTCCAAGCTTTGTTGGACAGTGGGTTACCAAGTCCTATGCTCTCAGAGGATCAAATAATGGACTTAGAAACCTATATAAAGAAAATAAAGGCTCATGCTCAAAATACAGCTGCTTGTTCTCCTAGTTTACCACAATCAACATTACCAACAGGAAGAAACATCTATGATAGAGTGAGGAATTTATTTCATTTGGAACATGAAATAAAGTATCTATTTCCTAATGAGCCCACCTTTTACAAACTCACAGAAGCAGATGAAACATTGAGAAAGCTCAAAAGGACTATGATACCAGATAATCAATGGTGGAATGAAATGTTGGAAATTCTATAAAAGTTATTTTCAGGATGACAATTTATCTTTACTATCAGGTAAATGGTAAAAATGAGTACAGATGAAAGAGTATCAGTTACACAGGTAAAAGAGTATCCGTAAAGACAAAGAGTATCAAGCAAGCAAAACAAATTACTCCAAAAAACAGCAACGAGCCCTTTTTCAGCACTTACCTCCAGCACATCCACAAAGAAAGGAAACAGCACATCAGCAGTTACTTATTATTCTATCTACGAGACCATTTGTCTCCTGTTTACTTGTAAATTAATCCTTAGTCACCCCAAAATATGGGCTAGGATAGTGTGAGATATTTTCAATTATTTAGTGTATAAATAAACCCTCAAAGAGAGTGTTGAGGGTGGATTCTATTACTCGGCTGTAACATTGAGATTTTCGGAATAAAAGCATTTTGGAGAAATTTATTCGTGGCTTACTGGATGACGATTTGAAGTACAGGACTTTTTGCAGGATTCATGTGTTGGACTGCAGTTCAATAAGTCTTTCCACCCTTTGTCTTAAGTTTTTTATCAGTTTATAATATCATTATGTCCATTTCTGAATAATTTACATAAAGGATTGAATCAGAATTTACTTAATTGTACTCTGATTTCAGATGTGATTGTTCTTAATGTTTTCCTCTAAATTAGTTATAAGCAGGAATTCTTAAATGCTCTTGCTTTGCTAATTTAAACATTGTTGATTACTATAATAAAGAATTCTTCATTGCTCTTTGTTTGTAGTCATCTCATTTCTTTCTTTTGAACATGGTGAAAGATTCTTAACTGCCTTTCATCCCTTCAAGATCATCCCATCCACTTTAAATTTTAAGGATTGTTCTCTGTCTAGCTATCTTGCCCTGTAATACCATCTTGTGTTTAGAATAGAAATCCAGTAAAGCCATCCTTTGACTCCATAGCCCAATGGAATGAAAGCCCTCAACCTTGCTATTCATTGCTCTTTGTTTGTAATCATCTCATTTCTTTCTTTTGAACATGGTGAAAGATTATTAGCTGCCTTTCATCCCTTCAAGATCATCCCATCCACTTTAAATTTTAAGGATTGTTCTCTGTCTAGCTATCTTGCCCTGTAAAGCCATCTTGTGCGTAGAATAGAAATCCAGTAAAGCCATCCTTTGAATCCATAGCCCAATGGAATGAAAGCCCTCAACCTTGCCCTTAGTTTGTGGATTCCACCATTTTCCCAAAACAAACTCTTGAATCTATAACTAGCCTAAAACCTTCCAAGAACAAAGATAAATCATAAAGAGAGAGCCCTCTCTGGCTGCAGATTGGCTAGATTCTGCATCTAAAAGGTTGGTTTGTGGTTACCTCGGGTATACTTTCCTCTTACACAACTTCTAGGAAAACCTGAGTGATAACATAGTGGCGACCGTACTGGGGAATCTGAATCATTTTATTGATATTATTGTTTGATTTATAAGCTATGGACAGAGTCTGAAGATCAGCCAGGTAGCCTTTGAAATTTCTTTTGCTTTGCAATTGCAAAAGTAAATAAATGCTGCTTCAGTCTATCTCTGATTTAGCTTATATACTGAACTTTAGTTTCAAAATATTCAATCAGATTCTCGAGTTTAAACAGATCTTTGAGAAAATTTTAATCACACATCATTATTTATTAAAGAATTTGTAGAAGTTGTATTTATTCTTTCAATTAAAATCAAAAATTCAAAAAACACATAGTCTAGGAAAACTGGCTTCAGAAAGGATTCGACATACTAGGTCAAACCCTGACCCCAATCCACCACCAATATTTGAAAATCCAAATCTGATTCCTAGGATTCTTAGAAGACAAGGAAGTGAAGAATGTTCTGAAAGAGGAAGTCAGGAGAGTACAGGAAGTTCTAGACCACTTTCTAGATCTGCATCTTGTCCTGTGAAAATTATATATATTGATGACATTCCTTTTGATGCACGATTTGAAACATATTTGTTTGTGAATTTTTCTGAAACTGAATTATCTAGATTAGTTCCAGATCCATTGTTCTTTGAAGATTTGCAATACAGATTTGTTTCACATCATCTTGACAGAGAATTGCATAACTCTATTCAGTCTGAGCAAACCTTTGAAGAAATTTCAAACATTTCTGTGATTACTGAAGCATCTCCAAGTTCAGTCACTTTTTCTCAAACATTTCAAACACCTGTTATCCCTTCTACTCCTCCATCTCCTCCTGCCAGACCATCAACTCCTATTACTTCACTTTATCTTCCAATGGCTAATCGATATGCCCCTTTACAGTTACCAGCCAACCCTCCAGCTTTACCTCAAGATTATCAAAGTAAGATCACACCTTTTGATGGATCAGGTACTTACACAGCTCAACAACATACCAAAAGGATGACTGATTACTTTGAGTTTTATGAGATTGATACTGACAATATCCGAATGAGAATTTTCGTTCAGAGTCTTACTGGAGAAGTTAGAACTTGGTTTAGGGCTCTTGCCCCGAACAGTATTACTGATTTAGAAGCTTTGTATAGAGCATTTTTGAACAGATGGGAGAAAAAGAAGGATCCTCTTCAGATCCTATCAGAATTTGAGAAATTAAGAAGAAGACCTAACGAAATCGTGCAAGATTACATCATAAGATTCAATGAAGCATATAATGCAGTACCTCAAAACCTAAGACCCCCACCTGACTCTGTATTAGTTAAATTTCCAGATGGTTTTGACTCTGATATAGCCTATTCCCTCAGGGAAAGATCTCCTCAAACACTAGAGGAAATTTAAAGCATAGTGGTGAGTGTAGAAGCGAATCTGATAGAAAAACGAGCCAGAGCTAGGGCAGAAAGAAGAATGCCTATGAATGAAGAACCTTCAGCTTTTGAAAAGAAGCTGGATGTAATCATTAAAGGTATGGAAAGATTAGGAGATAGAGTGGAAACCATTGAAAGAAAGTCTTCTACTGACAATCAGAATGCTGCAAGAAACCCGAACTTTAGGAGGAATCTGAATCAAAATAGTGGAAAGAATGTTCTTGACCAGAACATTAGGCCACCCTTCCAAGAAAACTTTTTTGAAGGCTCAACTTCTGAAGAACCTACAGAAGATGTAGAAATAAACAATGTAACAGATGACAAAAATGAACCAGAGGTCTTCCTATCCCAGGATGATCAAGAGAATCACATCCTTGAAACGTTCCAAACTCATTCAGGTGAGACTTTTGATTTCAAGGAAGGCTATGACACAGCAATTTATGAGGTTCATAAACAGTACAACTTGAGAAGTAGACGGATTGATGTACCAGAGAATAGCAAACAGAAAACTGCAAAACAAAATGTCAAAGGTAAAGTCAACATTCCCCCTGTACAAAACAATCCCCAAGTACAAATTTTGTCTAGAATAACTCCCAACCCTTCAAATCCAATAATTGAAGATGTCTCGGACAACCAACCAAACAACAAACAACAGTCTAATACATTTCCTCCTGTAGGAAATGTAGAAGAAACAATAGAAGTTAGTCCAGAAACATCTTCAAAACAAAACTTCATTCATGAAAAAGAGAAAAACATTGAAGACCCAAAAAACAGAGAAAACCCAACTGTGCAAAACACTAAAACTCAAACGGAAAAACCTTTCAATATAGAGGCTGAAATAGGCAAACTCAAGATAGCTATTCCTTTATCAGAATTGGCTAAACATGATGTCTATGGGAGTCAGATTACCAAGTCCCTAAACATTAACATTACTGGATTGGATGATTCAGTAAACATTCTTGATGATCAACCCAAACTTCTTTTTGGCCCTGAGGTTAATGGCAAGCCAGAAAGTGGAGGAACTCCTCCATTTTATGTAAGCCTGAATGTTCATGACAAGATACTCCATAATGCAATGCTTGATTCTGGAGCATCTCACAACTTGATGCCAAAAGCAGTAATGGAAAGATTGAATCTAGATATTACCAGACCGTACAAAGATTTGTTTTCATTTGATTCTAGTCAGGTAAAATGTTTAGGTTTGATTAAAGATCTATGTGTTACTTTGGTACAATACCCTGCTAAGTCTGTTTTAATGGACATAGTAGTTGCTGATATTCCACCTAAATATGGTATGTTATTGTCTAGATCTTGGGGTGCTAAACTTGGAGGGTCTATTCAACTAGACATGTCATATGCAACTATTTCAGTATTTGGTCAGCCTAAAAGGTTATATAGAGAAACCTTGATGAAGTACTTAGTCAGTAGCCATGAGAAGCCTGAAAACTTCCCTGTTTACTCTGTACATTCTGATATGGATTATTTTATTTTATACAATGATGAGTTAGATCTCCCTACTGAAATAGAAGCTCCAGAATTGGAAAACATAAACAAAACCACTGTTAAAATAGAAGAAATCTCTGAAAACAAAGAAACACCAGATGATCAAGAAATACCTGAAGAAACTAAACAACTAGCTCCTGTCAAGAAACACTTTAAAAAAATTGATGAAGATTATGAACATGAAATTCTATGGCATTTAGAGTTTGATGGCTCAGTAAACAGACTAGGGGCAGGAGCTGGGATTTGGTTACATAATGTTGAGAATAATCATGCAGAGGGTCATGCTTATAGGTTTAATTTCAAATGCACTAACAACATGGCAGAGTACGAAGCTCTTTTATTAGGGCTTAAACATGTCAAGAAGTTAGGAGCTATTAGGGTATCAATCATAGGAGATTCCGAACTAATCATTCAACAAATTAAAGGAGAATGTTCAACAAAAGACATGAGACTGAAACAATACAGAGAGACAGTTGTGGAAATTCTCAACACATTTCTACAAGCTCAACTTGCCAAGATTCCCAGGAAACAAAATTTGCATGCTCACAGCCTCGCCATGTTTGCTAGTACATGCAAGTTACCTTTTGACCCTAATCATCAGTTTTCAGCTGAAATTAGGCATAGGCCTGCTATACCAGACAATCTTTTGAATTGGAAAGTATTTGTGAATAACAATCAAATCAATAATTTTTTGACACTTCAAAATGAGTTTTCTAACTGTAATATAGATGAGGATATAACTATTGATGAATCTGATCAAGGAAAAGAACAAAAAATAGAAAATTCAAGAGAAAATTCAATTCATATGCTACATCCAACCACATTCACTGAAAAGGACATGCAAAATTTGAAACACATGGAATCTGATGAGATCATAGAAGATGAGACGGAAATCATCAATTTAAAAGATAATCATTTGCCCAAAGGATTAACTCCTTTGGAAGATCTGTTTGACTCAAATGATATTCCATTTAGACCTAAAATGGAACCTGTAAAGGCTGATATGGAAGAATGCAACTTAGGAACCCCAGAAAATCCCAAAATGGTCAAGTTGTCCAAATCTCTTCCAAAAGATCAGAAGGTTAAATATGTTGAACTATTAAAAGAATTCCAGGATGTTTTTGCCTGGAGTTATGAAGACCTCAAATCATATGATACATCCATCATTCAACACACTATACCTTTGAAACCAGACCAGAAACCTTTTAAACAAAAGCTTAGAAGAATAAATCCTGTTTTATTACCCTCAATTGAAAAGGAAATCAAAAGGATGTTTGAAGCAGGGATTATAGCTCCTATAAGATTCTCAGAATGGGTTTCTAACCTGGTACCAACAAGAAAGAAGACAGGAGAAATTAGACTGTGTGTCGACTTAAGAAATTTGAATAAAGTTTCTTTAAAAACAACTATCCTCTACCGAAAATGGACCATATTCTACAAAGGGTAGTAGGATCTTCGAGAATATCACTACTGGATGGATTTTCAGGGTACAACCAGATTCTGGTTCATCCTGATGATCAGGATAAAACAACATTCACAACACCATGGGGTACGTTTAAATATGTCAAAATGCCATTTGGGCTCAAGAATGCAGGAGCTACATTTCAAAGAGCAAAGGATATTGCTTTTGCTAAAGAGATACATGATTTTCTGGTTATTTATCTAGATGATTTAACTGTTTTTTTCTAAAACAGATCAAGAACATTTAGATCATTTAAGGCAAGTCTTTATAAAGTGCAGAAAATATGGAATTTCTTTAAACCCCAAAAAGTCATTATTCGGTTTGGAAGAAGGAAAGCTCTTAGGGCACATTATTTCTAAAGATGGCATTAGGATTGATCCAGAAAGAATTCAAGCAATTTTGCAAATACCCCACCCCAGAAACATAAAAGAGTTGCAAGCATCCATAGGAAAAATTAATTTCTTGAGAAGATTTATTTCTAGTCTAGCAGAGTTACTTAGATTACTAACTAACATGTTGAGGAAAGATTCAAGCATTGACTGGACTGTTGAAGCCAAACAATCATTCGAGGAAATTAAAATGGCTTTGACAAGGACGCCAGTTCTGACCAGTCCTAAATTTGATAGAGACTTTATTATTTTTTCATTTGCTTCTGAACATACTGTTGCAGCTGTTTTACTTCAAAAAGATGACCAAGGGTGTGAAAAGCCAATAGAATTTTTTAGTAAAGCACCGAGGGATGCATCTCTAAAATACAATATTATGGAAAAACAGGCTTTTGCATTGGTAAAAGCAATCAAAGATTTCAGAGTTTACATATTATATTCTCATGTGATAGCATATGTGCCTAATGCAGTAGTTAAAGATATTTTTGACTCAAGATGGCATTGAAGGTAAACGAGGTAAGTGGATAGCTACCATTTTAGAATATGATATTGAGATTAAGCCAACAAAACTGATAAAAGGCCAAGGTTTAGCACAACTCATGACAGAAACCAATTGCCAAGCCTTAGACATCAATGAACTGGATAACGAGCAGGAGATGGCGACTCCTCAGATCAGTCAAGCTTTCTTAGATTCACCTTGGTACACTGATATAATTCATGTTTTATTAAACCTGCAAGCTCCTCCAGGGTTGTCCAGAACCAAGCAAAGATTTTTAAAAATGACATCTTTGAAATATTGTATTTTAGATAGCACTCTATTTTGGAAAAATCATGAAGGAATCTTGTTGAATTGTCTCTTAAAAGATGAAGCTGATAAAGTTCTTAATGAATTTCATGCAGGGGATTGTGGAGGACATCTCTACTGGAAATCAACTGCAGACAAAATCTTAAGAGCTGGTTTCTACTGGCCAACTTTATTTTCTGATGTTAGGAAATTTGTAACAACTTGTCATAAATGTCAGATATTTGAAGGTAAAAGAAAGTTGTTACCTTTGCCTTTGAAACCAATTTCCACAGAAAGACCTTTTCAACAATGGGGGTTAGATTTTATTGGAGAAATTCATCCCCCTTCTTCAGGGCAACACAGATGGATTTTAACTGCTACAGACTACTTCACTAAATGGATTGAAGCCATCCCATGTAGACAGGCCAATGATTCTGTAATCATAGGGTTTTTAGAAACTAACATACTTTCAAGATTTGGCTGTCCAGAAAAGATTATAACAGACAATGCTGCTGCATTTAAATCAAAGAAAATGATTAGTTTCTACCATAAATATCATATTACTTTAGGCCATTCGACAGCCTATTACCCCCAGGGTAATGGACTAGCAGAATCCTCTAATAAAAGCTTGATTAATATCATCAAAAAGTTATTGGAAGAAAACAAAAAGAATTGGCACAAGAAACTGACCAATGCATTGTGGGTAGACAGACTTACAACTAAGAAATCAATTGGGACTAGTCCATATGCGTTAGTTTATGGCCTGGAAGCAAGATTCCCATCATCTTTAGGAATTCCTGTTATGAAATTACTTCAGGAGGCTCAAGTGGAGCCAAATGACATTCAAAGAAGAATTAATCAAACAATCCACCTGCAACAGACTAGGGAAGAGGTATACCAAAGATCACAAGTCCTGCAGGAAAAGCTAAAGAAAATGTTTGATAAAAGGACTAAAGCAGAAGATTTTCAACTAGGTGATAAAGTCCTAAGATGGGATTCTAGAAGAGAATAAAAAGGGAAACATGGAAAGTTTGATTTCTTGTGGAAAGGGCCTTATATCATTCATGCCTTGCAAGGAAACAACACTTACTTTTTGAAGGAGTTGGACAATTTAGAAGTTGAAGAAGGACCAGTCAATGGTCGAATGCTCAAGCATTATTTTGATCCCATTTACTAGAATGTTTTGATTTTTCTAACTTGTACATAATATATCCTTTTTTCTAATGCATTTTTGGATTGGATGGTGACTTCTTGGAATTGAAGCCCGAAGTGAAGGCCCTAAGTTCCAAAATTTTCACTATCATATGTAAAATAAAGCTACCAGAAGAAGGAAGATTTCATACTTTCAGTTTGAAGACATTTTGAGGCATCTGACCTGCTGTTCTTGACTTTTCACAAGGAAAAGTCATCCCCAAGTGGAGCCAGTGTTAGTCTCCTATACCAATAGGTTTCATCTTTCATGATTGTCTTGATTGAACTATGGAATATGTTCAAACCTTTTTCTTAAGCAAAGGTGTTCCATATTCTTGAAAAACCAAAAAATTCAAAAAATTTAAAAAATGTAAAGAGGGTATACCCTAAAAGAAAAATCAAAGGGTAAAAAGAATGAAATGGTCAAAAAAGACAATGAAATGAACCCCAAACAAAAAATAGACCAAGGAAAGTGTGCAAATCCAAATGCCACTACTATTTCATTTTTGCAATAAAGCAATTGTGTGCAGCTTGTCAAACCTTTGCCACAATTCATGAATAAGTCAAACTGTTTAAACTTGACTTACTCATATTTCAAATTCATGTTATAGAATAGAGAATAAATATCTGACCAAACAGTTTAATCTTGGCAGATAAGTAGATAGGTAGAGTGAATAAAAGGTGCTCAACAGTTCAATCTGAGCCCTTGGATGTAATAAGGGTAGAAATAGATAGATTTATCATGTAAAAAGAAAATATTGATAAGGGTTTTCAAGTCTAAATGCACCCTAATAAAGAAGAGAAAATGGTAGTGTCAAGTAGATAGGGTAGGTAGATGGTGCTGCAAAGTGTTATCTGATGAATGATGCTGCTACATGTTTTTAATCCTTTACTTCATCACAAATACTAAAGCAGGAAATACACTGGAGAATCACAGCAAGCAAAGTGAAACTCATTAACTTCCCTCATCACTTTCCCCTCAAAAGTTTTACTAATTTCCCCCAAAGTACTAAGGTATTTGGAGATCAAAAGGGATCAAGGCATTTCCTTGACTTCTGGAGGGACCGGACCCTCGGCCTAATGATAAAAAAGACCTAAGTACTTGAGATAATTCATCATTATAATCATCCATCTTTAACCTTGTCCTAAGTAAAATCCTATTTTGCTTAGGAAAATCATGCAAAATTCCATAAAAATCCCTCATGATAACTTGCTATTCTAATTTTAAGTATTGAAGATAAGATATTGCAATTCGCTTCAAAAGTTCTCACTTTCTTAGATGTGCAAAAATATTTTGAGTTTCCTTGTCCTTTGCCATATTTACATTTAAATCTATTTACTAAATCCCTAGTAAAATACCCTATCCTAAGTATATAACTCCCTTTTTATAAATAACCAAAAAAAAAAACCCCTCTATTATAAAGTTTAACCAAAGTGTTTATTTCCCCGCGCATTCAAATAAAAACCCACTATACGCCCTTTGGTTAAATTTATCATTATACTGTAAACCCGCCCCTATGGTAAGTTAAATACATTTTTTAATTTACCATATAATAAAATAAAAACATATATATGAAAAATAAAACGCTAAACATACTATATATATGTTTAAACCCAAAATATAAATAAAACCTGAAGTTTTTCGAAACTAAACTTTGGAAAATCCCGCGCCAACGTGGCTCATCCACCTGGCTTTTCACCCGACCTTTTAACCCCGCCGCGACCCCTATTTCCTTTATAACCATGGAATTAGTTAATTATCTGAATTAACTAATAATCTTATCTTTCCACCTATTATATGCCCCCCGGGATGTTTAAATAGAGTTAATTGCGTTTAAAACCCCGCCGGGCCCGCACATCGAAACCCCACCATCTTTTTGTCCTTTCCACCGTCCGATCACCCACTGTAAGATCTACGGCCAGCGTTCACCCCGCTACCCATCTCTTGTCAGCTTTTTAACCAGCGGGGAATGGGTGGTATTTGACTAGTCACCCGTCCACGCGTCAACAACTTTGTGGAATCGCTGCCCTCGCGGTTAATACCGCCTTTGCTCAAAAGCGGTGCGGGGAATTACCACTTACCGCCCGGCCCCTCCACCATACATCAGCCTGTACGTTGATGACGTCACACCTCGGAAAACTAAAAAACCCTTTAAATTGTAAATAAAGCCAATTCTTCGTGTTTTTCTGTTATTTTCGTTATTGAAAACAACAGCGCCTTCTGCTACGATTTTCGAATTTCCATTGAAATTTACTGTGCTATCTGATTTCGCTCCAAGATTCCACTGCACTTGTGTTCGAGTAGACTCCCGCCATCGCCTGATACCTGTTAAAAGCCAATTTTCGTCCAAAAACAGGTATTTATTTCACAGCACCCCGAACTTCAATATAAAATCTATTTTCCCTGTTTTCTACTGAATTGGTAATTAAAACTCATCACTGAGATCTCCCACAGAGGTTTTAAAACTGTGCAATTGCTCCCTGAAACTGCATTTGTGTTAATTTCCTTCATTTTAGAAATCGCGCCCGGCCTGTGAAGAAAACCAGAAACCTCCGTTTTGAATCCACAAGAACCAAAATGGAGGCCCTGGCAGCTTTGAATATCACTCCACTGAATGCCCCCCACCGTGAATTGGAATATTTACCTTTGGTAGATAAAGATTTCCAAATTAAAGACTTGCATTTTGATGAAAGTCCCCTATTGAGTTATTGTCGCTGCAGAGACGAATACTCAAAGGGGCAAGATCTTATAGGGTTGTGGGAATCCAATCTCCCAAGGTATCTCATCCCTTCATTCATTTATTTCCCAGAAATCATCCATTATTGCCATTCAAATTATGATCCCACTCAAAGGGCTGTAATAGCTCCTGATCAAAGTGTTCTGTTTCCCATTACTCCCCAGGCTATCAATGCCATGTTACACTTTGAACCAGACCAAGAACTAGCACCATTGTCCATGGAAGAATTGATTGAGAAGACCAGGCAATTAACCCCAGAAAAGCTAAAATCCATGTGTCAGAATTTCATGTTGCCTGAGCATCAGCCAAAAGGGTCTCCTCCCTATGGTTTTTATTATTTCAATACATTGGGAAGGCTCATTATAAATATGATATCTTTTGTCTTGGGATTCAACACCAGTGAATATGTGGATGAGATAACTTTGGTTTTGCTATCCATTTTTACTCCTGGGCAACCTCCTGAGATTAAATATGACTTTGCCTCCTTCATAGCCAACAAGATCCATGATCAATTCATGAGGCTAGATGATGAAAAAGTTTTTAAATATTCCTCAGTCATCTATCATCTCATTATCTACTATCAATCAGAAAAGTTCCCTTTCCCTGTTCAAAAACTTGATGCCAAGGGAAACCCCAGGTCAGTCATATTTTGGTCCCCCATAATTCATTCTTCCTCTGATTCTCCCTATTCCTACACCGAATTCATTGATCAGTTTGTATATCCTGCAACAACTTTGTTAACAGGAATATCTCCCCCAAGGCTCAGTAATGAAATAAAAAAGACCTTGCAACTTTCAAGGACTTATAAAGTTGGGGATTGGTATTTGTATCAAAACCATACAGTCATCAGAATTTATGGATGTGAATTACATCCATACAGATTACCAAGATACGTGCCCATGAGGATTTTTGCCTTGGAATACTACAGGCAAATGAACAATTCAGATGTGATCCATTTTTGTAGTGTAAAGAAGAAAGCCCAATTAAGGATCAAAAGTCAATTAGGTCCTTTCATCTGCAACTCTAGGGAGGCCGAGAGAGAGGCAGAAAATATATTACAAAGAAAGTTCCAAACATCTTTCCGTTGGGTTCCTTATGACCCATTTGGTTTTATTTGTGAGAAGAGATTAAAGAATAAATCATCCCCTTATATACACCACAAGATTCCTGATCTAGAACAATATGCCAATCAAGATGAATGGGTTGAAGGAACACTTGTTGAGGAAGAAAGTGAAGTTGACAAAATGAATAAAATTATGAAAGATGTTGAGAAAAACTTTGACCTAGAATCTTATGGTCAAGTGCAGGTACCCTACATTGGCACTTCTTCAGCAGCAACTCTACAGCACACATTACAGGAAAGCAGTCCATCAGTTGCAGCAGAATCAAAGGGCAAAGGAAAGGAACCTGCAATCCAGGTCATTGAAACTTGGGTCATGGCGGAGAAACCACAAACTTCCAAAGCACCTGAACAATCACAGGTTTCTCCCACACAGCCAAAGCACACACAAGTTCCAGAGTTGCAAACTCCATTAAATGTGGAAATAGGAAAGAAGAGGCAGGTTCCAGATACCACACCTCCAAAAGGGACCTCACAGGTACATCAAACTAAAAAACATAAATCAGATCCACTTCCAGATGTGGAAATTATAGATGAAGTGTTTGATGATGGAAGGGAAGACAGTCAACTAACTGGCACAGTTAGTGAAACAAACACAGGACAGAAAGGAAAAGCTCTACAAAAGCAATTAAGTACTGAGGTATCCTCTTTCAGACCACCAAAGACAGACACAGGGGATATTAAAAGAACCTTCATTAATATTAAAGCAAAGAATGATCCATTAAAAATGAAGGTATATGATCAATATATGAAAATGGCTCCCCATAACCAAGAAAGGCTAATGTCAGCATTTGACATGTCACAAGGAAAAATGATAATGAGTCACTTTAAATCAAAGGTGCCAAAACCCATTACTGCAGCCGACTACATCAGGACAAATTTTGAGGTTCTGACAAAGGATATTCATCCTCTGGACCAGATAGAGCTACACAGACAAACTGGGGAAATGGTATATTCCACTCTTACCAATAAGGCCATGGCAGCTATAACACTGCAGGATTCTTTGAATAACACAACTGCACAATTGCAAATTGAGAAGGCCTCTTCACAGGCCAAAGATAATAGAATAAATTCTTTAGAAGATATAATCATTGGTTTGGGTCACAACCCCAAAGACATTAAAAGTATTGAGGCATTAATAAAGAAGAAAGATGATGACATAGCTGCACTGAGAAAGCAGCTAAAATTGCCAGCCTCAAGGCACCCTCAGACCCAAGAAGTTCTTAAGGGGAATTCACAGGAAGAAATAATGGAGTTGCTCCTAAATATGACTGAGCGACTAAGTGAAACGGAGAAGGAATTGGAACAATCTTTGCAGGAACAGGAAACTATCAGGCAGAAATCAACAATAGGTACTACAACAACAGGTCAGCAAACACATCCATCCCAGGTAAACACTTTTGGTTTGAGTTCTGATGAATTAATAAAACATATGGAAAGTCTACAACTAAGGGTCACAGAACTCCAAACAACGAAATTGCAATTAGTAAAATTGGAGGAAAAATATGATACATCTAAAAAGACAGTTGCTGATAACACCAGGGAAATAAAAAGGTTGGAAAAATTGGTTCAGGCTTTGGAAAAAGATCTTTCATTGGAAAAGCCTTTAAAGGAAATAAATGACATTCTTTGGGGTAACATCATTGAGTTAATAAAGGGCATTTGGCCCTCTATTCAAGCTATTTTTGAACAAAATGATTTGGTTAAAATAGCCCAAGAAGAAATAAACAGAACCAGAAATGAATTAAGAGGCAGGCCTGAGCAGGCCAATCAGCTTATTCAATTTTTGAACACCCGGACAAAGCAACAGCTTGCAGTGTTAGGAATTGATGACAGGACTGGCACAGTTTTGGAAATAAAGAGAGTTTTCATCAAGAGAACTTTCATGCAGAATTTAGAAAGGAAGTGCACGGATATTTTGGTTGATATCAATATTTTTAGAGAGAAATTTCAAGCTTTGTTGGAAAGTGGGTTACCAAGTCCTATGCTCTCAGAGGATCAAATAATGGACTTAGAAACCTATATAAAGAAAATAAATGCTCATGCTCAAAATACAGCTGCTTATTCTCCTAGTTTACCACAATCAGCATTACCGACAGGGAGAAACATCTATGATAGAGTGAGGAATTTATTTCATTTGGAACATGAAATAAAGTATCTATTTCCTAATGAGCCCACCTTTTACAAACTCACAGAAGCTGATGAGACTTTGAGAAAAATCAAAAGGATTGTGATACCAGATGATTCATGGTGGAGAGACTTATTAGAAATTCTATAAAAGTTATTTTCAGGATGAGAATTTATCTTTACTATCAGGTAAATGGTAAAAATGAGTACAGATGAAAGAGTATCAGTTACACAGGTTAAAGAGTATCCGTAAAGACAAAGAGTATCAAACAAGCAAAGAAATTACTCCAGAAGACAGCAACAAGCCCTTTTTCAGCACTTGCCTCCAGCACATCCATAAAGAAAGGAAACAACACATCAGCAGTTACTTATTATTCTATCTACGAGACCATTTGTCTCCTGTTTACTTGTAAATTAATCCTTAGTCACCCCAAAATATGGGCTAGGATAGTGTGAGATATTTTCAATTATTTAGTGTATAAATAAAACCTCAAAGAGAGTATTGAGGGTTGATTCTATTACTCTGTTGTAACATTGAGATTTTCAGAATAAAAGAATTTTGGAGAAATTTTACTGGTAACTTCTTTGATGTTGATTTGAAGAAAGTAAAGTTTTTGCAAGGTTAAACTATGTTGGAGCTACACATGATTCCATCAGTCTCTACCTTTGTCTAAATTTTTTATTTCTGAGTCCACTATAGCCTTGCAACTCTATTTACTAAAAGGTGTCTGATTAAATTTACTTTATCTGTCTCTGATTCAGATGTGGATATAAACATGAACAATAAATAATAATAACATCTGCCTCTTTATAATTTAAACATTGTTGATTACTATAATAAAGAATTCTTCGTTGCTCTTTATTTGTAGTCATCTCTTTTCTTTCTTTTGAACATGGTGAAAGATTCTTAGCTGCCTTTCATCCCTTCAAGATCATCCATCCACTTTAAATTTTAAGGATTGTTCTCTGTCTAGCTATCTTGCCCTGTAATACCATCTTGTGTTTAGAATAGAAATCCAGTAAAGCCATCCTTTGACTCCATAGCCCAATGGACTGAAAGCCCTCAACCTTGCCCTTAGTTTGTGGATTCCACCATTTTCCCAAACAAACTCTTGAATCTATAACTAGCCTAAAACCTTCTAAGAACAAAGATAAATTATAAAGAGAGAGCCCTCTCTGGATGCAGATTGGCTAGATTCTGCATCTAAAAGGTTGGTTTGTGGTTACCTCGGGTATACTTTCCTCTTACACAACTTCTAGGAAAACCTGAGTGATAACAGAAGCAATTCGGGCTGGGCCTGGAGACACGATGTCAAGAAGAACTTCTTGAGCCCACAATTTCTGAGGGAATTCATGCATTGTTCATTTTCCATGCCCTGTTCATCCTCCTCATTGTGTTCTCTTTCTTTCCACTCAATTACCATCTTTTCTGCTTTGTACCTGCATGCATTGTTCATATAAACATTGTAAGTCCCCTTAGGTGTCAAAATTTGTAATCAAACGGCTGCATTTTCTTGAATAAAAAGCAGATTTTGGGTTGCGCAGTTGGCGTGACTATTTTTCTAACAGTCATGCCACCTGGCATGACCCTTGTGTAAAAAAGGGTCGATTGGCACGGGTTCATTCCCAAAACTCGCGCCAACCGTGATGCCCTAATTTTTACAAATCCCCCCCTAAGGGATTCAAAATTACAATTAAATCCAATAAAATTTAGTTCAAAAGATGGCAAATGGTGTCGGCTCTTACCTGAAACTGACGGAATCCAGATTGGTTCACTGAATTTCTTGAAATCGTCACCACAAGATCACAAGGAGAACAGGTCACTGTTGCTCTGCAAAGAGGTAAAAGTGAAAAGTAAATAATTATTTACCACTTATGGTCTTTTATAAATTTTTGAAATTCTAAAATAGGCTTTAAAACATATTTGTCGATTATTTTCATATTGTTTTCGAGGAATACGTTTTACATGCATCTTTTTGTGCAGAAACAGGCTTTCACATGGTTATGAAAAAGAAACGAGTTGTATTTTATAATTTTTTGGACTCGATAAAAACACGAAAAAGTCACTACTGGAGTCACCTTCAGCTCTTTTCTAAATCTCTAAAACTGAAAATATTTGTGAGTCGCTTGTCGTTTTTAACTCCTTAAATTGGTTGTGAAATGATATCTACCCAGTATATGTTTACCCCTTTTTCAGGCTAGGATAGATTATTTACGAAAAAGGAATACCTTAGCCGATCGTGACTAAGAGGATCTCTTAGACATAGTTTTCTACCTTTTCGAATCTATGAGACTACCTATGAAAAGGGACTACTAGAATTTTCTTTTCCGCCTTCTTTTCAAACTCTCTAAACATGAAAAGATGTCGAGTAATGGGTTTGAGTAATCTCTTTTTGACTGCCAAATCTAGTGTCGCGCCACCGATATGTTCAAGAGAAGTTTGCCTCTGAATTTTTCAACCCCCCTTTGATTCTCTATTGGTCTTGATTCACAAACATCATGTTCATCTGTCTTATGTTGATGATGTGGGAAACATTATGGCCCACCTTCACTCGAGGTCATTTCCTCTCGACTCCAGATCATTATCCAGGAAGTTGATATAGATACTTCCTTAAGGTACCTTGGATCCTACATGCCTCAATGGCAGGTTCTTCGCATTCGACGTAAGGTCCACATCATTGGCCTTCGATCAACTGACTCTACGCATGTTTGATGTCAGATCATTGTTCACATTCTATGGATTGTACCTTTCGTACCTTGAGAGCCATTTTCATTATTGGTGGTTTCTCTCGCATCTGTTAACATATTTCATCATTAGCTGGTAAACACACGATTTTATTGCATGTTCGACTTCAACTCACATATTCGCATGCTTGAATTTGTACTTTGTTCGAGTCGAGATGGAGCGAAAGACCCTGAGTTTTGTTTGATGAAATCCAGGCTGGCAGTTCTTTGTGGATTACTATGACTTATTATATGACTCTTCTGATTGGATGGTTGAGACCATACCTGAGTCTGTTTGTTGATCCCTACTGCTGGATGGTTGTGTCCATACCTCGGATATCATTGTTTATGTACTCTCTTACGGATGGTTGTGCCCATAACACATGTCATGTATCAAAATGGATTAGTTGTAATTGTACTTGCAGGTTTTCTGATAGCAGTGTTTGGGTCGAACGTGTTCTCATAAAGCATTTCACCCTTCCCTCTCTCACGGACCTCATGCTTTAGGGGGCATCTGTTACACAACAATTTTTAACCGTCCCTGCAATCCCTCACCCCGCATATTGGAGGGTCTTTCCCGTGACCTGTGAGTAGTGTCATCCTCTGCAAACACATTCTTTTCATCCTTCTATACAAGAACATCATTTATCTTGTTGAACATTTTCTCAAAAAGCCCATAAAAACCTATGTTTTTGCATTAGTGCGGGTAGCCAATTCACCCCTTGCGCCAATGTGGAGGATGTACACTAGAGCCTGCACCAGCTGGCACTCTGTCTCTTTTTTGTGCCCGTGCTAGCCTTATTAGGAACTTTTTTTAAAAAACTAGAAGCCAGAGGTTTCCTTCAGCCACCTCATGGATGAGTCACAAGAAGTGGTTAACTGGATGAGCCACAGATCTCCCTCTTTAGGTAGTGGTTTCCTCCTCCCATGGGACACTCCTAGAAGATAGGTCTCCCTTCCATGATTATAGGGATCCTAACCTCTTCCTCTCCCCCTATATAAACAATCTTTCTCCCATTATGAAAGCTAGCTAAACAAAGAGGATTATACAGCTGAAATTTTGAACTTGGAGAACTAAGCTATAGTAGAATAACTGAGAAGGTAGATCAAGAAGGAATTCCATCGAGAGGTCCCTTATCTCGTCCAAATTCCCCAACAAGCTTTGAGATGTGCTTCGCTTGAGCCCCATTGGAGGAGACCGCAACGTCAGAGCATGGTTGTATCCTTTCTTTCTACCTATTAATATAAGTGATATTTGCCTAGTTCTAGTCTTGTGTTTTGTCTTTATCGAATGCAATATGCTAGTCTTCTCTGACTGACTAGTAGATTTTGGATGGAATTAGTATGTGGTATGTGGTTATCATTTTCTGATCTCTGTACAGATGTCCAAACATGATATGGGGAGGGGTTGTGACTTGTCTTCGATCAGGAGCGAAAAGCTCTGATCATCACTACGAGTGTCGACAATAACTTTGGACCATAGGTAGGTCATCTTATCACATCCTCTTTCATTCAAGTATCTGGGAACCTACACTCTAGCATGATTCCTTGTTTCTAGACCCACCCTAGGGTTAGAGGGATCGCCTATGTCCGTAGAGGGGATTTACCTGACTAATAGTAAGGTTAAGGTTAAGGTTAAGGTTAAGGTTAACACTGAGGTTAGGGTTAGGTTTAGTTAAGGTTAAGGTTAACCTTAAGGTTAAGGTTAGGGGTAAGGTTAAGTTTAAGGTTAAGGGTTTAGTTATGGTTAAGGTTAATGTTAAGTTTAAGGTTAAGTGTTTATTTAAGGTTAAGGTTAAGGGTTTAGTTTAGTTAAGGTTAAGGTTAAGGTTAAGGTTAATATTAGGGGGGTAAGGTTAACCTTACCTTAATCTTACCCCTTAAACTTAACCTTAACCTTACTCTTAACCTTAACCTAACCTTAACCTTGAATTTAACCTTAACCTTAACTTTAACCCTAACCTAACCTTAAACATGACCTCAACCTTAACCTTAACCTTAACATTAACATTAAAATTAACTAAACTCTTAACTTTAAACTTAACATTAACTAAATCTTAACCTTAACATAATTTTAACCTTAACCTTAACATTAACTAAACCTTAACCTTAACTTAACCTTACCCTTAACCTTAACCATAACTTAACCCTAACCTCATTGTTACCCTTAACCTAATGTTAAGTTAAACCTTAACCTTAACCTTGCAATTAACCTTACCTTAACCATAACTAACCCTAACCAAAGTGTTAACTTGAACCTTAACATTAACCTTACCCTTAACCTTAACATTAACCTTAACGTTTAACCTTAACCTTACCTTAACCTGAACTTAACCTTACCCCTAACCTAAACTTAACCTTGGACTAACCTTAACCTTACATTAAACTTAACCTAACCTAACCATTAACCTAACCTTATCCTTAACCTTAACATTAACCTTACCTTAACCTTAACCTTAACCTTAACCTTAACATTAACCCAACCTTAACCTTGACCTTGACCTTAACCTTAACCTTAACATTAACCTTAACCTAACATAAACCTTAACATTAGTGTTAAACTTAACCATAAACTAACTAAACCCTTAACCTTAACCTTACCCTTAACCTTAACCTTAACCTTAACCTTAACCTAACCTTAACCTTAACCTTAATGTAACTCTAAGGTTAACGTCCTAAGGCTAAGGTTAAGGTTAAGGGTAAGGGTAAGGTTAAGGTTAAGGATAAGGTTAAAGTCAATACTGAGGTTAGGGCTAGGTTAGGGTTAGGTTATGGTTAAGCTTAAGGATAAGGTTAAGGCTAAGGTTAAGGTCAAGTGTTTAGTTAAGGTTAAGGTTAGGTTAAGGTTAATGATAAGGTGAAGTTAAGGATAAGGTTAAGGTAAGGTTATGGTTAAGGTCAGGTTAAGGATAAGGTTAGGTTAAGTTTAACTTAATGTTAAGGTTAAGGTTAAGGTTGAGGTTGAGGGTAAGGTTAAATGATGAGATTAGATGAGTTAGGTGGAGTTGGGATTAAAGGTGGGATTGGGATTAGGGATAGGTTAAGATTTGGTTAAGGTAAGGTTAAGGTTAAGTTCAGGTTAAGGTTAGGTTAGGGTTAAGGTTAAGGTTAGGTTAAGGTTAAGATATAGGTTAAGGTTAAGGAGGTTAAGGTTAAGGTTATGGTTAATTTTAGGTTAATTTTGTGGTAAATATTAAGGTTAGGTTAGGTTAAGGTAAGGTTAAGTTTAAGGCTAGGTTAATGTCAGGGTTAAGGTTAGGTTCAGGTAAGGTTAAGGTCAGGTTAAGATAAGGTTAAGGTTTAGGTTAGGGTAAGGCTAAGGTTAAGGCAAGGGTAACACTATGGTTAAGGTTATGGTTTAGTTAAGGTTAAGGTTAAGGTTTAGTTAAGGTTAGGCTAAGGTTAAGGGTTTACTTACGGTTAAGCTTAAGGTTAATTTTAGGTTAAGGTAAGGTTGAGATTAAGGTTAAGGTTAAGGTTAAGGTCAAGGTCCAGGTTAGGCTAGGGTTAAGGTTATGGTTATGGTTAAGTTAAGGTTAAGGTTAAGGTTAGGTTAAAATTAATGTTAAGGTTAAGCTTAGGTTAAGGTTAAGAGTTTAGGTTAGGTAAGGGTTTAGGTTAAGGTTAAGGTTAGGTTAAGGTTAAGGTTAAGGTTAAGGTCAAGGTTAAGGTTAGGTTAGGGTTAAGGTTAAGGTTGGGTTAAGGTAAGGGTTTAGTTAAGGTCCATGTTAGGTTAGGTCAGGTTAAGGTTAAGGTTAAGGGTTTAGTTAACGCTAAGGTTAAGGTTTTATTCAAGGTCAAGTTTAAGGTTAAGGTTATGTTAAGCTTAATGTTAAGGTTAAGGGTAAGGTTAAGGTTAAGGTTAGGTTAGGGTTAAGGTTAATGTTTTGGTCAGGTTAAGTTTAAGATTAAGGTTAAGGGTAAGGTTAGGTTAAGATTAAGATTAAGGATAAGTTTAAGGTTAATATTAAGGATAATGTTAATGTTAACCTTAGTGTTACCTTAAGGTTAAGGTCAAGGTTAACGTTAGGATAGGTTTAAGTTCAAGGTTAATGTTAAGGTTAACCTTAGTGTCACCTTAAGGTTAAGGTTAAGGTTAAGGTTAAACTTAATGGTAAGAGAACATTAAGATTAATGTTGAGGTTAACATTAGTGTTACCTTAAGGATAAGGTTACAGTTAAGGTTAAGCTCATGGTTAAGGTCGAGGTAAATTTTAAGGTTAGGTTAGGGTTAAGGGCATGATTAAGGGTAAGGTTAAGGTTAAGGGTTTAGTTATGGTTAAGGTTAGGTTAATATTATGTTAGTTAAGGTTAATTTTAAGGTTGTGTTAAGATTAAAGTTAAGGTTAAGGTTTAATTAAGGTTAAGGTTAAGATTAAGGTTAAAGTTAGGTTGAGGTTAAGGATAAGGTTGAGGTTAAGGTTAGGGTAAAGGTTAAGGTAATAGTTAAGGTTAAGGTTACGTGAAGGTTAAGGTTAAGGTTAACGCTAAGGTTATGGTTAACGTTAGGTTAAGGTTAAGGTTAAGATTAAGATTAAGGTTACGTTTATGTTAAGGTTAAGGTTACGGTTAATATTAAGGTTAAGGTTAAGTTTAAGGTTAAGGTTAAGGTTCAGTTAAGGTTATGATAGTTAATGTTAAGGTTAAGGTTAAGGTTGTGTTAAGGTTAAGGTTAAGGTTAAGTTTTAGTTAAGTTTTGGTTAAGGATAAGGTTAAGGTTAAGGATAAGGTTAAGGTTAAGGTTAGGGTTAAGGTTAATGTTAGGGTTAATGTTAAGGTAATATTGAAGGTTAAGGTTAAGGTTAAGGTTAAAATTAAGGATAAGTTTAGGTTAAGGTTAGGGTAAGGTTACGGTTAAGGTTAAGGTTAGGTTAAGGTTAAGGATAGGGTTAGGTTATGGTTAAGGTTAAGGTTAGGATTAGGTTATGGTTAAGGTTAAGGTTAAGGTTAATTTTAATGTTAAGGTCAATTAAGGCTAACCTTAACCTTAGCCTTAACCTTAACCTAGGTTAAGTCCTTAAAATTCCCTTAGTGTTAACCTTACCCTTCGATCAATGTTTAGTTAAGTTTGAGGGTAAGGTTAATTTTTAGGTAAAGCTTAACCTAACCTAACCTTAACCTTAACATTAACCTTACCCTTAACATTAAAATTTTTAACCTAACCTAACCTTAACCTTAAACTTACCCTAACTTTAACATTAACCTTAACCTTAAACTTAACCCTAACCTAACTTAACCTTAAGCTTAACCTCGGCCTTAACCTAACCCTAACCTTAACCTTAACTTTACCCCTAACCTTAACCTTAACATAATATCAACCTTAACCTTAACAATAACCTAACCTAAACTTAACCTTAACCTTAACCTTAATCTAACCTTCACCTTGACCTTAACCTTGAACATAAACTTAACCCTAACCTAACCTAACCTTGACCTTAAGCTTGACATTAACCTTAACCTAACCTTAAACTTAACCTTGACCTTAACCTTGACCTTAACTTTATCCTTAAGCCTAGCATTATTAAACTTTGTGTTAAGGTTAAGGTATGGTTAAGGTTAAGGTTAAGGGTAAGGTTAATGTTAAGGTTAAGGTTAAGGTGAAGGTTAAGGTCATGGTTAACGTTAGGTGATGGTTAAGGTTAGGTTAAGTTCAGGTTAAGGTAAGGTTAAGGTTAAGGTTAGGGTAAGGTGAAGGTTAAGGTTAGGTAAGGTCAGAGTTAGGGTAAGGTTAAGGTCAAGGTTAAGATTAGGGTAAGTTTAAGGTTAAGGTTAGGTTAGGTCAGCGTTAGGGTAAGGTTAAGTTCAAGCTTAAATTTAGGTTATGGTTAAGGTTAAAGTTAGCACTAAGGTTAGGGTTAGGTTATGGTCAAGGTTAAGGTTATGGTTAGGGTAAGGTTAAGGTTAAGGTTAGGTTAGGTTAGGGTTAAGGTTAGGTTAAGGTTAAGGTTAACACTAACCCTAACCTTAACCTTAACTTACCTTAACCTTAACCTTAACCTTAACATTACCTTAACCTTAACCTTGACCTTGACCTTGACGTTACGCTAACCTTAAACTTAACCCTAACCCTAACCTAGCCTAACCTTAACCTTAAGGTTAAGGTAAAGGTTAATTTTAATGTTAAGGTTAAGGTTAGGTTAAGGTTAAGGTTAAGGTTAGTGTTAACCTTAACCTTATCCTAAACTTAACCCTTAACCTAACATTAACCTTAGGATAAACCTTAACATTACCTTTAACCTTACCCTAACCTTAACCTTAACCTAAACTTTAACCTTAACCTTAACTTTAATCATAACCTTAACCTAAACTTAACCCTTAACCTAACATTAACCTTAGGATAAACCTTAAAATTACCCTAACCTTACCCTTACCCTTAACTTTAACCTTAACCTTAATCCCTTAACCCTAACCTTAACCTTAAGGCAACACTAAGGTTAACCTTAACGTTAAGGTTAAGGTTAAGGTTAACGTTAAGGTTAACACTGAAGTTAAGGTAAAGGTTAAGGGTTTGTTATGGTTAAGGTTAAGGTTAAGGTTAATGTTAAGGTTAAGGTTGTGTTAAGGGTTTAATTAAAGTTACGGTGAAGGGTAAGGTTAGGGTTAGGTTATGGTTAATGTTAAGGGTTAAGGTTAGGTTAAGTTTAAAGTTAAGGTTAAGGTTAAGCTTAGAGTAAGGTTAAGGTTAAGGTTAATGTTAAGATTAGGGTTAGGGTAAGGGTAAGGTTAAGGTTCAGGTTAAAGTTAAGGTTAAGGGTTTAGCTAGCTCATTGTTAAGGTTAGGTTAGGTTAGGTTAAGGTTAAGGTTAACGTCAAGGCTAAGGTTAAGTTTAAGGTTAAGGTTAAGGTTAAAGTTATGGTTAGGTTAGGGTTAAGGTTAAGGTTAAGGTTAAGGTTTAGAGTTTAGTCAAGGTTAAGGTTAAGGTTAATGTTAAGGTGAAGGTTAAGGTCAAGGTTGAGGTTGAGGTCATGGTTAATGTTAGGTTAGGGTTAAGGGTAAAGTTAATTTTAAGGTTAAGGTTAAGGTCAAGGGTAAGATTAAAGTTAAGGTTAAGGTTAGGTTAAGGATAAGATTAAGGTTAAGGTTAAGGTTTAGGTTATTAAGGTTAAGGTTAAGGTTGTGTTAATGTTAAGGTTAAGGTTAAGGTTTGAATTAAGGTTAGGTTAAGGGTAACACTGAGGTTAGGGTTTGGTTATGGTCAAGCTTAAGGATAAGGTTAAGGTCGAGGATAACGTTAAGGTTAATGTTATGCTAAGGTTAAGCTTAAGGTTAAGGTTAGGCTAAGGGTAGGTTAAGGTTAAGGTTAGGTTAGGGTTAAGGTTAAGATTAAGGTTAAGGTTAGGTTAAGGCTAAGGTAAAACTGTAGGTTAAGGTTAAGGTTAATTTAAGGTAAAGGTAAGGTTAGGTAAGGTTAAGGTTAGGGTAAGGGTAAGGTTAGGGTTAAGGTTAAGGTTAAGGTTAGATTAAGGTTATGGTTAAGGTTAAATTCAAGGTTAGTTTAGGGTTAAGGTGAATTTTAAGGTTAGGTTAAGGTTAAGATTACGGTTAAGGTTAAGGTTAAGCTTAGGGTTAGGGTTAGGTTAGATTTTGGTTAAGGTTAGGTTAAGGTTAAGGTTAAGATTATGTTAAGGATAACCTTAGGTTAAGGTTAAGGTTAATATTAAGGTTAAGGTTAATGTTAAGCTTAAGGGTTTAGTTAAGGTTAAGCTTAAATTTAAGGTTAAGGGTAAGGTTGAGGTTAAGGTTAAGGGTAAGGTTAAGGGTAAGGTTAATTTTAAGGTTAAGGCTATTTTTAAGGTTAATGTTAAATCTAAGGGTAAGATTAAGGTTAAAATTAAGGTTAAGGTTAGGTTAGATTAGTTTATTTTTAAGGTTAAGGTAAAGGTATGGTTAAGGTTATGGCTAGGTTAAGATTAATTTTTAGGTTAAGGTTACTGGGTAAAGTTATGGGTAATGTTTATCGTTTAGGGTAAATTTAATGGTTAAGGTTAAATGTAAAGGATATGTTAAGGTTAAGGTAGTGAATTTTATTGTTAGTTAAGGTTAGGGTTAGGTTATGGCTGTTTAAGGGTATGTTACAGGTTAAGGTTAGGTTTAGGTTTATGGTTAAGGTTTAAGGGTAAGGTTAGTTATGCTAAGGTTAATTTTTAATGCATAGCGCTATCCTTAAGTTTAACCTTAACTTAGGGTAAGGTCTTAACCTTACCTTAGTGTTAACCTTACCCTTATGTAACCCTAACCTAACCTTAACCTTAACCTTAACATTATCTTAACCTTAACCTTAACCTAAAACTTAACCTTAACCTTTACCATAACCATAACCTAACCCTAACCTGAACCTAAACCTTAATATTAACAATAACTTTAACCTTATCCTAACCTTAACCTTACCCTAAACTTAACCTTAACCTAACCTTAACCTTAACCTTAACATTATCTTAACCTTAACCTTAACCTAAAACTTAACTTTAACCTTAACCTTAACCTTAACCTTTACCATAACCATAACCTAACCCTAACCTTAACCTAAACCTTAATCTTAACAATAACTTTAACCTTATCCTAACCTTAACCTTAACCTTACCCTAAACTTAACCTTAACCTAACCTTAACCTTAACCTTAACATTATCTTAACCTTAACCTTAACCTAAAACTTAACCTTAACCTTAACCTTAACCTTAACCTTAACCTTTACCATAACCATAACCTAACCCTAACCTTAACCTAAACCTTAATCTTAACAATAACTTTAACCTTATCCTAACCTTAACCTTACCCTAAACTTAACCTTAACCTAACCTTAACCTTAACATTACCCTTGACCTTAACCTTAACTATAACCTAACTAAACTCTTAACCTAACCTTAACCTTAACCTAATCGTAACATTACAAGTTAACCTTACCTTAACCTTAACATTAACCTTAACCTTACACTTAACCTTACCCCTAACTTTAACCTTAACATAACCTTAAACTTAACATTATCCTTACTCATAACCTTAACCTAACCTAAAATTAACCTTAACACAACTTTAACCTTAGCATTAAAATTACCCTTAAACTTAACATTAACCTTACCCTTAATCTTAACCTAAACTAACCTTAACCTTAACCTTACCCTAACCTTAACACTAACCTTACCCTGAACCTTAACTCTAACATAACTTAACCTTAACCTTGACCTTGACCTTAACCTAACCCTAACCTTAACCTTAACCTTACCCATAACCATAATCTTAGCATAACCTTAACCTTGACCTTAACCCTAACCTAACCTAACCTTGACGTTAACCTTCACCTTAACCTCAACCTAACCTAACCTAACCTTGACCTTAACCTTATCCTAACCTATCCTTAACCTTAACCTTAACCTTAACCCTAACCTAACCTAACGTAACCTTGACCTTAACCTTAACCTTAACTTTCACCTAACCTTAACCTTAACTGTGACCTTAACCTTGACCTTAACCTAAACCTTAATCCTAGTCTTACCTAACCTTGACCTTAACCTTAACCTTAACCTTAACCTTGGGATAAGATTAACGATAAGGTTAAGGTTAGGTTAAGGTCAAGGTTAAGTAAGACTAGGATTAAGGTTTAGGTTAAGGTTAAGGTTAACCTTGACCTTAACCTTGACCTTAACCTTAACCTTGGGATAAAATTAACGATAAGGTTAAGGTTAGGTTAAGGTCAAGGTCGAGGTCAAGGTCAAGGTTAAGGTTAAGGTTAGGTTAGGTTAGGTCAGGGTCTAGGGTTTAGTTATGGTTAAGTTTAAGATTAAGGTGGTAAGGTAAACCTTACCTTGTCCTTAACCTTAACATTAAACTTACCCTTAACCATATCCTAATCCTAACCTCATTGTTACCCTTAACCTAACCTTAACCTTAACCCTAAAATTAACTTAACCTTAACCTTAACCTTAACCGTAATATTAATCTTAACCTTAACCTTAACCGTACCTTAACCTTAAAGTTAACCTAACCTAACCTTATCCTTAACCTTACCTTAAACTTACCTTAACCTAACCTAAGCTTAAGCTTAACCCTAACCTAACCTAACCTATCCTTAACCCTATTATTAACCTTAACCTTAACCATAACCTTAACCTTAACATGAAGGTTAAGGTTAAGGTTAGGGCAAGGTTAAGGTTAAGGCTAACGTTAAGATCAAGGTTAAGGTTAAGGTTAAGGTTAAGGTTAAGGTTTAGTTAAGGTTAACCTTAGTGTTACCTTAGGGTTAAGGTTAAGGTTAGTGTTACCTTAAGGTTAAGGTTAAGGTTAAGGTTAGGTTTAGTTAGGTTATGGTTAAGGTTAAGGTTAGGTTTTGTTAGGTTATGGTTATGGTTAAGGTTAAGGTTAAGGGTTAGGTTAATGTTAAGGGTTACGTTAAGGTAATGTTAAGCTTAAGGTTAGGGTAGGTTAAGTTAAGGTTAAGGGTAAGGTTAATGTTAAGGGTAATGTTACTATTAAGGTTAACGTTAAGGTTAATGGTTTAGTTAAGGTTAAGTTTAAGGTTAAGGGTAAGGATAATGTTAAAGTTAAAGGTAAGGTTATGGTTAAGGGTAAGGTTAAGGGAAAGCTTAAGGTTAAGGGTTTAGTTAAGGTTAAGGTTAAGGGCGAGGTTAAGGTTAAGGTTAAGGGTAAGTTTAATGTTAAGGTTAAGGTTAAGAGTAAGGGCAAGCTTAACGTTAAGGTTAAGGTTGTGTTAAGGTGAAGGTTAAGGTTAAGGTTAGGTTAAGGTTAAGGGTAAGGTTAAGGTTAAGGTTAGGTTAGGTTAGGGTTAAGGTTAAGGTTAAGGTTAAGGCTAGGTTATGGTTAAGGTTAAGGGTAAGGTTAAGGTTAAGGTGAAGGGTAAGGTTATGGTTAGGTTAATATTATGTTATGGTTAAGGTTAAAGGTAAGGTTAAGTTTAAGGTTAAGGCTGTGTTAAGGTTAAGGTTAAGGTAAAGGGTAAGGTTAAGGTTAAGGTTAAGGTTAAGGTTGTGTTAAGTTTAAGGTTAAGGTTAAGGAAGTGATATGGTGAAAGTTAAGGTTAAGGTTAGGTTAAGGTTAGGTTATGGTTAAGGGTAAGGTTAAGGTTAAGGTTGGGCTAGGTTAGGGTTAAGGTTAAGGTTAATATTAAGGTTAGGAAATGATTAAGGTTAAGGGTAAGGTTAAGGTTAATATTAAGGTTAGGAAATGGTTAAGGTTAAGCGTAAGGTTAAGGTTAAGAGTTTAGTTAAGGTTAATGTTAAGGGCAAAGTTAAGGTTAAGGTTGTGTTAGTGTTAAGGTTAAGGTTAAGGTGAAGGGTAATGTTAAGGTTAGGTTAAGATAAGGTTATGGGTAAAGTTAAGGTTAAGGTTAAGGTTAAGGGTTTAGTTAAGGTTAACGTTAAGGGTAAGGTTAAGGTTAAGTTTAAGGTTAAGGTTAAGGTTGTGTTAAGGTTAAGGTTAACATTAAGGTTGTGTTAAGTTTAAGGTTAATGTTAAGGTTAAGGGTAAGGGTAATGTTAAGGTTAAGGGTAAGGTTAAGTTTAAGGTTAGGGTTAAGGTTAAGGTTTAGGGTAAGGTTAATATTAAGGTTAAGGTTAAGGTTTAGTTAGTTAAGGTAAAGGTTAAGCTTAGGCTATGGTTAAGGTTTGGTTTAGGTAAGGTGAAGGTGAGGAAAAGGTAAGGTTAAGGTTAAGGTTAGGGTAATGTTAAGGTTAACGTTAGGTTAGGTAAGCTTTAGGGTAAGGTTAAGGTCAAGGTGAAGGGCAAGTTTAAGGGTATGGTAAGGTTAATGTTAAGGTTTGGTTAGGTTAGGGTTAGGGTAATGTTAAGGTCAAGGTTAAGCGTTAACGTTAATGTTAAGGCAAGGTTAAGGTTAAGGTTAAGGTTAAGGTTAAGGTTATGGTAAGGTTAAGGTTAAGGTTAGGTTAGGTCAGGTTAAATTTAGGTTAAGGTAAGGTTAAGGTTATGGTAAGGTTAAGGTTAAGGTTAGGTTAGGTCAAGTTAAATTTAGGTTAAGGTAAGGTTAAGGTTAGGGTAAGGTTAAGTTTAAGCTTAGGTAATGTTAAGCTTAAGGCTATTGTTAAGGTTAGGTTAAGGTTAAGATTAAGGTCAAGGTTAAGGTTAAGTTTAGGTTAAGGTTAACACTAACCTTAACCTTGACCTTACCTCAACCTTAACCTTACTTTAAGGTTAAGGTTAGGTTAGGGTTAGGTTTAATTTTAAGGCTAGGTTAAGGTTAAGGTTAAGGGTATGTTTATGTTAAGGTTAAGGTTAATGGTTTAGTTAGGGTAAGGTTAAGTATACGCTTAAACTTAAGGTTAAGGTTAGGTCAGGGTTAATTTTAGGGTAAGGTTAGGGTTAAGATTAAGGTTAGGTTAAGGTTAAAGTCAGGTTAAGGGTAAGCTTAAGAGTTTAGTTAAGGTTAGGTTTAGGTTAACATTAATCTTGACCTTAACATTAACCTGAAGATTAAGGTTAAGGTTAGGTTAAGGTTAATATTAAGGTCAAGGTCAAGGTTAAGGTTAGGTTAAGGTTAATATTAAGGTAAAGGTCAAGGTTAAGGTTAGATTAAGGTTAACACTAACCTTAATCTTAACCTTACCTCAACCTTAAACTAACTTTAAGGTTAAGGTTAGGGTTAAGGTGAAGGTTAATGGTTTAGTTAGGGTAAGGTTAAGTATAACCTTAAGCTTAAGGTTAAGGTTAGGTCAGGGTTAAGGTTAGGTCACGGTTAAGGTTAGGGCTAAGGTTAGGTCACGGTTAAGACTAGGGTAATGTTAGGGTTAATATTAAGGTTAGGTTAAGGTTAAGGTCAAGTTAAGGGTAAGGTTAAGAGTTTAGTTAAGGTTAGGTTAAGGTTAACATTCTCCTTAACCTTAACATTAACCTTAAGTTTAAAGTTAAGTTTAGGCTCAGGTTAAGATTAAGGTTAAGGTCAAGGTTAAGGTTAGGTTAAAGCTAACACTTGGCTTAAGCTTAACCTTACCTAAACCTTAACCTAAATTTAAGGTTAAGGTTAGGTTAGGGTTGTTTTTAAGTTTAAGGTTAAGTTAAGGTTAAGGTAAAGGGTAAGTTTATGTTAAGGTTAATGTTAAGGTTAAATTTAATGGTTTAGTTAGGGTAAGGTTAAGTATAAGCTTAAGGTTAAGGTTAAGGTTATGGTAATGTTAAGGTTAACCTTAGTGTTACCTTAAAGTTAAGGTTAATGTTAAGAGTTTAGTTAAGGTTTGGTTAACGTTAAGGTTAAGGTTAGGATTAAGTTTAAGGTTAATAGTGAGGTTATGGTTAGGTTATGTATAACGTTAAGGTTAAGGTTAAGGGTAGGGTTAGGGTTAATGTTAAGGTTAGCATTAAGGTTAAGGTTAAGGTTAGGGTTCAGGTTAGGTTAGGTTATTTTAAGGTTAAGATTAACACTGAGGTTAGAGTTAGGTTATGGCTAAGGTTAAGGTTAAGGTTATGTTAAGGTTAATGTTAAGGTTAGGTTAAGGTTAATATTAAGGTTAATGTTAAGATTAAGGTTAAGGCTAATGTTAATGTTATGGTTGAGGTTAAGGGTAAGGTTAAGTTAGGTTAAGGTTAAGGTTAGGTTAAGGTTAAGTTTATGTTAAGTCTAGGGTTAAGGTTAATGTTAATGTTAAGGTTAGGTTATGGTAAGGTTAAGGTTAATGTTTAGGTGAAGGCTAAGGTTAAGGTTTGGGTTAAGGTTGGATTAAGGTTAAGGGTAATGCTAAGGTTAACGTTAAGGTTAAGGTTGTGTTAAGGTTAAGGTTAGGGTTAAGGTTAAGGTTAAGGTTAGGGTTAAGGGTAAGTGTGAGGTTAGGGTTATGTTTAAGGTTAACGTTAAGGTTAAGGATAGGTTAAGGTTTAGGTTCAGGTTAATGTTATGGTTAATGTTAACGTTAAGATTCAGGTCAGGGTTAAGTGTTTATTTAAGGTTAAGGTTAAGGTTAGGTTAGCACAAGGGTAAGGTTAAGGTTAAGGTTATTGTTAAGGTTAATGTTAAGGTTAAGGTTAGGGTGAAGGTTAAGGTTAATGTTAAGATTAAGGGTAAAGTTAATGTTAAGGTTAAGGTTTAGGTCAAGGTTAAGGTTAAGGTTAGGGTTAGGTTAAGGTTAAGTTAAGGTTAATGTTAAGGTTAAGGGTAAGGTTAATGTTAAGGTTAAGTTTAAAGTTAAGGTTAAGGGTCTGGTTAAGGTCAATTTTAAGGTTAGGGTTAGTTTAGGTTATGGTTAACCTTAGTGTTACCTTAAGGTTAAGGTCAACGTTAAGGTTAGGTTAGGGTTAAGGCCAAGGTTAAGGCTATGATTAAGGTCAAGTTGAAGGTTAGGTTATGGTTAAGGTTAAGGTTAGGTTTAGGTTATGGTTAAGGTTAAGGTGAAGGTCAAGTTAATGATAAGGTTAAGGTAAAGTTATGGTTAAGGAAAGGTTAAGGATAAGGTTAGGTTAAGGTTAAGTTAATGTTAAGGTTAAGGATAAGGTTGAGGTTGAGGGTAAGGTTAATGTTAAGGGTTAGGATAAGGTTAAGGTTAAGGTTAAGGATAAGGTTAAGGTCAGGTTAAGGTAAGGTTAAGGTTAAGGTTAAGTTTAAGGTTAAGTTTAGGTTAGGTTAGGGTTAAGGTTAAGGTTAGGTTAAGGTTAAGGAGGTTAAGGTTAAGGTTAAGGTTAAGTTTAGGTTAAGGTTGTGGTAAAGATTAAGGTTAAGTTAAGGTAAGGTTAAGTTTAAAGTTAGATTAATCTCAAGGTTAAGGTTAGGTTCAGGTAAGGTTAAGGTCAGGTTAAGATAAGCCTAAGGTTAAGGTTAGGGTAAGGCTAAGGTTAAGGTAAGCATAACATTGTGGTTAAGGTTAAGGTTTAGTTAAGGTTAAGGTTAAGGTTAGGTTAAGGTTAAGGGTTTAGTTACGGTTAAGGTTAAGGTCAAGGTTAAGGTTAAAGGTAAAGTTAAGGTTAGGTCAGGTTTAACGTTAGGTTAAGGTAAGGTTAATATTAAGGTTAGCATAGGGTTAAGGGTAAGGTTAAGGTTAAGGTCAAGGTAAATGTTAGGCTAGGGTTAAGGTTATGGTTATGGTTAAGTTAAGGTTAAGGTTAGGTTAAACTTAATGTTAAGGTTAAGCTTAGGTTAAGGTTAAGGGTTCAGGTTAGGTAAGGGTTAAGGTTAAGGTTAAGGTTAGGTTAAGGTTAAGGTTAAGGTCAAGGTTAAGGTTAGGTTAGGGTTAAGGTTAAGGTTGGGTTAAGGTAAAGTTAAAATTAATGTAATGGTTTAGTTAAGGTTAATGTTAGGTTAGGTCAGGTTAAGGTTAAGGTTAAGGGTTTAGTTAATGTTAAGGCTAAGCTTTTATTCAAGGTCAGGTTTAAGGTTAAGGTTATGTTAAGGTTAAGGGTAAGGTTAAGATTAAGGTGAGGTTAGGGTTAAGGTTAAGGGTTAGGGTTAGGGTTAAGGTTTTGGTTAGGTTAAGTTTAAGATTAAGTTTAAGGGTAAGGTTAGGTTAAGGTTAAGATTAAGGATAGAGTTAAGGTTAGGATTAAGGATAACGTCAAGGTTAAACTTAGTGTTACCTTAAGTTTAAGGTCAATGTTAAGGTTAGGATAGGGTTAAGTTCAAGGTTAACGTTAAGGTTAACCTTAGTGTTACCTTAATGTTAAGTTTAAGGTTAAACTTAAGGGTAAGAGAACATTAATCTTAACGTTGAGGTTAACATCAATGTTACCTTAAGGTTAAGGCTACAGTTAAGGTTAAAGGTTAAGTTTAAGAATTCGGGTAGGGTTAGGGTTAAGGCTAAGGTCATGGTTAAGGTTGAGGTCAAGTTTAAGGTTAGGTTAGGGTTAAGGGCAAGGTTAAGGTTAAGGGTTTAGCTATGGTTAAGGTTAAGGTTAAGGTTAAGCATAAGGTTAAGGTTAAGCATAAGGTTAAGGTTAGGTTAAAGTTTAAGGTAATAGTTAAGGTTTAGGTTCAGCTAAGGTTATGATAGTTAATGTTAAGTTTAAGGTTAAGGTTGTGTTAAGATTAAGGTTAAGGTTAAGGTTAAGGTTAAGGTTAAGGTTTAGTTAAGTTTAGGTTAAGGATAAGGTTACGGTTAAGGGTAGGGTTAATGTTAAGGTAATAGTTAAGGTTAAGGTTAAGGTTAAGGTTAGGTTAAGGTTAAGGTTAAGGTTAGGTTAAGTTTAAGGTTAAGGTTAGGGTAAGGTTACGGTTAAGGTTACGGTTAAGGTTAAGGTTAGGTTAAGGTTAAGGTTAGGGTTAGGTTATGGTTAAGGTTAAGGGTAGTGTTAGAGTTAAGGTTAAGGTTAAGGTTAATGTTAAGTCCTCAAACTTCCCTTAGTGTTAACCTTACCCTTAGGTCAATGTTTAGTTAAGTTTAAGGGTAAGGCTAATTTTTAGGTTAAGCTTAACTTACCCTAACCTTAACATTAACCTTAACCTTAGCCTTAACCCTAACCTAACTTAACCTTAAGCTTAACCTTGGCATTAACCTAACCCTAACCTTAACCTTAACCTTACCCCTAACCTTAACCTTAACATAATCTTAACCTTAACCTTAACAATGACCTAACCTAACCTTAACCTTAACCTTAACCTTAATCTAACCTTCACCTTGACCTTAACCTTGAACTTAAACTTAACCCTAACCTAACCTAACCTTGACCTTAACCTTAACCTAACCTTAAACTTAACATTGAACTTAACCTTGACCTTAACTTTATCCTTAACTCTAGGATTATTTAACTTTGTGTTAAGGTTAAGGTTAAGGGTAAGGTTAATGTTAAGGTTAAGGTTAAGGTTAAGTTAGTTAAGGTTAAGGTTAAGGTTAATGTTAAGGTCAAGGTTAACGTTAGGTTATTGTTAAGGTTAGGTTAAGGTAAGGTTAAGTTCAGGTTAAGGTAAGCTTAAGGTTAAGGTTAAGGTTAGGTAAGGTTAGAGTTAGGGTAAGGTTAAGGTCAAGGTTAAGATTAGGGTAAGTTTAAGGTTAAGATTAGGTTAGGTAAGGGTTAGGGTAAGGTTAAGGTCAAGGTTAAGCATAAGGTTAAGGTTAATGTTAAGGTTAACACTAACCTTAGCCTTAACCTTAACCTTAAGGTCAATGCTATGGTTAGGGTTAATTTAGGTTATGGTTAACCTTAGTGTTACCTTAAGGTTAAGGTCAAAGTTAAGTTTAGGTTAGGGTATATTAAAGGTTAAGGTTATGATTAAGGTCAAGGTTAAGGTTAGGTTAGGGTTATGATTAAGGTCAAGGTTAAGGTTAGGTTAGGGTTAAGGTTAAGGTTATGATAGGGTTAAGGTTAAGGTTAGGTTAGGGTTAAGGTTAGGGTTAGGTTTAGGTTATGGTTAAGGTTAAGGGTAAGGTTAAGGTTAAGGTTAACGTTAAGGTTAATGATAATGTTATGGTTAAGCATAAAAAATAGGTTAAGGTTATGGTGTTAAGGATTTGTATAAGGTTCAGGTTAAGGTAATGTTAAGGTTAAGGATATGTTTTAACTTAAGGTTAAGATTAATCTTAAGGTTAAGGTTAAGGTTAAACTTGACGTCAAGATCAAGGTTAGGTTAGGGTTAAGGATAAGGTTAGGTTAGCCTTAAATTTAACCTTAACCATGCATTAACCATAACCTAACCTTAACCTTTATCCTAACCTTAACATTAACATTACCCTTAACGTTAACCTTAACAATATCTTAACCTTAACCTAACCGTAACTTTAACCTTAACCCTAACCTAACCTAACCTTAGTGTTAACCTAACCTTAACCTTGACATTAAACTTAACCTAACCTTAACCTTAACCTTACCCTAACCCTAACCTTAGTGTAACCTTAACCTTAACCTTAACATTCACCTTGACACAACCTAAACATTAACCTTTGCCTTAACCTTAACCTTAGCCTTAACCTTAAACTTGAACTAACATTAACCTTGTCCTTAACCTTAACCTTAACATTAACCTTAACACAACCTTAACCTCAACCTTTACATTAAACTAACCTTAACCTTAACCCTAACCTAATGTTAACCTTGTTCTTAACCTTAACCTTAACCTTGACACAACCTTAACCTCAACCTTATCCTTGACCTTATCCTTGACCTTAACCTTGACCTTAACCTAAGCTAAACCTTAACCTTAACCCAACCTTAGCACGTGGCAACACGCAACCTTGCCTTTGCCAGCCTTAACCTTGGCAGCAAGCACGGTGGCTTAACCTTGGCAATATTAACCTTGTATGTAACCTTGGCAACCTTAACATGCAACAAAACCTTAACCCTCGCCTTACTACTACCCTTAAAACGCTACATAACCTATACTTACCTAACCTAACCTAACCTCGGTACATCTATAACCTTAAATTTACCCTAAACTGGGTTATCTATGTATAGAATTTACCCTAACCTAACCTCTAACCTTAACATTAACATTAACCTTAACTTAACCTAACCTAACCTCAACCCTAAGCTAACCTTAACACTAACCTAACCTTAACCTTAACCTTACCCTAAACCTTAACCTAACCTTAACCTTAAGTTTAACCTTAACCTAACCTTAACCCTAACACTTAACCTTAACCTTAACCTTTAGTGTCTTAAGGTTAAGGGTAAAGGTGCTATAAGAGTACTTGGAGACAAAGCTAAAACTAAGGTTAAGGTTAATTTTAAAGATTGAGTTAAGGTGAGGGTAAGGTTAAAGTTAAATAAAATGATTAGGAGTGGGTTAAGGTTAAGGTTGAGGTCAGGTTAAAGTTAGGTTTAGGTTAAGGTTAAGGTTAAGGTTAACCTTAACCTAACCTTAACCTTAACACAAAATTATCCTTAATCTTAACCTTAACTTAACCTTAACCTTAAACCTATCCTAACCTTAACCAAACCTTAACCTTAACCTTAACCCTAACCTAACCTTAACCCTGACCTAACCTAACCTTAACACTAAGGTTAAGGTTAAGGTTAAGGTAGGTTAGGGTTAAGGTCAAGGTTAAGGTTAGGTTAATCTTAAGTTAGTGTAAGGTTAAGGCTAGGGTTAGGTTAAGGTTAGGGTGTAGGTTAAGCTCAAGGTTAAGGTTAGGGCTAGGTTAAGGTCAAGGTTAGGTTAAGGTTAAGGTTAAGGTTAAGTTTAAGTTTAAGGTTACGGTAAGGTTAAGGTTAGTTTAGGTTAGGGTTAAGGTTAAGTTTAAGGTTAAGGTTATATTAAGGTTATGTTAGGGTTAAGGTTAGGTTTAGGTTAAGGTCAAGCTCAAGGTCAAGGTAAGATTAAGGTTAGGTAAAAGTTAGGGTTAAGGTTAAAGTTAAGGTTAGTTTAAGGTATGGTTAAGGTTAAGGTCAAGGTCAAGGTCAAGGTAAGATTAAGGTTAGGTAAAAGTTAGGGTTAAGGTTAAAGTTAATGTTAGTTTAAGGTATGGTTAAGGTTAAGCTTAAGGTTAACCTTAATGTTAAGTTTTAGGTTAGGTTAAGGTTTAACTTAAGGTCAGAGTAAATTTATTGTTTACCTTAATGTTAAGGTTTAGGTTAAGTTAAGTCTAACCTTAACCTTAGCCTAAACCTTAACCTTAACCTTAATTTTAACCTGAAGCTATACATAACCTTAACCTTAACCTTAACCCTAACCTGACCTTAACCCTGACCTAACCTAACCTAAGGGTAAGGTTAAGGTTAAGGTTAAGGTAAGGTTAGGTTAGGTTAGGTTAGAGTTAAGGTTAAGTTTAAGGTTAAGGTTAGGTTTAGGTCAAGGTCAAGGTCAAGGTCAAGGTTAGGTTAAGGTTAAGTTAAGGTTAGGGTTAAGGTTAAGGTTAAGGTTAAGGTTAGTTTAAGGTATGGTTAAGCTTAAGCTTAAGGTTAACCTTAATGTTAACGTTTATGTTAGGTTAAGGTTAAGGTTAAGGTTTAACTTAAGGTCAGGTTAAAGTTAAGGTTTACATTAATGTTAAGGTTTAGGTTAAGTTAAGGTTAACCTTAACCTTAACCTAAACCTTAACGTTAAACTTAACCTTAACCTAAACATAAACCTTAACCTTAACCTAAGCATAACCTTAACCTTAACCCTAACCCTAACCTAACCTTAACCCTGACCTAACCTAACCTTAACACTAAGGTTAAGGTTAAGGTAGATTAGGGTTAAGGTCAAGGTTAACGTTAAGGTTAGGTTAAGCTTAAGTTAGGGTAAGGTTAAGGTTAAAGTTAGGTTATGGTTAGGGTAAGGTTAACGTTAAGATTAAGGTAGGTTATAATTAAGGTTAAGGTTAATGTTAGTATGTATGAATATTAATTCCAAGCATATGAAAAAATACCACTATAGATGTGCATAACAAACAACCCTAATAGCAAAGGTGGCTGCCAATATCCTCAGATCTGCAGTTAGGTGATCAAGATAAATGCTCCAAAAATATATATCTATGCATTAGAAGACATTAAGCAGTATAAAAAACAAGATTTACTCCATGCATCCAATATACAAGACAAGAATATGTTGAATGAATTTTGTATTAATGGCACTTGGGAGGAAAACACAAGAGGGTTTTCCCTATTCTCCTCAATGGGACGGGTTCTTGTAAGTCCTCAACACTTCAGATCTAAAATTCCTCTCTCTTGATGGTGTAGAAAACCTAGACAAAAAAATGGTAGCAAAATATGACTATTATGGTGGATCAATATTCAGACTGAAAGTATAGATCCAGAGTGATCTTTAGGCCAAAAAAGTTGGTAAATGAATGAGAAAACCCTTCTATTTATAAAAAAATATTGATTTAGTCTAGATATTGGTGCATAATTAAAATATTATTAACCAAATCAAGATCCAAATTTTATGGAATATTTTATTATATTTATTGGAGGGAAAAGGAATTTGACTTGGGTCAAATCCCTTTATTTGTAAATAATAAATAAATAAATGATTTGTTTATCATTTAAGGATGTGGTTGAATAATAATCAAATAAATAATGATTTATTTAATTATTTAAGGGTGATTTAGTCATATTCAACAAAGAATATTATTTAAATAAGGTTTAAATAATTATTATTAGGAAATAATAAGATAAATAATGATTTATCTAATTAATTTCCCTGTTTTGGGTTAAATATAACCAGGAATATTAATTAAACTGTTGTTTAACTCATTATTCCTTGAGGAAAATCAAAAAAATGTAGATTTATTTAATATTTCCTCATCGGGTTTCCTGTTTAGACCATAAAAAAATTAATAAAGGTGGTTTACTAAGCTATTTTTCATATTGAATGCAATTTTACTTAGGGTAAAATTGGTCTTACATGGTGTGCTTGGTTCCATCTAATAACAATAGGTTAGATGACCAAAAAATAGTGTAACAGATTGCCCCCCAACGTGTGAGCATTATGAGCTAATAGTATGACCAAAGTACATTGTAAGAACTCAATCACTAAACATTGAAGGGGAAGTCAAAGAGAGATAAGTATACGGTAGACCAAAGTACTAAAAGAACTAGACCTTGAGGAGGCGAGACTTATAGGTGCGACAAGTCTATTTGATGAGTGAGTACCTATGCTATAGGCAGCAGGGGAGGCACACCTATGCCTGCCGAGGAAAAGTAAAAATAATAAGGCATCTGCAAAACCACCGGACTGGCCATTATGGTACATGCTGGCATAAACATGAGCCAGATAAAAAACACGATAATGAATCCCACATACATATTGTGTCTGGGATAATAGCCAGGACTTGTACAATGATATCTGAGTACATGAGATATAAATACAACCTAGATGCCCCTGAAAATAGGAAAGGGCTCTGAAAATTTGACTTATACATGCAAAAAAAAAGGCGTTGCAAGCAGCTAAGGCCAACATCATCAAATGTATAGAGCTTCATCAAAGGATATGATGAAGAGGTCATCCGGGTATGTTGGGGGCTACCTGTAGGGCCACCCCCTCATGAGGGCTAAAACATCTCACACACACCCGGGAATCATCGATATCAACTACTGCATCACTGAACCATCAAGTATATGGATCTCGATCATGCTGAAAGGAGCTGGAGCTGAGAAACAATCAAGTCAAAGGGAAATAAGGAGTCCCTTTTCTGATCTGAGGCACCGAACAAGAGTGGAAGATGGAACCAAGGTACACCACCCTCTAGACTTGACTTCTGGAATGAATGAGCTGATATCGATAGAAGGAGGTCTGCCATAGGTGAGGCAATAAGGGATCCTCAACTATGGCATAAGAAAAAATAGTAGAGTGACTGACAAACTGACACCAATGATGATGATGAAATGGTGGGTACGGAGTAGTGAACGGACGACTTACCTTGTTAGAGCATACAGGGCATGGATGACCTGGCAGTGACTGACACAATATCATGAGGGATAGGGGACAGTGGGACTGAAGGCCATAATGTGTGACACAAGAGAGGGACCACGCAATGAAGGATGGAGGGACTCGAGATAGACTCCATGAACGCAATGATGACTCAACTTGGATGTGCTAAACAAGGGTGACTCGATGGTGCTGCAACATAGAAAAGGTCCAATGGGGACCATAAAAACATGAGTACAAGATGGTAACTCACGACGAAAATCGACACAAGCATGGACAAGTATGGAGGCAAAGTGAAGCCCCCAGTAGGAGTGTTGAAAGTGAATAAATTCGATTTTGAGGAGGGGTGAAGTGACACTCCTTGGAAAAAATGTGTTGTGGTGAAGTATCAAATCACTAAAAATAACAGATAATCATTTGAGGGCTCAGTAAGAGCTTTCCAATGGTATAGATGGTTTGGTAAATGGAGTTACGGTTTGGCCATAGCAGGCGAAAGAAAAAAAAGGGGTTTCCCTTTTAATAAGGATTTTTCTCTCCAAATTCACTCATTTGGATGTGGAGCTATGGTGAGTGCAGAGAGGAGAGAAGGCCCTAAATCTTGTGGCGATCGTAGAAAACAAACCGACCGTTGGAATTGATATCCTTTAGTTGAAGGTAAGAGGCCTAATCCTACTCTTTCATTTTAGTGGATTGAAAGTTCAATTTAGGTACCCAGAGCTCATGAACAGGCCAGGTCGCACTTTTTGGGGTCTATTCTGTGACCTGGGTAGTAGGTACTGGGCAAAAAACTGCGACCTATCCCGGGAAATGACCTGAAAAGTGCGACCTGTCAGAGAAAGGGGTTTTCAGTGTTGTTTTTTGGCTGAGATCTGGGATTTTTATGGTTGAGGGGCATAGGTGCCCCCAATCATGTTGTGGTCATGCCAAAATGTATTTGGAAAAAAGGGGAAGCTAAACATATTTTAATGATGTGGTGTGCCATTTGTTTTCGTTATGGTTATGCAGTTTCAGAAAGGAAATGAAGGATTACCGATCTCTTTTGGTATTGCATATATTAATCAAATGGACTTTAAGTTTCCAGATTGGCATACATGGTGTCATTATCCCAAAGAGAGAATTTGGAGATAATGAACTGGTGCTCTCCAGGAAAACTCATAGGTTAGTCGACAACAATGTCGAAGGGACTGGGTTGTTTATGTAATATGAAGGAATGATGAGGGGTATCATCCCTAGAGTGATTTAAAGTGATATGGGACTATAGAGGTTCTTCTAAATGTGGAATAATAATGGTACTAGAGTCGACATGACCAAATACACTAGGAGATTTGTGGATATTTTCTTCTCCTGGTTTCTCAAACATGTGTGCCCCCTTACCCAAACATTGGGTGTCAATGTAATGGCCACAAGGTGTATGTGGTTTGAATTCATGGGTTCGATATAAGGGGGGATAGATAAAGTCAGGGGTGGTGATTACTTCCATAATTTCGTCATCATAATAGAAGATGGGGTGACTGGTGGAAAGTAGATAAAGGATCTATTGATGTTGAGCCTAGGGTGATCTTTGAAGGTAGGTCAAGAGAAACATCAGGGGAAGTTTCCAAGGGGACTTCCACTGAGGTTGTCATGGATGATGATAGGTATAAAATGCTAGACGAAGGCTCTGTCATCTCGAAATAAGAAGGGTTAATATCAATGGGATCATTCGTGTCCTTTGTTTTTGCCGTAGCAAAAGTGAAAATAAGGGAGCGGTGGACTCATTGTGCTTGGCCTTGAATTTGCGCACCACTTCCAAAGAGGAGTGGTACTCTTCAAGGTGGGGATAGAGGTGAGTATAGTGACCATGGAAATCACACAAATCACAAGGGTGATTTGTGTGCAAAGATTTGAGTTTCGGGACTGAATCGGGTATAGTGACATATACCTTTGGGATATCAGACTTCAGAAACATCTCATTGACCATGGACTTAAGGTGAGGCAACTCCAAAAAATTATCGGTGGAATGACCAACAACATCACAAAAAGAACACTATATGGTATGCTTTGGAAGCCGAGGAGGGGTAGGGTTTGTCGGGGCAGCCTTATCTTTTGATGCCCCCTTGCGAGCTTTGCCTTTATTACCTGAAGCAGTCGCAACAGGAGGTGGTTCTTGTTGAGGTGACTGAGGCACTATTACAGTGGGAGAAGTCATGGGGACCGGTTGAACCGGGTTCAAAGCAGGATAAGGTTTGGGTTGACCAAGCGGAGTAGCATCTGGAGGATCAAGGTATCAGACGAGAATCCCAAGGGTACATTAACCTTAACCTTACATGTAACCTTAACATTAACCTTAACCTTAGTGTTACCTTAAATTTAAGGTGAAGGTTAACCTTGACCTTAACCTTGACCTTAACCTCAACCTTAACCTTAAACTAACCTAACCTTAAGCTTCACATTAACAATAACCTTAACCTCAATCTTACCTTAACCTTAAATTTATCCTGAAACTTACCCTAAACCTTAACATTAACATTACCCTTAACCTAGCCTTACTTTTACCCTCAACCTTAACCTAACCATAACCTTAACCTTACCTTAACTTGACCTTAACCTTAACCTTAAGGTAACACTAACCTTAACCTTAACATTAACCTTAACCTTAGTGTTACCTTAAGGATAAGGTTAAGGTTATGGTTAACACTTAGGTTAGGGTTAATGTTAAGGTGAAGGTTAGGATAAGGTAAGGGGTAACGTTAGGTTAAGGCTAACTTTAAGGTTAACATTAAGGTTGTGTTAAGGTGAAGGTTAGGTTAAGGTTAAGGTTAAACTTAACCTTAACCTAAACCTAAACCTTAACCTTAACTTAACCTGAACCTTGACCTTAACATTAACTTAACCTTAACCTTAACCTAAACATTATCCTTAACCTAAACTTAACCTTTACTAAACTCTTAACCATAACCTTAACATTAACCTTAACCTAACATTGACCTTGACCTTGACCTTAACCTTAACCTTAACCTTAACCTTAGTGTTACCTTAACGTTAAGGTTAAGGTTAACCTTGACCTCAACCTTAACCTAAACTTGACCTTGACATTAACCTTAATCTTAACCATGACCTTGACCTTAACCTTAACTTTAATCTTTCCCTTGACCTTTACCTTAACCTTAACCATGACCTTAACCTTAACCATAACCTTAACCTAACCCGACTTGACCTAAATCTTAACATTAACCCTAACCTTAAGTTTAAAGTTAAGGTTAAAGTTAAGGTTAGTAAAACCTTAACCTTAACCTTACCTTAGCCTTAACCTAACCTTAACCTTGACCTAACCTGAAACCTTAACTTTAAAACTTAACCTAACCTTAAACCTTAAACCTTAACCTTAACCTTAACCTTAACCTTAAACCTTAAACCTTAGACCTTAACCTTAGACCTTAAACCTTGACCTAACCTTAAACCTTAACCTTGACCTAACCTTACATTAACCTAACCTTAACCTAACATTAAGCTTAAACTTAACCTCAACCCTACCCTAACCTAACCTTAACCTTACCCTAACCATAACCTTAACCTTAACACAACCTTAACTGAACCTTAACCTTAACCTTGACCTTAACCTTACCCTAACCTTAACCTAAACATTAACCTTAACCTTAAACTCAACCTTAACTAAACCCTTAACCTTACCTTAACCTTACCCATAACCTAAAAGTAACCTTAACATTAACCCTAACCTTAACCTAAACCTAACCTTAACCTTAACCCCTTAAACTTAACCTTAAGTTTAACCTTAACCTTAACCTAACATTAACATTAACTGTAACCTAAACCTTAACCTTAACCTTAACCTTACCTTAACTTTAACCTTAACCTTAACCTTAAACTTAACCTAAACATTAACCTTAACCTAACCTTAACCTTAACTAAACCCTTAACCTTAACCTTAACCTAACCTTAAGATTAACCTGAACCTTAACCTAACCATAACTTTAAATATAACCTTGACCTTATCCTTAAGACAACCTTAACCTTAACCTAGCCTTAACCTTAAAATTAACCTAGACCTTAACCTTAACCTTAAACTTACCCTAAACCTTAACATTTACCTTAACCTTAGTGTTACCTTAAGGTTAAGGTTAAGGTTAACCTTGACCTTGAACTTACCTAACCTTAACCTTTGGGACCGGTTGAACCGGGGTCAAAGCAAGATAAGGTTTAGGTTGACTAGGAGGGGTAGCGACTAGAGGATCAAGGTACCAGATAGGAATCCCAAGGGTCAAGTGAGGGAGAGAGAGGGTGGCCATGACAGGTACTATGTACACTCCCAGGGGAGGAGCTAGGAATGGTATCTGACTAGAGGGGTAATGGCCAGGTGGGATGGATCCTAAATGGTTAAGGCCTGGAGGAACCATTCCAGGAGGTTAAAGAGGCTCATGGATACCAGCTGAAGGGCCGAGAGGAGGAGGTCCAAAAGGCTGAATCGAAGTGCTAGGATTCGACTGCAGAGGGTGAGGAGGCTGCTGACTAGATGAGGCGGGCTGCTTGAGGGTAGCCCAAGACGATTGCATCATGCAAACATTCGATGAGATGAGATCAAAGATAGGAGGAGGAAGACCAGGGAATGTACCAAATGATGATGAATATTTGTAGACTCCAGGTGAGACATTAGTCAAAGGATCGATGGTTTTCTCATTAGCCACCAAAGAGATGGTGGACTTAGGAGAGGTCTGAGACTTTGGTTCGTAAATGTCAACTCGTCAATGGTGACTATATTTCCATTATGAGGGAAGGAAATCTTGTGGTGGACTGCAGAAGGGACAATAGACATCGCATACGTGTAGCTACGACCCAATAGAATGTTGTAATATGGGGGGGCATCTATGAATTCTACGTCAACGCAAACAGTCTTGCCCACAAGAGTAATAGGACAATTGCGGAATAAGCCAATGGGCTGGGAGGTGTGGCCATCCCAAGATCAGAGAGTGATTGTGGAAGGAGCCAACTCAGGTGATCCGAGTTGCTTCCAAACCGAAGTGAACATCACACAGGTGGATTCCCCCTAATCAATAATGCACCGAGAAATGTTGGCGTTCTGAATCTTGACTGGGATTTGGAAGGTGACGGAAGCAGGGAGAGGAGGATGTTCTGACCGGTCAACATCAAATACAATAGAGAGATTTTTTTTGTGAAGAGAATGACTCGAGGAGTTCCAGCATTGAAATTGCAGTAGGAGATTGCTCCAAATCATCTACTATGCTATACGAACAGACAACTTTTCTAGAATTAACATTTCAGCATAGTGGTCCTTTAGGGATCTTGGTATGAACCTCCACCTTAGGCTAAGGGATCTAGAAGGGACCATTAGGTGTCAAAAGAGGCTCTGTAGAGACTGAAGGAGGCAGCTTGGGGGCAGACGTAGCGTGAGGCTTGTTGTACTGACGGGACCGAGTCTGAAGATTGATGTCTATGGTTAGAGGTTGAGCAGAGTTCATCATGAGAATCTGGTAATTAGAGGTACCATATGGAAGAGGTTGAGTGGCCACCTATCCTTCAGGTGGTTGGGTAGCCACAAATTCCTATTGTGCATACACCTACTCCTGAGAGGGTAGTGACTGTTGTTGCGGGGGTTAAGAAGGTAAGGGAGGTGGAGGTGCTAATGCTGGAGGAGCTGGAGCACCAAGTTGTGGATATGAATAATAAGGAGGTTGGGTAATAGTGTGGTAAACAGGATAATGGGCAAAAAGAGGAGGCATGGCGTATCCTAGATACGTGCTACCGGGAGGGGGAAAAGTGTAGGAGGTGCTGGCCCCCCCGTGAGGAAAACCATAGCCCATGGAAGGTTGAGCGTATGGATTAGAGAGAGCTCCAATGCTACTTCCGGTGATATGAGGTGCCCTAGGTGCATTGGCACTACTGAGTCTGGGAAGATTAGGTAGAATACTATAAGCATAACCTAACTGAGCGTAGATCAGGTCATATTTTGATGCAATTTAGAGGGCGGCTTCTTCAGTTTGAGGAAAATGAGATGCGACATCTTTCCCAATAGGAGGTAGGAGAGATCTAAGGAGCCAATCCATGTAGACATGGTCTTCAAAGGTAGGGGATTGACATAGGCTCTTTATTCTTTTCCATTCCTATACATGATCGGATAGGCGGGTCGCAGATGATTGACGGAAAGAAGTCAAAAGTTCGATACCAATGTCATAACAAAGGGGAAGCTGGAAGTAAGACAGAAAATCCTGGGCAAGATTTGCAAAGCTGTTATGAGAGGAAGAGGCCTGATCAACATACCACTTAGAAGCTTCACCTATAAGCGTTCATCGGAACAGTCGAAGACGGATAGAGTCATCGGTAATGGAGTTATATGAACACCACATGTGGAAATATCAAAGATGATTTCAAGCATCTTCTCCAGCAAGGCCTTCAAACTTTGGGATGTCGGAAGGGAGCTTTGTCGACATAGCAGGCCAACTAGCGTCATGGTGTATAGGGTCGTTTATCAACTAGTCAAAACCGGGGAGGCTGAAGCCTGTCATGAAGGGGAGCAACGCCACAGCCGGGGTAGTGTCTGTTGTGGTCCTACTAGTGGTATTCCTGGCATGAAGGCTAGGGTAACCACCAGCATTATGTCCTGCACCAGACATGGTGAAGGTGTTAGGGGGAGAACCAAAGGCGGAACGAGAAGGAGAAACCAAAGGACCAGAAAAAGAGTCGGTGTGTGGACTCGGTGGAGGACTAACTTGAATCCTATGCAGAGGAGTAAGTCTTCCTACCGGAAACTGAGGATGAAGGCCAAGAAGTCTCTGGGAAAAATTCCTTGGTGGCACAATAATGATGACACAAACACGACACAAAGGAAAAAGAGACTGACAAGGGCAGGGAGGTGCAAGATCAACTGATTACAATGTCGAAACAAGGGCATAGAGGTGCAGGATAAATTGATTTCAATGTTTTTAGAGTCTTTTCTTGGCTATGTTAACCAAGCCCTTTTTCGCTTACGATGTGTGTGTAAAAGTGTGTAAATTTTAATTTTTAAACCCAAATGTTTGTAGAGGAAAAGAAAAAGTGTGTTGTATAAATGTAAATAAACCTGCAAATGACAGTATATAGGCCTGCAAAAACAAAAGATAAACAGCTAATAATGAAATAATCCAAACCCAAGGAGGTGGGTCTCTCAACAACTAGTCTATAGGTGAGTAAAAAAATAATCAAAACACACTAAAAAATCCAATAGATCTAAGGTCAAAAGGGACAGGGATCTAAAAGACAAAATCTGCTAGAAAGTGGTGCAGAAAACAACAACAAATCAGAGGAACAATTGTTGTAAAAGAGGTGGTGAAAAGCTATCTCCTGAAGGGAAACAAAGTGAAACCTAGAGGAACACCCAAAAAAAGCTAGATGAGGTGGTTTAGATGGATAACAAGCCAATTTGGAGCGGATTTGAAGGTGAAGTATCAGATCTGAAAAAATGGCTGAAGACTCTGAAATTTCAGACAACCTACAACAGCAAAAACTCTTCCACAAAAAGTGGAGGGTACTGAAGCCCTAGGGAGCTAGGTTCCCACTTAGTTGAGAAATATAGAACAAGTACATGTCCAAAACGGGTGGAGATGGAGGTCAAACAACCCTGAACAAAGGCTCAAACAAACCTAGAAAACTTTCAGAAAAATCCCTACAAAAAGTCCAAGTCACAGTTTCTGACTTGTTTTCAGCAGAGGTCGTATTTTTTGGGTTGAAAGGTGCATCTTGAGGGTCCACGTCACATTTTTTGGGCCAAAAAGTGTGACCTACACTTCCCGCACTCTCGGCAGCAGATTGTAGAAAAATTTGTCGTCTCAGCTGCAGCTGATGTCTGTCACCTGCGCAATAGGTACGAAAACACACATAAGTTATAATTTTTATCATTTTAGGGTTTTATAGGTTAAAAGCAACATCAAGAAAATAAAAAACAAGGGGTTGAAGAGAAATCCTAGGGTTTGAAGTAGCTGGATATGAAAGGATTAGAAAAACAACAGCGGTCATTATCGTAAACTTGTTAGTATGAATCTTAATTCCAAGCGTACAAAAAAATACCACTTTAGTTGTGCATAAAAAACAACCCTAACAAAAAAATATGGTTGCCAATATCCTCAGATCTACAGTTGGGTGATCAAGATAAATGCCGCAAAAATCTAGATCTATGCATTAGAATAAATTAAGCAGTAGAAAAAATAAGATTTACTCCATGCATCCAATAGACAAAACAAGAATATGTTGAATAAATTTTGTACTAATGGCACCTGGGAGGAAAACAGATCCCTGTTATCCTTAATGGGATGGGTTCTTATAAGTTCTCAACACTTCAGATCTAGAATTCCTCTCTCTTGATGGTGTAGAAAACCCAGACAAAAAAATGGTAGAAAAATATGACTATGATGGTGAATCAATAGTCAGACCAAAAGTATAGATCCAGAGTGATCTTTAGGAAACAAAAGGTGGTAAATGAATGGGAAAACCCTTCTATTTATAACAAAATATTGAGTTAGTCTAGATATTGGTGCATAGTTAAAATATTATTAACCAAATCAAGATCCAAATTTTATGGAATATTTTATTATATTTATTGGAGGGAAAAGGAATTTGACTTGGGTCAAATCCCTTTATTTGTAAATAATAAATAAATAAATGATTTACTTATCATTTTAAGGATGTGGTTGAATAATAATCAAATAAATAATGATTTATTTAATTATTTAACAATGATTTAGTCATATTCAACAAAGAATATTATTTAAATAAGGTTTAAATAATTATTCTTAGGAAATAATAAGATAAATAATGATTTATCTAATTAATTTCCCTTTTTTGGGTTAAATATAACCAGGAATATTAATTAAACTATTCTTTAACTAATTATTCCTTGAGTAAAATAAATAAAATGTAGATTTATTTAATATTTCCTCATGGGGTTTCCTGTTTAGACCATAAACAACTTAATAAAGGTGGTTTACTAAGTTATTTTTCATAGTGAATGCAATTTTACTTAGGGTAAAATTGGTCTTACATGGTGCACTTGGGTCCATCTAATAACAATATGTTAAATGACCAAAAAATGGTGTAACAGATTGCCCCCCAACATGTGAGCATTAGGAACTAATCGTATGACCGAAGTACGTTGTAAGAACTCAATCACTAGACATAAAAGGGGAATTCAAAGTGATAGAAGTATAAGGTAGACCAAAGTACTGAAAGAACTAGACCCTAAGGAGGCAAGACTTACAGGTGTGACAAGTCTCTTTGATGAGTGATTACCTATGCTATAGGCGGTGGGGGAGGCATACCTATGCTCGCCAAGGCAAAGTACAAACAATAAGGCATCCAGAAAAGCACAAGACTGACCAATATGGCACATGCTGGCATAAACATGAGCCATATAAACAACACGATAATGAATACCACATACATATTTTTCCTGGGATAACAACCAGGACTTGTACAATGATATCTGAGTACATGAGATATAAATACAACTCAGATTCCCCTAAAAACAGGAAAGAGCTCTAAAAATCTGACTGATACATGCAAACAAAAATGCGCTGCAAGCGATTAAGGCCGACATCATCAAATGTATGAAGCTACATCAAAGGCTGTGATGAAAAGGTCATATGGGTATGTGGGGGGCTACCTATAGGGCCACCCCATCATGAGGGCTAAGACATCTCACACACACTCGGGAATCACTGATATCAGCTACTGCATCACTGAACCATCAAGTATACAGATCTCGATCATGCTCAGAGGAGCTGGAGCTGAGAAACAATCAATTCAAAGGGAAATAAGGAGTCGCTTTTCCTGATCCAAGGCACCGAACAATAGTGGAAGCTGGAACCAAGGTACACCGCCCTCTAGACTTGTCTTCTAGAATGAATGAGCTAATTTCAATAGAAGGAGGTCCGCCATAGGTGAGGCAATAAGGGATCCTAAACTATGGCACAAGATAAAACAGTAGAGTGATTGACAGACTAACACCAATGATGATGATGAAATGGGGCATACTAAGTATCGAATGGACTACTTCCCTTGTTAGAAGATAAAGGGCATGGATGACCTGGCAGTGACTGGCACAATATCATGAGGGATAGGGGAAATTGGGACTAAAGGCCATAATGTGTGACACGAGAGAGGAACCAAGCAATGAAGGATAGAGGACTATAGCAGGATTCAAAGGGACTGAAGATAGACTCCATGAGCGCAATGATGTCTCAACTAGGATGCGCTAAACAAGGGCGACTTGATGGTGCTTCCACACAGAAAAGGTCCAATGGGGACCATAAAAACATGAGTACAAGATGGTAACTCAAGATGAAAATCGACACGAGCGTGGACAAGTATGGAGGAAAATTTATGCCCCCAGTACGAGTGTTGCAAGTGAAAAAAATTGATTTTGAGGAGGGGTGAAGTGACGCTTCTTTGAAAAAAATAACAGATAACCATTTGAGGGCTCAGTGAGAGCTTTCCAATGGTACAGACAGTTTGGTAAAAGGAGTTACATTTTGGCCGCTTCTGGAAAAATAAAAAACAGGGGTTTCCCTTTTAATAAGGCATTTTCTCTCCAAATTCACTCATTTGCATGTGGAGCTGTGGTGAATGCAGAGAGGAGAGAAGGCCCTAAATCTTGTGGTGATCGTAGCAAACAAACCGACCATCGGAATTGAGATCCATCAGTTGCAAGTAAGAGGCCTAATCCTACTCTTTCATTTCAGGGGATTGAAAGTTTAGTTTAGATACCCAAAGCTCATGAACAGGTCACGTCACACTTTTTGGGGTCTATTCTACAACCTGGGTAGCAGGTACTGGGAAAAAAACTGCGACTTGTCTCGGGAAATGACCTAAAAAGTGTGACCTATCAGAGAAAGGGGGTTTCAGTGCTATTTTTGGCTGAGATCTGGGATTTTTATGGTTGAGGGGCATAGGTGCCCCTAAGCATGTTATGGTCATGCCAAAATGTATTTAGAAAAAAGGGGAAGCTAAACACATTTTAATGATGTGGTGTGCCATTTGTTTTCATTATGGTTATGCAGTTTAAGAAATGGAATGGAGGATTACCAATCTCCTTTTGTACTGTATATATGAATAAAATGGAATTTAAGTTTCCACATTGGCATACATGGTGTCACTATCCGAAAGAGAGGATTTGGAGATAATGAACTGGTGCTCTCCCGGAAAACTCACAGGTTTGTAAACAACAATGTCGAAGGGATTGGGTTGTTTATGTAATATGAAGGAATTATGAGGGGTATCATCCCTAGAGTGATCTGAAGTGATATGGGACTCTAAAGGTTCTTCAAAATGTGGAAGAATAATGGTACTAGAGTCAACACGACCAGATACACTAGGAGAGTTTTGGAGAATTTCTTCTCCTGGTTTCTCAAATATGGGTGCCCCCTTACCCAAACATTGGGTGTCAATGTAATGGCCACAAGGTGTATGTGGTTTGAATGCATGGGTTCGATATAAGGGGGGATAGATAAATACAGGGGTGGTGACTACATCCATAATTTCTTCATCATAATAGAAGATGGGGTGACTGGTGGAAGAAATACCACCTGACGCGAAGAAGCTACCTAAATCATCATCGTGAGAAGAGAGGTTCACATGCGCATCATCACAAGTGGTGAAAAAAGAGTAAGCAGATAAAGGATCTACCGATGTTGAGCCCAGGCTGATCACTGAAGGGAGGTCAAGCGAAACATCAGAGGAAGTCTCCAAGGGGACTTCCACCAAGGGTCTCATGGATGATGATAGGTAGAAAATGGTGGATGAAGGCTCCTTCATCTCGACATCAGGAGGGGGAATATCAATGGTAGCATTCGTGTCCTCTAGTTTTTCTGAAGAAAAATGCGCAAATAAGGGAGCAATGGACTCGTTGCACTTGGCCTTGAATTAGCGCACCGCTTCCAAATAGGAGTGGTACTCTTCAAGGTGGGGACAAAGGTGAGTATAGTGGCCATGGAGATCACACAAAGCACAAGGGTTATTTGTGTGAAAATATTTGAGTTTCAGGACTAAATCAGGTATAGTGAAATATACCTTTGGGATATCAGACTCTGGAAATGTCTCATTGACCATGGACTTAAGTTGAGGCAACTATGGACAAGTATCGGTGGCGTGACCAACAAAATCACACAAATCACACTGGATGGTATGATTTGGAAGCCGATGAGGGGCAGGGTTTGTTGGGGCAGCCTTTTCCTTTGATGTCCCCTTGTGAGCTTTTCCTTTCTTACCTGAACTGGTTGCAATAGGAGGTGGTTCCTGTTGAGGTGACTGAGGCACTGTTGCAGTAGGAGAAGTCATGGGGACTAGTTGAACTGGGGTCAAAGCAAGATAAGGTTTGGGTTGACCAGGCGAGGTAGCAGCTAGAGGATCAAGGTTCCAGGCGGGAATCCCAAGGGTACTTTAACCTTAACCTTACCTATAATTTTAACATTAACCTTAACCTTAGAGTTACCTTAAATTTAAGGTTAAGCTTAACCTTGACCTTAACCTTAACCCAATCTTAACCTTGAACTTAACCTTAACCTTAACCTTGAACTTAATCTTAACTTGAACCTTAATCTAACCTAACCTTAAGCTTAACATTAACAATAAGCTTAACCTTAATCTTACCTTAACCTTAGCTTTATCCTGAAACTTACCCTAAACCTTAACATTAACATTACCCTTAACCTAACCTTACTCTTACCCTCAACCTTAACCTAACCTTAACCTAACCATAACCTTAACCTTACCTTAACCTGGCCTTAAACTTAACCTTAAGGTAACACTAACCTTAACCTTAACATTAACCTTAACCTTAGTGTTACCTTAAGGCTAAGGTTAAGGTTAAGGTTAACACTTAGGTTAGGGTTAAGGTTAAGGTTAATTTCAGGTTAAGGTAAGGGGTAATGTTAGGTTAAGGCTAACTTTAAGGTTAATATTAAGGTTGTGTTAAGGTGAAGGTTAGGTTAAGGTTAAGGTTAAACTTAACCTTAACCTTAACCTTAACCTTAACTTAACCTTAACCTTGACCTTAACCTTAACCTTAACCTAAAATTTATCCTTAACCTAACCTTAACCTTTACTAAACTCTTAACCTTAACCTTAACATAAACCTTAACCTAACCTTGAACTTAACCTTGACCTTAACCTTGACCTAGACCTTAACCTTGACCTTAACCTTAACATTAACCTTAACCTTAGTGTTGCCTTAACCTTAACGTTAAGGTTAAGATTAACGTTAAGGTTAAGGTTAACTTAACCTTAACCTTAACATAAACTTGGCCTTGACATTAACCTTAATCTTAACCTTGACCTTGAACTTAACCTTAACCTTAACCTTGACCTTGAACTTTACCTTAACCTTAACCATGACCCCAACCTTAACCTTAACCTAACCGGGCCTAACCTAATCCTTAACATTAACCCTAACCTTCAGTTTAAGGTTAAGGTTAAAGTTAAGGTTAGTAAAACCTAAACCTTAACCTTACCTTAACCTTAATCTATCCTTAACCTTGACCTAACCTTAAACCTTAACATTAAACCTTAACCTAACCTTAAACCTTAAACCTTAAACCTAAAACCTTAACCTTAACCTTAAACCTTAGACCTTAGACCTTAGACCTAAACCTTAAACCTTAAACCTTGACCTAACCTTAAACCTTAAACCTTAACCTTGACCTAACCTTACCTTAACCTAACCTTAATCTAACATTAAGCTTAAACTTAACCTCAACCCTACCCTAAACTAACCTTGAACTTAACCTTAACACAACCTTAACTAAACCTTATCCTTAACCTTGACCATAACCTTACCCTAACCTTAACCTTAACCTTAACTAAACCCTTAAACTTACCTTAACCTTACCCATAACCTAACCGTAACCTTAACATTAACCCTAACCTTAACCTAAACCTAACCTTAACCTTACCCCCTTAAACTTAACCTTAATTTTAACCTTAACCTTAACCTAACCTTAACCTTAAACTCAACCTAAACCTTAACCTTAACCTTACCTTAACCTTAACTTAACCTTAACCTTAACCTAAACCTAAACATTAACCTTAACCTAACCATAACCTTAAATAAACCCTTAACCTTAACCTTAACCTAACCTTAATATTAACCTTAACCTTAACTTGACCTTAACTTTAACTATAACCTTAACCTTAACCTTAAGACAAACTTAACTTTAACCTAACCTTAACCTTAAACTTAACCTTGACCTTAACCTTAACCTTAAACCTACCCTAAACCTTAACATTTACCTTAACCTTAGTGCTACCTTAAGGTTAAGGTTAAGGTTAACCTTGATGTTGACCTTACCTAACCTTAACCTTGACCTTAACCTTAACCTAGACCTTGACCTTAACCTTAACCATAACCTTAACCTTGACCTTGACCTTAACCTTAACCTTAAACTTCACCTTAACATTAACCGTAACCTTAGTGTTACCTTAAGGTTAACGTTAGGGTTAACCTTGACCTTAACCTTAACCTTAACCTTAACATTAACATTGACCTTTACCTTATCCTTAACCTTAACCTTAAACTTAACCTTAAAACTACCCTAACCTCACCTTAACCTTAAACTTAACCTTAAAACTACCCTAACCTCACCTTAACCTTAAACTTAACCTTAAAACTACCCTAACCTCACCTTAACCTTATCCTAACTTTAACCTTAACCTTAACACAACCTTAACCTAACCTTAACCTTATCCTCACCTTAACCTTACCCTAACCTTAACCTTAACATTAACTTTAACATTAACGTTAACCTTAAGCTTACCTTAACCCTAACCTAATTTTAACCTTACCTTAACCTTAACCTTAACCTAACCTTAACCTTAACCTGACCTTAGCATAACTTAACCTACCTTTAACCTTAACCTTAACCATAACATTAACCTAACCTTAACCATATGTTAACCTTAACCTAACCTTAACTAAACCCTTAACCTTAACCTTAACCTTAATCTTAACCTTAAGGTAACACTTACCTTAACCTTAACCTTAACATTAACCTCAACCTACCGTTAACCTTAGCCTTAACTAAACCTGAACTTATAAGGTTAAGGTTTAACTTAAGGTTAGGTTAGGTTAACGTTAAGGGTAAGGGTTTAGTTTGGTTAAGGCTTAGGTTAAGGTTATTTAGGTTATGGTTATGGTTAAGGGTTTAGTTAAGGTTAAGGTTAAGGTTAAGGTTAAGATTAGGTTTAAGGTTAAACTTAAGGTTAAGTTTAAGGATGTAAGGTTAACCTTAATTTAACCTTATCCTTAACCTGACCTTAACCTTAACCTTAACCTAACCTTAAACTTAACTTTAACCGTACTAACCTTTACCTAAACCTTAACCTAACCTTACCATTAACCTTAACATTAACCTTAACCTTGACCTTAACCTTAACCTAACCTTAACCTACCTTAATATTAACTCCAACCTTAACCTTAACCTTAACCTTACCCTAACCTTAACCTTACCTTACCCTATCCTTAACCTTAACCTTAACCTTATCCTAACCTTAACCTTCACCTTAACCTTAACCTAACCTTAACCTTAACCTCAACATTAACCTTAACCTTAACCCTAACCTTAACCCTAATGTAACCTAACCTTATCATTAACCTTAACCTTACCCATAACCTTAACATTAACATTAACCAGTACCTTAACCTTAACCTAACCTTAACCTACCTTAACCTTAACCCTAACCTAAAATTAACCTTAACCTAACCTAACCTTAACCTTAACCTTACCCTAACCTTAACCTTAATCTTAAGCCTAACCTAACCTAACCTTAATTTAACCTTAACCTTATCCTTACCTTATCCTGACCGTAACCTTAACATTTTCCTTAACCTTAAGCTAACACTAACCTTAACCTTAAGGCTAAGGTTAATGTTAAGGTTGTGTTATGGTGAAGATTATGTTAAGGTTAATTTTAACCTTAACTTTAAACTTAACTTAACCTTAACCTTAAGCTTAACCTTAAACTTAAGCTAAACATTAACCTTAACCCAACCTTAACCTTAACTAAACCCTTATCCTTAACCTTAAAATTAACCTTAAGCTAACCTTAACCTTAACCTTAACCCTAACCTTAACCTTAACCTTAACACAACCTTAATATTAACCTTAACCTTAACCTTAACTTAACCTTAACCTTGACTTTGAACTTAACCTTAACGTTAACCTAAACCATAACATTAACCTTAACTTTAATATTGACCTTGACCTTAACCTTAACCTAACCTTAACCTTGACCTTAACCTTAACCTTAAACTTGATCTTAACCTTAACCTTAACCTTAACCTTGACCTCAACCCTAACATTAACCTTAACCGTAGTGTTACCTTAAAGTTAAGGTTAATATTAAGGTTAACCTTAACCTTAACCTAACCTTAACCTTCATGTTAACCTTAATCTTAAACTTCATTTTGACCTTGACCTTAACCTTAACCTTAAACTTGACCTTAACCTTAACCTTAATCTTAACTTTAATCTAAACTTAACATTAAACTTAACCTTAAACCTACCCTAACCTAAACTTAGCCTTACCCTAACCTTAACCTTAACCTTAACACAACCTTATGCTAACCTAAACCTTAACCTTAACCAAACCCTTACCCTTACCTTAACCTTAACCATAACCTAACCTTAACTTTAACATTAACCTTAACCTTGACCTAAGCCTAACCTTAACCTTAACCTAACCATAAGGTTTACCATAACCTTAGCCTAACCTTAACCTTAACCTTGACCTAAGCTAGACATTAACCAAACCTTAATCTTAAGGTAACCTAACCCTAACCGCAGTGTTAACCTTAACCTTAACCTTAACCTTAACTAAACCCTTAACCTCAACCTAACCTTAACCTTAACCTTAACCTTGACCCTAACCTAACCTTAACCTTAACCTTAACATCAACCTAACCTTAACCTTAACCTTAACCTTAATTTTAGCTCCCTATAATTTGCAAGATTGGAAAATACAAACTGCAAAGAGAACACTTGAACCACTTTGGGATTCTAGGATCTAGCCCTCCTGAATCCAGAGAGGGATCTCTCTAATAAGTGCAAAGATTGATTTATCTTTAAAGCTTTTGGGTAATGATATTAGGCTAGTTATTAAGAGCGAGGGTTTTTTTCTGGTTTGGATGGTTGAGCATGATTTTTATTTGAGTGGAAAGTCCTAAAATGAAAGAGTTTCAAAGGTGTGAAGTTGCAAGCAATTAGGACAAGATTTGGCTGATAGGATAGATATAACGCTGGTTTTTAGTCCATTGCGCTATGGAGTCATAAAAGGGTTTAATTGTGCAACAATTTCAAGAGTGGTCCAAGGGGCAAGGCATATATATCACAAGATCTCTGAGATAAAATGATGGAATGGAACAATAAAAGTGTGTAAGGGGTGGAAAAAAACAATAATTTCAACTAGGATTTATCAGTTTGTCCAAAAAAGAAAAGCCTTTTAATTAACTGTTTAAAACTGGCCAAAGGATAGGGCTAACCATATACTTCTTTGGGAAAGTTCGTATTAAAGCTAACTCAACAGAAAAACAATCCAGTAATCCACATAATTACTTTCAGAAGGGATGAAAACAGATAAGAAAAACAAAGTGTAGCCTAAGATCAGATAAGATACTTTTAAATATAGCCTGCTTTCAGCATACTCTTAGGGAAACTTTCAAAACTACCTTTGGAGGAAGAAGCTAGAAAATAGGGCACACCATCACTTTTATAGTCTAACTTCACCGAGTAAATAATGAAAATAACATTCAATAACAGTGTTTAGTTTGGACAGTAGGACGAGGGAACACCAACATTCCTAACTGCTTAGACCGTATTGAATCATTCTTAAATACACAATTTGGAGGAAAACATTGAGATAAAGCTTATCAGTCAGAGAAGGGTATTGTAAATATTAAGTCCTAACTCTATGCTTGTTGTTCTTTATCAGAGAATAAATGGACAAAAATGGAATACATGAAAGGAAAAACAATAACACAGAAAGAAGCACTTAACCAGTGATATAGACCAGGATCCCAAGAATCAGATTGTATATTGATGTCAATCCAGTTACATTCTTCAAGTCCAATGTTTCAGTTCAGAAATCATCTTCACTTCTCAGCTTAACTTATTTGATTACAAACAGAGCTTCAAGAGCCTCTGAACACTATTTACAAGTAGAAAATTTCGAGCACAAGTATATTTCAAAGTTCTGCAACCAACCTTTTACAATGAGCTCCTCAAGAAGATTTTATAGGAAAATGAGGAGGTGGAATGAGAGAAAAGATCTATGGGTTCAATTAACAAAATTTTAATTCTTCTTAGACTTTGAGGGGCTCAATGGAGAAGATTACAAATATTTCTCTGTATTAATTGGTTTACATTAAATATTAAGCTTTCTAGGAAGCTTTTGTTGACTTTAAGGCTCTGTGTCATCTTTGTAATAACTCTGCTGATATTTTGCAATAAGTCTCTTTGGCTCGAAATAATTGTTGAGCTGTGTTAGCGCTCAAATCCGCCTCAGGCTGAGGAAGGCAAAACTCGAGGCAACATCAAACCACGCTCAGCCTCGTAGCTAGCCCTACAAGGACAGGAGAGGGCTCTCTCCGGGTCTATCTCGGCAAAAGGTCTTCAAATGGGTTGAGATGACTTATAATGAATACTGATTTTAGGCTAGTAAAGAGATAGGAAAGTTTGATTTTTATTTTTTGGGTTTTCGTTGGAAAAATGGGAAAAACAATTTTGGGCTTGGGGATGAGGCTAGATCTTTGCAGAATTCGAGTTGGGGAAAGATAGGAAGTAGTCTTGATGCTTTTTTATTATTTGTATGGATGGATCAGAATGACAAGGAGCTGAAGAGGGCAAGGGATAACAGGAATCCTCTCCAAACAGGCAAAAACATGTAAAAGTAAACAAATTTAAAGGCAGAGCACTGGAAACAATGGATTCAACCTCATTTACTCATTCATTTAGTTTCAGAAGCAAAAGAAGGGAATGAAATACATTAAACATTAAAGAATTTAAAAATAACTGATAGAACACACCATCAAAACTGAAAGCCACAAGAATCCCAACAGGTGCTACAAAACCTCTGATCTTTCCTTAGCCAAAATGTAAAAAATATGTACAATAGTGTGCCAAACTTTTCCCAAGAGTCCAACCTGTCCAACCTGTAGAATGTCTTAGAAATTACATCATATAGACCATCCTAACCCCTTCCCATGCCTCTAGGGATCGAATTCCTCCTTCTAAGAGAAATTTCAACCAATTCTAAACAAGGAGCTAAAATCTAGGCAGCCAAACAACTTGCCTCTAAAAGGAAGGAAACTGATTCACTCACTTGATTTTCACTTTTTTGTGAGTGAATCATCTAGAATAGGTAAAATTGAGTCAAAATTAAATTACCACCACAAAATTACATCAAGATAACTCAAAAATTACATCCACAATCAAAACTGGTCCAACTGGCCGAAATTCTGAGCTGGAAGATGAAAAATTAGCAAATTTTCTCTATGCGCCGCGCGCTTGAGCTCTATGCGTCGCGCTCCTTTCAGCCTGCTTTTGGGAAAATTCATGGCATCAAAATAAATCTCATGATATCTTGTTGGAAAGCCCTGGATATCTTCTATCGAACCCAAGTGTAATTTCCCAATTTTGAGCTCATTTTCCCCTCCAAAATTTCATTCTCCCACAAGTACTTCCTGCTGGTGCAAAAGGTGGCAGAAAGGTGATTTTCATGGTGTTTTTGGCCCTTTTGATCATACAGAACTTGGTGAAATGCTTCGGCCATTTTTGAGAATGCATAAATTACCATGAAAAATCCAAAAATACAAAGTTTTCCTCCAGAAAGTGTCCCAATCATAAGCGCGCATCGTGACGCGCTACGCGTTGGGCTGAAAAACCTGTTTTGAGACCAAAATTTTCCAAAATGACAAAAACTTCTCCAAATTTGCTGAAATTCAGAGTGAAGATTCCCCATCATGCCTCATGCTCAGCCAATGAAGCCTCGGCCAAAATCCAGAATGAATCAGGCCTCTTTCTCCATTTTAGTGCTTTGCTCAACCTTCTCTTCAGAATCTTCATTTTTGCTTTGCAAACGTGCATGCGGGCCCAATAATGACCTTTCATGTGATGGAGCATGTCTTTGTCTCTATTGGCCTTTTCCAACAACTTCTCCAGATGAATTTTAACATGGATGAGTTTGGTCGCTCGCTCAACTGGTGTCATGTCACCGGGTCTCTTCCGGGCCAATTTTCGATCTTCACGGATTCGCCGCAGCTCTACAAGTGTGTGCTGATCCTCTAGTTTTTTGTTACACTGCTCTAGGTAGTTTATCACCCACTGAGCTCTCTACAACTTAACATTCAGTGTGTCAATCTTGGCCTTCTGCTCCTAGACGATCTCTTTCAGTTTCGAGCTAGGAGAGCTCACATCAACATCAATCAATGTGAATTCAGTATCTTGGCCTCCTGAGGGGCCCTCATCATGCATAGGCCTCTTGCCTTTGTCCTGAATCTGTACCTGTGCTGAAGTCGAAGGCGAGACCCCTTCCACCCTAGGTGGAGATAATACTCGCGCTGCTGATGAAGTCAATGAGACCCCTTCCACCTCGGGTGGAGATAGTACTTGTCGTGTAGCTACAAATAAGGCTCTGTGGCCTCGCTGATATGTCACATACACTGGAGCACTGATATGCTCGGTCTCAGGAATTTCAAGCTGGAGTGAAGGATCTCCCTCATCATGAACTACCTCAGGAGGCGGTTGTGGTGCTGCAAAGAAGTCACGGGAGATGAAATCCTCCCAAGCAATGCCCTGCTGTGTCAGCTGATGTACCACCATGATTTTGATCAGCGCGTAATGATATATACTGCTATGATGCTGTGCTGGGGTATTCTTCTCTACAAGAAATGTCATCCGCTCTATGTTGCGATACATGAAGTATGGAATGATCATCATACATACCCTCGTGAAATGCATCAACAAATGGATATGGTACGCATAGAGGCGTGAGAATCTGCCCTCGCAACTGAAATATCGAATGATGAGTTTCATCAATGGTGCAAACTCATCCTTTAGAAATCTGAATGGAAATACCTTGCTCAGCTGCCTCATATACCCAGGTTTGATGTATGGCTCATAGTAGGATTTCTCTAGCTACTGTCGTTTGTTCCATTCCTCTCCTATGTTTGGTATCCCGGTGACCTGAGCAATGGTCTCTGGTGACAGAATGAAGTTAACTCTGGCAAGGTTTACATGGCCATCATGTAAATGTAGAACAAATAGGTGAGCTAGCTCATGATGATGCTGAGTTTGTGAAATCATCTCACAGTACTGGAAACATGACTGATGCTGAAAACAATCCATTGCAAGCGGGCAAGCCTGCAATTGAGCCAAAGAAGTAGGCTCCTCCCTGACATGCCTACCACTTTTGCCACTTTTGTGAGACCTCCGTGGCACATTAACCTCTGCTATGGAATCACTGTCATACTCCTGCTCATAAACTGAATCCGTCTCTGACATGGTGCTGAAATCAAGATGTTTGAAAAATATATGCTGATATAGGTATAGTGAAAACAAGAGTTCAGTGTATGCTCTAATCCAAAATGTGTCACATGTGTATCAAAGTGTTATAGGAAAGCCACAATGATAAAGGTTCTATCAAATGAGTTTGAATGGAAAACAGTCACTGCTTTGACTACATGGGGATTTTGACAAGTGAGTAGGAAGGAGTATAATGTAGTGTACAACCCTTGCAATGATATTTAGGCTTTGTCAATGGAGAATGGGAATAGTGAATATGGGACTGTGTTACAATATAAATGATCAACAGTGTGACAATGACAGTGGTAATGAGAATAGTGATTTGAAAAGGAGAGAGAGAGCGTGAGGCTATGGTAAACCACAAGCGATGACACCAATAATAATAGAGAGCATGAGCATATATTTGTTATCACTCGGGTTTTCCTAGAAGTTGTGTAAGAGGAAAGTATACCCGAGGTAACCACAAACCAACCTTTTAGATGCAGAATCTAGCCAATCTGCATCCAGAGAGGGCTCTCTCTTTATGATTTATCTTTGTTCTTGGAAGGTTTTAGGCTAGTTATAGATTCAAAGTTTGTTTTGGGAAAAAAAGTGTGAAGTGTCGTGTGAGATGTTAGAGTCGGTCCTTACAGCCCTCCGTCAGAGATCAGTTCGCTTTTTGCATATCATTTTTAGGTGTCTCGCTCATTCCACTTCGTTGCATTTCGCTAGGGGCATGCCATTGACTGACGAGAGGGTCTGGTTGTCTTGTATTTCGTCATGCTTGTACCTGCAGGGCTAATTAAAATTCCTCAAAAATCACTGAAGTTCAGGTCACGTCATTCATGGTCATAAATGATTATTTTCGTCAAAAAGAGTCTTTAGTCCTAGAGTCTAGGGTTTTTCAGTCTTTTGATACATGTGATAAAAGCCCGCAGGCCATGAGGTTGGTTTCGAAAAGGTTCCTATTTCATATTTTTATTCTCAAAAACATTTGAAGACATTTCTAGTCCAAAACTCTGTTTTGAACTAGAAACTGTCAAATTTATTTTGTGTAATAATTATGTATTTGTTCCACCATAAAAAGTTCAAAAGTAGCCTCTGGTCTTTGTCGAAGCCAAAATGCCAAAATCCCTGCAAAAAAAACCAAGTTTCATCAGTCCAAGACTCAGAAAAAACAATGAAAAGCCAAAGACAGAATTGCATTAAATGACAAAGTGCTAAGATTGCCAAACATTGAAAAGTGGGTTATGGAGAAAATTAAAAGCAAATCTAATTCTTGTGAGATATTTTCCAACCTATATAAAGCATTGAAGACAAATCCTTTTCATAAATTTCCAAAGCAAAGTCGAGTTGGAGTGTTGGAGTCAAGTTTGGAGTGTTTCAGAGCCGTGGAGTTGGTGTGGAAGTGCGCGCGGCGCATACAAGAGGCGTGCGACGCACTGGGCTTCACAGGCCTGTGCAAATTTGCATGCGCGCGACGCACACACAGCACGTGACGCACACACAACGCACGATGCACTGGGCATGTGCGCGACGCATAGAGTTTCAGGGCCAAACATTTTACTCCTTCGCCCAGATTCATGCCAAATTACTTCGTTTGCGTGCAAGTAAGTTGTCCATGCTTGCTTAGTGACTCATGAACATGCTGTGGTGTTTTGAAAGTTGAAAAACAAATGTTTGATGGGGTGAAATGTAAACCATATGTTAATTTCCAAAATCACTCCATAGGGTTTTGAAGGACATGTTAATGATATTGTGGGGGTTCCAAGCTTGTGCTATTGATATATGCCTGTGTCATCTATTGTCAGTGGTGTCTCTGCTCTCACACTCTCTCTTTGCTATTACATCACTGCTGTCATTGCTATTATATTACCATTGTCATTATCACACTGTTTATCATTTATATTGTAACACAGTCCCATATTCACTGTTTCCCATTCTCCATTGACAAAGCCTAACTATCATTGCAAGGGTTGTTTCTTTGTTCTACATCACATTATATTTCTTCCTACTCACTTGTCAAAACCCCCATGTAATCAAAGTAGTGACTGTTTTTCATGCAAGCTCATTTGACAAAACCATTATCATTTTGGCTTTCCTATAATACTTTGATACACATGTGACACATTTGGGAGTAAAGAATACACTGAACTCTTGTCTTCACTATACCTATATCAGCATATATTTTGCAAACATCTTCATTTCAACGCCACGTCAGAGACAGATTCAGTTTATGAGCAGGAGTATGACAGTGATTCCACAACAGAGATTAATGTGCCACGGAGGTCTCACAAAAGTGGAAAAAGTGGTAGGCATGTCAAGGAGGAGCCTACTTCTTTGGCTCAATTGCAGGCTTGCCCGCTTACAATGGATTTTTTTCAGCATCAGTCATGTTTCCAATACTGTGAGATGATTTCCCGAACTCAGCATCATCATGAGCTAACTCACCTATTTTTTCTACATTTACATGATGGCCATGTAAACCTTGCTAGAGTAGATTTCATTCTGTCACCAGAGACCATTGCTCAGGCCACCGGAATACCAAACATAGGAGAGGAATGGAACAAACGATAGCAGCTAGAGAAATCCTACTATGAGCCATACATCAAACCTGGGTATATGAGGCAGCTGAGCAGGGTATTTCCATTCAGATTTCTGAAGGATGAGTTTGCACCATTGATGAAACTCATCATTCGATATTTCAGTTGCGAGGGCAGATTATCGCGCCTCTATGCGTACCATATCCATTTGTTGATGCATTTCACGAGGGTACGTATGATGAGCATTCCATACTTCATGTATCGCAACATAGAGCGGATGACATTTCTTGTACAGAAGAAGACCCTAGCACAGCAGCATAGCAGTATATATCATTACGCGCTGATCAAAATCATGGTGGTACATCAGCTGACACAGCAGGGCATTGCTTGGGAGGATTTCATCTCCCGTGACTTCTTCACAGCATCACAGCCGCCTCCCGAGGTAGTTCAGGATGAGGGAGGGCCTTCACACCAGTTTCATATTCCTGAGACTGAGCATATCAGTGCTCCAGTGTATGTGACATATCAGCGAGGCCACAGAGCCTTATTTGCAGCTACACGACGAGTACTATCTCCACCCGGGGTGGAAGGGATCTCGTTGACTTCATCAGCAGAGCGAGTATTATCTCCACATGGTGTGGAAGGGGTCTCGCCTTCTTCATCAGCACAGGTACAGGTTCAGGATAGAGGCAAGAGGCCTATGCACGATGAGGGCCCTTCAGGAGGCCGAGACACTGAATTTACACTCATCGATGTTGATGCAAGCTCTCCTAGCTCGAAACTGAAAGAGATCGTCCAGGAGCAGAAGGCCGAGATTGACACACTGAATGTTAAGTTGCAGAGAGCTCAGTGGGTGATAAAATACTTGGAGCAGCAGAACAAACAGCTGGAGGATCAGCACACACTTGTAGAGCTGCGGCGAATCCGTGAAGATCGACAATTGGCCCGGAAGAGACCTGGTGACATGACACCAGTTGAGCGAGAGACCGAACTCATGCATGTTAACATTCATCTGGAGAAGTTGTTGGCAAAGGCCAATAGAGACAAAGACATGCTTCGTCACATGAAAGGTCATTATTGGGCCCGCATGCACGTCTGCAAAGCAAAAATGAAGATTCTGAAGAGGAGGTTGAGCAGAGCACTAAAACGGAGGAAGAGGCCTGATCCACTCCGGATTTTGGCCGAGGCTTCGTTGGCTGGGCATGATACATGATGGAGGGTCTTCGCTCTGAATTTGAGCAAATTTGAAGAATTTTTTGTCATTTTGGAAAATTTTGGTCTCAAAACAGGTTTTTCAGCCCAACGCGTAGCGCGTCACGACGCGCGCTTATGATTGGGACACTTGCTGGAGGAAAAATTTGTATTTTTGGATTTTTCATGGTAAGTTATGCATTCTCAGAAATGGCCGAAGCATTTCACCAAGTTCTGGATGATCAAAAGGGCCAAAAACACCATGAAAATCACCTTTCTGCCACCTTTTGCACTAGCAGGAAGCACTTGTGGGAGAATGAAGTTTTGGAGGGGAAAATGAGCTCCAAATTGGGAAATTCCACTTGTTTTGGATAGAAAACATCCAGGGATTTCCAAAAAGCTATCATGAGCTTGATTTTGATACCGGGAAGTGCCCAAAAAGTAGGTTGAAAGGCGCATGATGCATAGAGCTCAGGCGCGCGGCGCATAGAGAAAATTGGTCAATTTTTCATTTTCCAGCTCAGGATTTCGGCCAGTTGGACCAGTTTTGATTGTGGATGTAATTTTTGAGTTATATTGATGTAATTGTGTGGTTTTAATGTAACTTTGATTCACTTTTACCTGTTCTAGATGATTCACTCCCAAAAAAGTGAAAATCAAGTGAAAGAATCAGTTTCCTTCCTTTTAGAGGCAAGTTGTTTGGCTGCCTAGATTCTAGCTCCTTGTTTAGAATTAGTTGAAACTGATCCTAGAAGGAGGAATTCGACCCCTAGAGGCATGGGAAGGGGTTAGGATGGTCTATATGATGTAATTTCTGAGACACTATCAGGGTTGGACTCTTGGGAAAAGTTTGGCACACTATTGTACATATTTTTCACATTTTGGCTAAGGAAAGATCAGAGGTTTTGCAGCACCTGTTGGGATTCTTGTGGCTTTCAGTTCTTGATGGTGTTTTCTCTCAGTTTATTATATGTTCTTTCATTTTTAATGTATGACATTCCCTTCTTATGATTTTGAAACTAAATAAATGAGTAAATGAGGTTGAATCCACTATTTCCAGTGCTCTGCCTTTAAATTTGTTTACTTTTAGATGTTTTCGCCAGTTTGGAGAGGATCCATGTTCTCCCTTGCCCTCTTCAGCTCCTTGTCATTCTGATCCATCCATACACCTGATAAAAAGCATCAAGACTACTGCCTACCTTGCCCCAACTCGAATTCTGCAAAGATCTGGCCTTATCCCCGGACCCAAAATTGTTTTTCCCATTTTTTCAACAAAAAACCCAAAAAATCAAAATCAAACTTTCCTATCTCTTTACTTGCCTAAAATAAGTATTCATTATAAGTCATCTCAGCCCCTTTGAAGTCCTTTTGCCGAGATAGACCCAGAGAGAGCCCTCTCCTGTCCTCGTAGGGCTAGCTACGAGGCTGAGTGTGGTTTGATGTAGCCTTGAGTTTTACCTTATTTCAGCCTAAGGTAGATTTGAGCGCTAACATAGTGGCGACCATACTGGGGATAAATCTCAATGGTTTTCTTGTTGGAGTGTTCATTTCATGAGTTATAGACGGAGTCTGAAGTCACGCCAGGTATCTTTCGAAACGCTTTTGCCATGCATAAGCGGAAGTAGATAAACGCTGCTTCAGTCGATCTCCAGTTAGCTTGTGAATGTAGCGCTTGATTTGAAAATTACCCCAGTATACTTATTCATTCTAGACTTTTGGATGATTGAGTCTAGAAGTCGATAGGCTGAAAATAATCTATTGTGTCCTTTGAATTTTTCTTGAGTAGATCAATACACTGGCTTCAAAAAGGCATACCAGATCAAATCCTGATCCAAATCCGCCTCCAGTATATGAAAACCCCAACCTAATCCCAAGAATTTTCCGTCGAGAAGCTCCCATTTTTCCTTTGGTCAAATCTCACTCATACCCCACTATTTTTGAATACATTGAAGATATTGAGTTTGACGATCAGTTTGAGTTATCATTGTTTGAAACCAAATCCGAAAGTGCCACTGGTTCTACTGTCATCAATCCTGAGTTCATCAAGTATCTAGAAGTTGAGAAAGCAAATAGATCTATCGATAATTATATTCTGAATCTTCAAAACTCCATTGTGGCAACCAACATTCCCAAATTCATTGAATCTGCCTCACAAACTCTTGGGCCATCTAAAATTGCATCTGGTTCACGAATTCCCACTGAACCTCCCTTTATCCCTACCATTCTTGTACAACCTCAGATCTCTGATCAACAATCAGCAGTAGTTCCTCCTCCATCTCCACCGCATACACCTCGTTCACCTACTGCTCCCGTTCCACCTGTTTCTCCGAGACAACAGATTAAAAAATCCGCCAAGAGCCATGGCTGCTAGATTCGCGCCTCTTGTTTTACCTGCAAATTTGGATCCTATGCCTGCTGATTATCAGAGTAAGATTCCAATATTTGATGGCACTCCGCAGAGTGTGTCCGCTCAGCAACATATTGTTAGAATGACATATTTCTTGGACCTGCATGAAATAGATGAAGAAAATGTATCCATGAGGTTGTTCACCCAGACTTTTGGAGGTGAGGTTCGTAAATGGTTCAGAGCTCTACAGCCCGCAAGTATCAATACATTACAAGAGCTTCAGACACAATTTTTAGATCGATGGGAAATGAAAAAAGATCCACTGCAAATTACTTCTGAGTATACCAGCATCAAGCGTAATCCTGGTGAGTCCGTTCAGGATTATATTATCAGATTCAATACAGTGTATAATGCAATTCCAGATGACTTAAGACCGTCTAGAAAATCAGCTCTTCTTAAATTCCCAGACGGTTTTGATCCGGAGATGGCTTATTCACTACGAGACAGAGATCCACCTACCTTGGAAGATATGTAGAAGATTGTTGTTAGTGTTGAGGCGAATCTGAATGATAAGAGAGCCCAGTTGAAAGCAGAGAAAAGAGTGACCATAAAAGACGAAGCTTCCACATCTGCATCAGAACAACACTTGCTTCGTGAGATGGAAAAAATGTTCAAAAGAATGACGCTTGATAAGCCAGAAACGCAGATTCGTAATCCCAACTACCGTGGCCAGCAGCAGCCACAGTTCAGAATTAAGCAGCGTGAACAGAGAGCACAAGAGCCGGCAGCCCAGCAGTAGATTAAAACACCTCTGTTGCAGAATTTTGTGAGTCAAGATTCAGACGATGATGATGATGTAGTAGGTGAGCAAAACCACTTCTTTACTCCCGACGATCTGCCCATTTACATCACTGAGGATGAAGAATATGGAGAAATTTCAGCTGCACAGAAAGATGAGGATTTCATTTTAGCAAACGATGCAGATCTGGAGGAAGAATCAGATGAATACCAAAGAGGATATCTGAATGCTTTGTCCGCTCAGCAGAAGCAATATTCATTAAGAAACAGAGATGTGCCCATAAACCCAATTCAGAAAAGAAAAGAGGCTTCAGCACTGAAGATGTATTCACCTATACCACAGAAGAAAGGAAAAGAGACAATTGATCCCGCAGCTAGTAAATCATCATCAGCAGAAAAGGAAAATCAGTCAAATATAATGAAGGATAAGGCTGAAAAGAACGAAGTTCCGGTCAAAGAAGTTGAAAGAGTTTCAACTTTTAGTTTGGAAAATGAAATTTCCAAATTGAAGGTATCTATTCCTTTGACAGAAATTATGAAGAACAGCAGCTATCGAGGTCAAGTTTCTAAAATTATGAATTTTGATCCAATGTTTGACACGGTAAATATTGAATATGATCAGCCTGAATTGATATTTGGGCCTGCTTTAGATGGTGAGTCCCTTGACAGTGATGTTCCTCCCTTTTATATCATTTTGAGGTTGCATGAATATGTATTGCACAATGCCATGTTCGATTCTGGTGCTTCACACAATCTTATGCCAAATGCGATCATGGAAAAATTGGGTTTAGATATTACAAGGAAATACCATGATTTGTATTCATTTGATTCCAGCCGCGTGAGATGTATCGGACTCATCAAAGATTTGGTAGTAAGTTTAGATCAAATTCCTGCGAAGAATGTCTTGATGGACGTGGTTGTGGTGGACATTCCTCCTTGATTTGGGATGCTCCTTTCTAGATCTTGGGGGGCAAAGTTGAAAGGTACACTACAGTTAGATTTTTCCTATGCAACAATTCCAGTCTTCAGTCAAATGAGAAAGTTATATTGAGAGCAGAAGATGAAATACATGATAACAAGCAAGGAGAAACCAATCAATCATCCTGTAAATTATGTACATACCGACTTAGAGTCGTTTGTTTTGTTTGCTGATAGTTTTAATGATATAGATAGTCAGTTAGTTCAGGCAGAAGATATACCAGAGATCACCGAGAATTTTAGAGAGGTTCTGCAGAAAGAAAGATGAGAAAAGCAAGATACTGTTGAGCAATCAGCTAAAGACGATGGGCAGCAAACAGAAAAAACAGAGCTGACGCAATTTCAGCACTTAGAGGAGGATGAATATGGTCTTTGGACCATGGATTTTGATGGCGTAGTGGGTAGTGATGGTGCTGGAATTGGTGTTTGGATACGCAGTCCATTTTCTGCTCTGGATAAGGTTCCAAGCAATGTGAGAGTATGTTCCTACAAACTAGCATTTGACTGTTCTAACAATGAGGCGGAGTATGAGGCTCTGATTGCTGGCCTTAAGATTCTAAGAAAGCTGAAAGCGAAAATAATTTTAGTCTATGGTGATTCGGAGTTGGTGATAAAGCAGGTAAAGGGTGAGTTTCAAGCCAAGAATCCTCGCATGAGGGCTTACCGTAATGCAGTTTTAGACATTTTGAAGTTATTTTCTGATCATACCTTGACGTGTGTGCCTCGCATACAAAATGGTGTTGCTGATGGACTTGCTAAGGCAGCAAACAATTTAAAAATCCCAATGAATTCCAGCAACAAGTTCGAGATCCATGTGAAGCACCGCCCCACCGTTCCGGACAATCAGAGATGTTGGCAAGTTTTTCAGGAAGACGAGGAGATTAGTGATTTTCTGCAAAATAAGGGTAATTTTAAAGACACCTCCATAGATACAGAACATGATGATGGTAATGATGATATACAAATAAATCAAATGGAAATACTGCAACTTAAAGATAACATCATTCCTAAAGGATTGATTCCTTTAGAGGAACTCTTTGATCAAGACGATGTAGCCTGCAAACCGACATTGAGGCCGACTGAAAAAGGTGTTGAAGAAGTAAATATTGGGACAGCTGAAAATCCCAAGATGGTAAAGTTATCCAAGTCATTGTCACCAGAGGTAAGAGTGAAGTATGTGAGATTGTTGTCTTCATTTCCTAATGCTTTTGCGTGGGATTACTCAGATTTAAAAACGTATGACACTAATATCATTCAGCATACTATCCCTATCAAACCAAATCAGAAGCCTTTCCGTCAGAAGTTGAGGAGAATCAATCCAAAGTTGCTACCATCGATTGAAAAAGAGGTAAACAGGTTGTATAAGTCAGGAATCATTGTGCCTATTAGATTTTCTGATTGGATATCAAATTTAGTGCCCGTGAGAAAAAAGACAGGTGAAATCTGTTTATGTATTGATTTCAGAAATTTGAATAAGGTATCATTAAAAGACAATTATCCGCTGCCAAAAATGGACCATATATTGCAGCGAGTAGTTGGAGCATCAAGGATGTCACTACTCGACGGCTATTCAGGATATAATCATATTTTGGTGCATGAAGACGATCGTGACAAGACTGCGTTCACCACTCCATGGGGAACGTTTCATTATGCAAAGATGTCGTTTGGTTTGAAAAATGCAGGTGCCACTTTTCAGCGTGCAATGGACATGGCTTTCGCCAATGAGAAATATGTATTTTTGGTTGTTTACCTTGATGATTTGACTATGTTTTCAAATTCTGATGAAGAACATTTATATCACTTGAAAGTTGTTTTCCAGAAGTGCAGAAAATATGGCATTTCGCTGAATCCAAAAAAGAGCCTGTTTGCCATGGATGAAGGCAAACTCCTTGGCCACATCATATCGAAAGACGGCATTCGTGTTGACCCTGCACGTGTTGAATCAATCCAGCAAATTGAACAGCCCCGGAACAAGAAATAAATACAGTCATTTAATGGTAAAATGAATTTTCTGCGTCGTTTCATTCCAAATCTTGCTGAGCATCTTAGAGAAATCACGACCATGCTGAAAAAGGACAGTCAGGTAAAGTGGATAGAAGAGGTGGTGAAATCATTCAATTTGGTAAAGTTAGCTCTTTCTTCAGCCCCTATTTTAATCAGCCCAGACTACACATAGGACTTCATTTTGTTTTCGTTTGCTTCTGAGCACACTTTGGCAGCTGTTTTAATGCAGAAAAGGGATGGAGTTGAGAAGCCCATTGCCTTTTTCAGTCGAATTATAAGGGACGGAGCATTGAAATACAACATTATTGAGAAACAAGCACCTGCTCTTGTAAAGGCCTTGAAATATTTCCGTGTGTATATACTGCATTCTCACATTATAGCCTACGTTCCTAACGCAGTAGTTAAAGATGTTTTGGTACATGCAGATCCAGAAGGAAGGCGGGGTAAGTGGATCGCTGCGTTGTTAGAATATGATGTGGAGATTAAACCAACCAAGCTGATCAAAGGACAAGGACTAGCCAAGCTCATGGCTGAAACAAATCTGCATGCTCCAGATATAAATTTGATCGCTGCCATGTCCAATGAAGATGAGGAGAGTACATCATTTCAGGTATCTGATATTTTTGTTTCTTCCCCTTGGTATGCTGACATTTTATACGTACTTCAGAATTTGTCTCCACCACCCGGGATGCCTAGAAATAAGAGTATAACCTTGAAGTCGAGGGCTGCAAAGTTTTGCATATTGAATTCTGCATTATATTGGAAAGACCCTGGTGGAATGTTATTGAATTGTTTGGTAGAGGAGGAAGCCAAAAGAGTTTTTGAGGACTTTCATAGAGGAGACTACGGGGGCCATTTGTTTTGGAAAACCATAGCAAATAATATTCTAAGGGCAGGTTACTATTGGCCTTCTTTATTTTCTGATGTATATAAGGCTATTAATAATTGTCACGAATGTCAAATTTTCGAAGGGAAGAAGAAACTACAGCCTTTGCCTCTCAAACCAATTGAAGTTAGTGCACCATTTTAGCAGTGGGGGTTGGATTTCATTGGGGAAATCCATCCGGCATCTTTCGGATAGCATAGATGGATATTGACAGCAATGAATTACTTCACGAAGTGGGTCGAGGCCATTCCCACTCGACAAGCCACGGATGCGGTAATTATCTCTTTTCTTGAAAATAATATTCTGTCACGTTTTGGGTGTCCTAGTAAGATAATCACAGATAATGCAGCGGCCTTCAAGTCTAAGAGGATGGTTTAATTTTTCTATAAGTACAACATAAGCTTGGGACATTCGACTGCCTACCATCTGCAAGGAAATGGCTTGGCAGAATCTTCAAATAAGTCTATGGTAAATATCATTAAGAAATTGCTGGAAATTAATAAAAAGGGTTGGCACAAGAAATTACTGAATGCACTTTGGGCTGATAGGGTAAGTCAGAAAAAATCTATTGGCATGTCTCCTTTCGAGTTGGTGTATGGGGTAGACACAGTTTTTCCCACTTCTCTTGCTGTCTCGGTAGTCAAATTGCTTCAGGAAGCCGGTAGTGAGGAAGATCCCATGCAGCGAAGGATTAATCAGATGATTCATTTACAGCAGACATGGGAGGAGGTCTTTCAAAATACATTCAAGTTGCAGGAGCGCATAAAGAAGATCTACGACAGAAAGGAAAAAGCAGATAAGTTTCAGCTGGATGAAGTGGTTTTGAAGTGGGATGCTCGAAATGAAGATAAGGGAAAGCACGGCAAATTTGAAAACCTATGGAAGGGTCCTTTTAAGATTGCAGCGTATCGTGTTCAAAACGCCTTTCTTCTCAAGGAAATGAACGGGGATGATTGTCCTGGAGGGCCGATCAATGGTCGGCTACTAAAGCGATACCACTTTTGAGTATTTTCTGCTAATTTCATCATCATTGTATATATCATTCTACTTTTGTTTCATCGCAAGTGTGTACTAATCTCTTTTCTTCAGTCTGGGGCCCGTAGCGAAGGCTATAATTCTAGAGAAGGAGGTTCGTTGGTTTGAAGTTTGTCAAGTTAGTCTTATCAGTTTTTTCAGTTTTAAAATCGAGTCAGTTTTAGTCAAGTTTTAGTCAATAAATGTGTCCAAGGTTTTGTGTTATCTGTTGAAATAATGACTCCATCGCCTAATGGATGAAGGCACTGTCTGACTCCCCCAGAGATCTGCAGTTCTTGGCATCTCCTTGGAGCCACCATTCCCATTGGAGCCAATGTTAGAGTCGGTCCTTACAGCCCTCCGTCAGAGATCATTTCACTTTTTGCATATCATTTCTAGGTGTCTCGCTCATTCCACTTCGTTGCATTTCGCTAGGGGCATGCCATTGACTGACGAGAGGGTCTGGTCTTCTTGTATTTCCTCATGCTTGTACCTGCAGGGCTACTTAAAATTCCTCAAAAATCATTGAAGTTCAGGTCACGTCATTCATGGTCATAAATGATTATTTTCATCAAAAAGAGTCTTTAGTCCTAGAGTCTAGGGTTTTTAGTCTTTTGATACATGTGATAAAAGCCCGCAGGCCATGAGGTTGGTTTCGAAAAGGTTCCTATTTCATATTTTTATTCTCAAAAACATTTGAATACATTTCTAGTCCAAAACTCTATTTTGGAACTAGAAACTGTCAAATTTATTTTTTGTAATAATTATGTATTTGTTCCACCATAAAAAGTTCAAAGCAAGCCTCTGGTCTTTGCCGAAGTCAAATTTCCAAAATCCCTGCAAGAACAAATCATTACATCAGTCCAAAACTCAGAAAAAGCAGTGAAAAGCCAAAAGACAGAATTGCATTAAATGATAAAGTGCCAGGATTGCCAAACATTGCAAAGTGAGTTATGGAGAAAATTAAAAGCAAATCTGATTTTTGTGTGATATTTTCCAACTTATATAAAGCATTGAAGAAAAATTATTTCATAAATTCCCAAAGAAAAGGTCGAATTGGAGATTGGAAGGGCAAAAACTTGTTTTCAGAGCTGTGGATTGGAGGTGGAAGTGCACGCGGCTCATACAAGAGGCGCGCGATGCACATACAATGCGCGACGCACTGTGCTTCACAGGACTGTGAAAATTTGCACGTGCACGACGCACACACAGCATGCGACGCGTAGAGTTTCAGGGCCAAAAATTTTACTCCTTCGCCCAGATTCATGCCAAATCACTTCATTTTGCCTGAAAGTAAGTTGTTCATGCCTGCTTAGTGAATCATGGACATGTTATGGTGTTTTCGAATGTGGAAAAACATGTGTTTGATATGGTGAGCATTAAACCCTATATTCATTGCAAATTCACTTCTTAGGGTTTTGAAACAAATGTTAATGATATTGTGGGGGTTCCAAGCTTGTGCTATTGATATATGCCTGTGTCGTCTATTGTCAGTGGTGTCTCTGCTCTCACGCTCTCTCTTTGCTATTACATCACTGATGTCATTGCTATTATCTTACCATTTGTCATTGTCACACTGTTTATCATTTATATTGTAACACAGTCCCATATTCACTTTTTCCCATTCTCCATTGACAAACACGGTCCCATATTCACTTTTCCCATTCCCCATTGACAAAGCCTAACTATCATTGTAAGGGTTGTTTCTTTGTTCTACATCACATTATACTCCTTCCTATTCTCTTTTCAAACCCCATGTAGTCAAGCAGTGACTGTTGTCCATTTAAACTCATTTGACAGAACGCTTATCATTGTGGCTTTCCTATAACATTTTGATACACATGTGACACATTTGGGACTAAAGCATGTTGGAAATATGATGCAGAGTGTTGTCCTTGATGGCAACCCACTGAATGAAGATGAAGACATACGACTAATGACATGTGTTGTCCTTGATGGCAAACCACCTGATGAAGTTATCCTTCACGTGATGGACTTGGTAAATGATGTTTGTTAGCACTATGATGATTAGTGTTGTCCATGAATGGCAACCCACTTGATGAAGATGTTGGCACCTTACTTGATGAAGTTGTGCTTGATGGAATATGGTTTGATGAACTAAATCTGATGTATCTACAGTGTGTACAGAAGGCAATGAAGAAAGGAATTCAGCATGTGCTAATTCTATGATGAAAAAGAGTATGTCTCTTGGTATATGCGGATTGGTCTAGGGAAAGTCGTGTATGCACGCGGAAAGGAACGTTCCAAGTCGCGTATGGGAAAAAGCGCTAAAAAAAAAAGTGCAAAACCAGGGGTAACCACCATGGTATTGACCCATTGTATTGGGTAATGATCCGCCTAATTGACCCCGTCCAGGAATACCATCGGAAGTAATGTGGTTTTGGCTCATGGTATTGAAAATATAAGGAGAAGAAATTCATTGTGCAAATCATGAGTGTGGGTGCAAGATGTCTGAACTTGAATGAATACTTCTCTCTGAAGTATATCTGAATGGAAAGGGTTATAGTTGAATGATAGATCTGAATGTATGATTCTCCAATGAAGAAATGATGAAGAAGGGAATCTAGATCTGGAATATATTTGTATCTGCTAGATCTGTTTATGGAATGCTTAGATCTGAAATGAGGTGAACATCTATCTAAAGTAAAGGGTTGAATCTGAACTAAATGTCTGATCTGAAGAATTATGCAGCTCTGAAATGGTTAAAGATCTATACGCTAGTTCGTCGCAGAGGAAGAGCGTATATACGCGGCTTCGATGAAGAGAAAGCGCGTATGCGCAGTGAAATTAATACAGAGGTATACGCTGGTTGATGTGGACAGAAGCACGTATATACGCGACATCATTGAAAGAGAAGTGCGTATGCAAACTAGGGTTTGCTGAAGTCTGTGGTAAGAAATGTCTGATCTGTTCTGCTGGTTTACTGATATCTGTCAGTGAGTTATATATATCTGTTTCATGGTTGAATGTGCTTAAAAGTGTGGAAGGGTCCAGTCTGAAAATATGATGAAACGTGGCCTGCAAGTGGTGTCCTAAAGGAAGCTTTGGATCCAGTGTGAAAATTGATGAAACGTGGTCCATATTGGTTCTGAGGGTTGTAGCCTTCAGTCAGGGGGTCGTAGCTCCCTTCCAGGTGAGGCTGGTAAACGAGAGCAGGGGTTCGTAGCTCCCTTCCAGGAGAGGCTGGTAAACGATTGGGTCGAGCTCTCTCTCCAGAGAGTGCTGCAAACGAGTCAGTGGGGCCAGTTCTCCAGGAGAGGCTAGTAAACGAGCGCAGGTGGGTGCCCACGTGCTGGTAGGAGTCTGCGCTAGCACATATGTTGTAAGATGTTTTCTCTATAATAAAATATTGAAGGCTGAGCAACTGAAGTGGTGGTTTTCTCCCGACTTGGGTTTCCACCTAAAATCCTGGTGTTCATGTGTGATGCTTATGTGTGATGGTTTGTTCTGTTCTTACCGCACATGTTTACTGTTTATAGAACATCTAATGAATGAATGATGGAATGATATAAGTGAAGAATTAATGGCATAGTTAGATCTCTGTGTATACGCGAGTTTTATGAAGGATATTCACGTGTATACGCTAGTTGGCTTAAGAAAAGTAGCGTATGGGTTTTGGAGCATGAAAAAGTAAAAAGTTTTAGTTTGCCCTAAATACTGATTCACCCCCCTCTCAAGATTTTTCCAACAATTGGTATCGCAGGAGGTTCTTCTCAGCAGGCTTGATCGCTCAAGAAGATCCGTTTCAATGGGAAGTCAAGAAGGAGTAATGTCTATAAAGCCACCTCTATTCAATGGAAGCAACCTGATATTCTGGAAGGTACGTACAAAAGCATATCTGCAAAGTCTTGGTGCAGATGTATGGGCAATCGTGGAAGAAGGTTATCAATACCCGGCAAGTATTCCTACTGATGCAGCAGAAAGGAAGAAGTATGAAATCAATGCCAAAGCAGTAAATGTCTTATTAGGAAGCATGTCTAAACTAGAATTTGCTAAAGTGATGCAGCTACATTCAGCAAAAGAAATATGGGACAAAATCATTCTGAGCTATGAAGGAGATACAAAGGTAAAAAGTGCAAAACTCCAAACTCTTAGAATTGAATATGAAAATTTGAAGATGCATAGTGATGAGAGTGTTGCTAGTTTCTTTCTTCGTCTGGATGATATTGTAAATCGAATGAGAAATTTGGGTGAAACCATAACTGATACTACTCTGGTGGAAAAGGTCTTAAGATCCTTGACTTCAAAATTTGACTCTAAAGTTTCAGCTATTGAAGAAAAGCAAGATCTGAAAACTCTTACTATTGTTCAATTACATGGTACTCTAACTGCTTTTGAAATGAGACAAGGAGGTCCTTCTCAAATAAGAGAAGCTGCTTTTAAGGCATCTACAAAAGGAAAGGAAAAGGAAGTTGTCAAAGAATCCAGCTATATATCCGATGAAGAAGAAGTGAATTTCGTGAGAAAGCTCCAACTGGGTACTGGAATATTCAAAGGTAAGCTTCCCTTCAAATGTTTTGAGTGTGGAAAAGTTGGTCACTATGCTGCTAAATGTCCTTATAGAGAAAAACATGGTAAAGGGAAACAATTTGAAAAGAGAAAGAGTTATTATGCAAAAGAAGATGATGATGAAGTGTCCAGTGAAGATGAAGAAGATTCTGACCAAGATCTGAAAGTGCTCATGGCTAAGAAGCAAAAGAATAAGGCTACTCGAAACAAGAAGATACCTCAAAAATCATGTATAGCAAAAATTGAAGAAGATGAACCAGGTATTAATCGTTGTTCTTGTTTCTTACTTAACTGCATGTGCAAATATTATGATAGTGAAAGTGACAGTATGGATCCAGAAGTTTCTGACAAAGCTCTCCAAGTACTCATGGCAAAGAAGGAAAAGAAGAAGGCCACTTGTAATACTCTCCTTTGTGCAAACAATAGTGAAGATAGTGAAAGTAAAGTTGTGGATCTAGAAGAAGCTGTCAAGATCAAAGTTGAAGAACAACAAAAGAAAGATTCTATTTACAAAGAGATGATCTCTCAAATGAAAGATCAAATAGAAATGCTGAATGGACAGGTGGACAAGTATCAAAGGTTTCATACTTATGCATCCAATCGAATTAAAGAACTAGAAGCAGAAATCAACGATCAAAATGTTGATCTTGAAAAATCAAGCAAGAAGAATGAAGGACTTGAAGTTGCAATCATCTCTCTACAAGCAGATCTAGAAGCATCAAGTAAGAAAAATAAGGAACCTCTACAATCATTTGAAAAGGAAGGCCTTGAATCAGAAATCATCTCTCTCAAAGAAGATCTGGAAAAATCAAATAAGAAGAATGAAGAGCTGGAACAAACATGTGTAGAAAACAAAAATTGGCTGAAAGAAGAGATTCTAAATCTGAAGGATGAAGTAGAAGATGGAAGAAGGAAAGAAGAAAGCATAAAAAAGCAATGTCAAGCCTTGGAGGTTGAGGTAAACATTCTCAAAGGTAAATTAGAAGAAAAGGTAAAACTTTTGAGGTTTCAAGATAGTACTAATATTTTGGACAATATTCTGAGTAATCAAAGGTCTCCTGCTATCAAACTTGGTCTTGGTTTCCATGAAACTGTTAAAGGAGAATCTAGCTCACAAGGAAGTGCAAAAAATTCAGAGGGTGTCAATGCAAAACCTGAAGTGTTGAAAGAGACAAACGGTCAACCAACAATGATGAAATCTCAAAGGAAACCAGTCAATGATGTTGAATGCTTTAAATGTCATAATTATGGGCATGTTGCAGCAAATTGCAGAAGCAGAACAATTCAGCCACAAACAAACAGATTCTACTCAGAAAGGTACTCTGGTAACTTCAAGGGATATTGTTTTTCATGTAACAAGTATGGACATAAGGCAGCTGATTGTAAAAGGAGGAAGATTAGAAATACTCATTATGATTCTTATGCTTATTTCTCTGGTCACATGAGATGTTATTCTTGTAACAAGTATGGACATGTAGAAAAGGAATGCAGGTTGAATAGACATGAGAAATTGGATAACTTCCAGCACACAAATAGAAAGTTCAAACAAATCTGGAAAAAGATGGAGGACCGATCAGAAACGTAGGGAATTCTGACCCTACTGCAGTCATCCGCTTCTGAAGCTTACTTCTCTGATTGACTGCAAGAATGATGTGGGATACATTATGAGATTTAGTAATGTATCGTCACAGGGGGAGCAATGTATGATGTCTCTCATGGTTGATTTGATTATTCTGGTTATGTTTACTTCTGACAGCGCATCTGATGTGGAAAGGACAGGTACAAGAGGTACAAACTCAGGAGGAAATGAAGGAAGATGAAAATTTTCTATGCTTCACTTTCCATACACGGGTTATATTAACAAAAGTCGCGTATACACGCGAGTTTCATCAGACACAGTCGCGTATGCATTGATGATAAGAGAATTTATATGCTAGCTGAAGATCTGGAGCAGAGGCTCAGGGGGAGTAATAGTCTGATTGTTAATAACTGTATTATTGACTCTATATCAACTTAATTTCTCATTTTTAAATAATGATGACATGATACTTGGTTACTTATGTTGAAGATTATGGATGAGTCCTGGTTGCTTGATGATGAAGAGTATTCGTTGCTAAGATGAAAGTCTTATAAATCAGAGATAAGGACAGATCATGCAGAGATTGTTGCTGATGACTTGCTGATAAAGGTATTCAGGTTGCACTAGTTAAGGAGGAGCACTAGTTCAGGGGGAGCAGCAGGTTGAATACTAATGATTGCATTGTTTGCAATGTGACTGCTTATTCTTGGTTATTGTGATACTCATGCTTAATGATGACTTGGTACATGGTTTATTATGATGAGATTTTGATCCCGGTTTACTGAAAAGTATCTTTTGTGTTCACACATGGATGAGTTGGAAGTCGTTTGATTCAGAAATAAATCACGCAGAGCTTTGTTACTATGGTTGATATCTGTTACTTCATGTTAAATCTTGAAGATCTTGATGATATTGGACCACATGGATGATTGCTTGACACATATTTGAATATTTTTTGATGATTTGTTGGAGAAAGTGTTCAGGATGCACAAACTAAGGGGGAGCCTTAGTCATATTGAAAGGATGCTTGGATGCACAAATTCAGGGGGAGCATTAGCTTTGCTGAGTATAATGCATTGTTGGCATTATGATGATTCTGAAATATGTTCTTTGAAGTCTTTCTGGTATTGGTCATAAATGGTCATATTTGTAATTTGATGAAAAGGTGTTGTTGAGACCCATGATGTAAAATTGTAATTTTCAGTCATGTAAGGACTTGTCAAATTTGTAAACCCACTTGGTTGGGTAGCTGAGTCAAATTTTGTAAACCCACTTGGTTGGGTAGCTAAGTTGAAATGTGTAAACCCACTTGGTTGGGTACTTGAGTCTCATATGTAAATCCACTTGGTTGGATATTTGATGTAAGTATAAGTCTTTGGTGATAGGAAGTTCATAGAGTCATGTACTTCATTGAAAAATATGTTTGAAAATTCAGCATGAACTCAGGGGGAGCTTGGCCACTTTAGTACTTATCAGATCTGCAGAACGCTTCTTCCACATGAGGAGAAAAGGGGGAGAGTATGTTGGTTTTTTTTTGGTCCGCCCTTTGCCCTTGATGTCAAAGGGGGAGAGTGACATGGTGTTTGATTGGTGTCAAAGAATGGGGAGAGTGACATGGTGTAATTGTATTCTGAATATACCTATCTGTTGTGGTAACCAAACACCATCGTGGTTGCCATCAAGTCCAAAGGGGGAGATTGTTGGAAATATGATGCAGAGTGTTGTCCTTGAAATATTCACCCCCCCCTCTCAGTATTTTTCCCAACAAAGCATACGCTGAACTCTTGTTTTCACTATACCTATATCAGCATATATTTTGCAAACATCTTGATTTCAGCACCATGTTACAGACGGATTCAGTTTATGAGCAGGAGTATGACAGTGATTCCACAGCAGAGATTAATGTGCCACGGAGGTCTCACAAAAGTGGCAAAAGTGGTAGGCATGTCAGGGAGGAGCCTACTTCTTTGGCTCAATTGCAGGCTTGCCCACTTGCAATGGATTGTTTTCAGCGTCATTCATGTTTCCAATACTGTGAGATGATTTCCCGAACTCAACATCATCATGAGCTAGCTCGCCTATTTTTTCTACATCTACATGATGGCTGTGTAAACCTTGCCGGAGTAGATTTCATTCTGTCACCAGAGACCATTGCTCAGGCCACCGGAATACCAAACATAGGAGAGGAATGGAACAAACGACAGCAGCTAGAGAAATCCTATTATGAGCCATACATCAAACCTAGGTATATGAGGTAGCTGAGTAGGGTATTTCCATTCAGATTTCTGAAGGATGAGTTTGCACCATTGATAAAACTCATCATTCGATATTTCAGTTGTGAGGGCAGATTCTCGCGCCTCTATGCGTACCATGTCCGTTTGTTGATGCATTTCACGAGGGTACGTATGATGAGCATTCCATACTTCATGTATCGCAACATAGAGAGGATGAAATTTCTTGTACAGAAGAAGACCCCAGCACAACAGCATAGCAGTATATATCATTACGCGCTGGTCAAAATCATGGTGGTACATCAGCTGACACAACAGGGCATTGCTTGGGAGGATTTCATCTCCCGTGACTTCTTCACAACGTCACAGCCGCCATATCAGTGCTCCAGTGTATGTGACATACCAGCGAGGCCACGGAGCCTTATTTGCAGCTACACGACGAGTACTATCTCCACCCGAGGTGGAAGGGGTCTCGTTGACTTCATCAGCAGAGCGAGTATTATCTCCACATGATGTGGAAGGGGTCTCGCCTTCTTCTTCAGCACAGATACAGATTCAGGACAAAGGCAAGAGGCCTATGCACGATGAGGGCCCCTCAGGTGGCCAAGATATTGAATTCACATTGATTGATGTTGATGCGAGCTCTCCTAGCTTGAAACTGAAAGAGATCGTCCAGGAGCAGAAGGCCGAGATTGACACGCTGAATTTTAAGTTGCAGAGAGCTCAGTGGGTGATAAACTACCTGGAGCAGTGTAACAAACAGCTAGAGGATCAGCACACACTTGTAGAGCTGCGGCGAATCCGTGAGGATCGACAATTGGCCCAGAAGAGACCTGGTGACATGACACCAATTGAGCGAGAGACATGCCTCACACATGTTAACATTCATCCAGAGAAGTTTTTGGCAAAGGCCAATAGAGACAAAGACATGCTCCATCACATGAAAGGTCATTATTGGGCCCGCATGTACGTCTGCAAAGCGAAAATGAAGATTCTGAAGAGGAGGTTGAGCAGAGCACTAAAACGGCGAAAGAGGCCTGATCAACTCCGGATTTTGGCCGAGGCTTTGTTGGTTGAGCATGATACATGATGGAGGGTCTTCACTCTGAATTTGAGAAAATTTGAATAATTTTTTGTCATTTTGGAAAATTTTGGTCTCAAAACAGATTTTTCAGCCCAACGCGTAGCGCGTCACGACGCGCGCTTATGATTGGGACACTTGCTGGAGGAAAAATTTATATTTTTGGATTTTTCATGGTAATTTATGCATTCTCAGAAATGGCCGAAGCATTTCACTAAGTTCTGGATGATCAAAAGGGTCAAAAACACCATGAAAATCACCTTTCTGCCACCTTTTGCACCAGCAAGAAGTACTTGTGGGAGAATGAAGTTTTGGAGGGTCAAATGAGCTCCAAATTGGGAAATTCCACTTGGTTTGGATAGCAGACATCTAGGGCTTTCCAACAAGCTATCATGAGCTTGATTTTGAAGCCGGGAAGTGCCCCAAAAGCAGGCTGAAAGGCGTGCGACGCATAGAGCTCAGGCGCGCGACGCATAGAGAAAATTGGCTAATTTTTCATCTTCCAGCTCAGGATTTCGGCTAGTTGGACCAGTTTTGATTGTGGATGTAATTTTTGAGTTATCTTGATGTAATTGTGTGGTTTTCATGTAACTTTGATTCACTTTTACCTATTCTAGATTATTCACTCCCAAAAAAGTGAAAATCAAGTAAAAGAATCAGTTTCCTTCCTTTTAGAGGCAAGTTGTTTGGCTGCCTAGATTCTAGCTCCTTGTTTAGAATTAGTTGAAACTGCTCCTAGAAGGATGAATTCGACCCCTAGAGGCATGGGAAGGGGTTATGATGGTCTATATGATGTAATTTCTGAGACACTATCAGGGTTGGTCTCTTGGGAAAAGTTTGGCACACTATTTTACATATTTTTCACATTTTGGCTAAGGAAAGATCAGAGGTTTTGCAGCACCTGTTGGGATTCTTGTGGCTTTCAGTTTTGATGGTGTGTTCTCTTAGTTATTTTTAAGTTCTTTAATGTTTAATGTACGCCATTCCCTTCTTTTGCTTCTGAAACTAAATGAATGAGTAAATGAGGTTGAATCCATTGTTTTCAGTGCTCTGCCTTTAAATTTGTTTAGTTTTACATGTTTTCGCCTGTTTGGAGAGGATTCATGTTCTCCCTTGCCCTCTTCAGCTCCTTGTCATTTTGATCCATCCATACACATAATCAAAAGCATCAAGACTACTGCCTACCTCGCCCCAACTCGAATTCTTCAAAGATCTGGCCTCATCCTCGAGCCCAAAATTGTTTTTCCCATTTTTTCAACAAAAACCCAAAAAATCAAAATCAAACTTTCCTATCTCTTTACTAGCCTAAAATCAGTATTCATTATAAGTCATCTCAGCCCCTTTGAATACCTTTTTCCGAGATAGACCCGGAGAGAGCCCTCTCCTATCCTCGTAGGGCTAGCTACGAGGCTGAGCGTGGTTTGATGTTGCCTTGATTTTTACCTTATTTCAGCCTAAGGTAAATTTGAGCGCTAACATAGGGGCGACCATACTGTGGAAAAATCTCAATGGTTTTCTTGTTGATGTGTTTGTTTCATGAGTCATAGACGGAGTCTGAAGTCACACCAGGTAGCTTTCGAAATGCTTTTGCCATGCATAAGTGGAAGTAGATAAACGCTTCTTCAGTCGATCTCCGGTTAGCTTGTGAATGCAGCACTTGATTTGCAAATCACCCCGGTATACTTGTTCGTTCTAGACTTTTGGATGATTGAGTCTAGGATTCGATAGGCTGAAAATAATATATTGTGTCCTTTGAATTTTTCTTGAGTAGATCAATACACTGGCTTCAAAAAGGCATACCAGATCAAATCCTGATCCAAATCCGCCTCCGGTATATGAAAACCCCAACCTAATCCCAAGAATTTTCCATCGAGAAGATTCTATTATTCCTTTGGTCAAATCTCACTCATACCCCACTGTTTTTTAATACATTGAAGATATTGAGTTTGACGATCAGTTCGAGTTATCATTGTTTGAAACCAAATCCGAAAGTACTACCGGTTCCACCGTCATCAATCCTGAGTTCATCAAGTATCTATAAGTTGAACAAGCAAATAGATCTATCGATAATTATATTCTGAATCTTCAAAACTTCATTGTGGCAACCAACATTCCCGAATTCATTGAATCTGCTTCACAAACTCTTGGGCCATTTGAGATTGCATCCGGTTCACGGATTCCCACTGAACCTCCCTTTATCCATACCATTCCCGTACAGCCTGAGATCTCTGATCAGCAATCAGCAGTAGTTCCTCCTCCATCTCCACCGCATATACCTCGTTCATCTACTGCTCCCATTCCACCTGTTTCTCCGAGACAGCAGATTATAAATTCGCCAAGAGCCATGGCTGTGAGATTCGCACCTCTTGTTTTACCTGCAAATTTGGATCCTATGCCTGCTGATTATCAGAGTAAGATTCCAATATTTTATGGCACTCCACAGAGTATATCCACTCAGCAGCATATTGTTAGAATGACATATTTCTTGGACCTACATGAAATAGATGAAGAGAATGTGTCCATGAGGTTGTTCGCCCAGACTTTTGGAGGTGAGGTTCGTAAATGGTTCAGAGCTCTACAGCCCGCAAGTATCAATACATTACAAGAGCTTCAGACACAATTCTTAGATCAGTGGGAGATGAAAAAAGATCTGCTGCAGATTACTTCTGAGTATACTAGCATCAAACGTAATCCTGGTGAGTCCGTTCAGGATTATATTATCAGATTCAATACAGTTTATAATGCAATCCCAGATGACTTAAGACCGTCTAGAAAGTCAGCTCTCCTTAAATTCCCGGACGGTTTTGATCCGGAGATGGCTTATTCACTACGAGACAGAGATACGCCTACCTTGGAAGATATGCAGAAGATTGCTGTTAGTGTTGAGGCGAATCTGAATGATAATAGAGCCCGGTTGAAAGCAGAAAAGAGAGTGACCATAAAAGAAGAAGCTTCTACATCTGCATCAGAATAGCACTGGCTTCGTGAGATGGAAATAATGTTCAAAAGAATGACGCTTGATAAGCCAGAAACGCAGATTCGTAATCCCAACTACCGTGGCCAGCAGCAGCCACAGTTCAGAATTAAGCAGCGTGAATAGATAGCACAAGAACCGGCAGCCCAGCAGCAAGTTAAAACACCTCTTTTGCAGAATTTTGTGAGTCAAGATTCAGATGATGATGATGATGTAATAGGGGAGCAAAACCACTTCTTTACTCCCGATGATCTGCCCATTTACATCACTGAGGATGAAGAATATGGAGAAAGTTCAGCTGCACAGAAAGATGAGGATTTCATTTTAGCAAACGATGAAGCTCTGGAGGAAGAATCAGATGAATACCAAAGAGGGTATATGAATGCTTTGTCCGCTCAGCAGAAGCAATACTCATTGAGAAACAGAGATGTGCCCATAAACCCAATTCAGAAGAGAAAAGAGGCTTCAGCACCGAAGATGGATTCACCTATACCACAGAAGAAAGGAAAAGAGACAATTGATCCCGCAGCTAGTAAATCATCATCAGCAGAAAAGGCCAATCAGTCAAGTATAATGAAAGATAAGACTGAAAATAAAGAAGTTCCAGTCAAAGAAGTTGAAAGAGTTTCAGCTTTTAGTTTGGAGAATGAAATCTCCAAATTGAAGGTATCTATTCCTTTGACAAAAATTATGAAGAACAACAGCTATCAAGGTCAAGTTTCTAAAATTCTGAATTTTGATCCAATGTTTGACATGGTAAATATTGAAGATGATCAGCCTGAATTGATATTTGGGCCTGCTTTAGATGGTGAGTCCCCTGACAGTGATGTTCCTCCCTTTTATATTAGTTTGAGGTTGCATGAATATGTATTGCACAATGCCATGTTCGATTCTGGTGCTTCGCACAATTTGATGCCCAAGGCGATCATGGAAAAGTTGGGTTTATATATTACAAGGAAATACCATGATTTGTATTCATTTGATTCCAGCCGCGTGAGATGTATCAGACTCATCAAATATTTGGTAGTAAGTTTAGATCAAATTCCTGCGAAGAATGTCTTGATGGATGTGGTTGTGGCGGACATTACTCCTCGATTTGGGATGCTCCTTTCTAGATCTTGGGGGGAAAATTTGAAAGGTACACTACAGTTAGATTTTTCCTATGCTACAATTCCAGTCTTCGGTCAAATGAGAAAGTTATATCGAGAGCAGAAGATGAAATACATGATAACCAGCAAGGAGAAGCCAATCAATCATCCTGTAAATTATGTACATACCGACTTAGAGTCGTTTGTGTTGCTTTCTGATAGTTTTAATGATATAGATAGTCAATTAGTTCAGGGGGAAGATATACCAGAAATCACTGAGAATTTTAGAGAAGTTCTGCAAAAAGAAAGAAGAGAAAATCAAGCTACTGTGGAACAATCAGCTAAAGACAATGGGTAGCAAACATGAAAAACAGAGCTGGCGCAATTTCAGCATTTAGAGGATGATGAAGATGGTCTTTGGACCATGGATTTTGATGGCGCAATAGGTAGCGACGGTGCTAGAATTGGTGTTTGGATTCGTAGTCCGTTTTCCGCTCCGGATAAGGTTCCAAGCAATGTGAGAGTATGTTGCTACAAACTAGCATTTGACTGTTCTAACAATGAAGCGGAATATGAGGCCCTGATTGCTGGCCTTAATATTATGAGAAAGCTGAAAGTGAAAAGAATTGTAGTCTATGGTGATTCAGAGTTGGTGATAAAGCAGGTTAAGGGTGAGTTCCAGGCCAAGCATCCTCGCATGAGGGCTTACCGTAATGCAGTTTTAGATATTCTGAAATTATTTTCTGATCATACCTTGACATGTGTGCCTCACATACAAAATGGTGTTGCCGATGGACTTGCTAAGGCAGCAAGCAATCTTAAAATTCCAATGAATTCCAGCAACAAGTTCAAGATTCATGTGAAACACCGCCCCACCGTCCCATACAATCAGCGATGTTGGCAAGTCTTTCAGGATGACGAGGAGATTAGTGATTTTCTGCAGAATAAGGGTAAGTTTAAAGACACCTCCATAGATACAGAACGTGATGATGGTAATGATGATATACAAATAAATCAAATGGAAGTGCTACAACTTAAAGATAACATCATTCCTAAGGGTTTGATTCCTTTGGAGGAACTCTTTGATCAAGATGATGCAGCCCGCAAACCGACATTGAGGCCGACTGAAAAAGGTGTTGAAGAGGTTAATATTGGGACAGCTGAGAATCCCAAGATGGTAAAGTTATCAAAGTCATTGTCACCAAAGGTAAAGGCAGAGTATGTGAAATTTTTGTCTTCATTTTCTGATGCTTTTGTGTGGGATTACTCAGATCTAAAAACATATGACACTAACATCATTCAGCATACTATCCCCATTAAACCAAATCAGAAGCCTTTCCGTCAAAAGTTGAGGAGAATCAATCCAAAGCTGCTACCATCGATTGAAAAAGAGGTAAACAGGTTGTATAAGTCAGGAATCATTGTGCCTATCCGATTTTCCGATTGGATATCAAATTTGGTGCCCGTGAGAAAGAAAACAGGTGAGATCCGTTTATGTATCGACTTCAGAAATTTGAATAAGGTATCATTAAAAGACAATTATCCGCTGCCAAAAATGGACCATATATTGCAGCGAGTAGTTGGAGCATCAAGGATGTCACTACTCGATGGCTATTCGGGATATAATCAAATTTTAGTGCATTAGGATGATCGTGACAAAACCACGTTGACCACTCCATGGGGAACGTTTCATTATGCCAAGATGCCGTTTGGTTTGAAAAATGCAGGTGCCACTTTTCAGCGTGCAATGGACATGGCTTTCGCCAATGAGAAAGATGTATTTTTGGTTGTTTACCTTGATGATCTGACTGTGTTTTCAAATTCTGATGAAGAACATTTATATCATTTGAAAGTTGTTTTCCAGAAGTGCAGAAAATATGGCATTTCGCTGAATCCGAAAAAGAGCCTGTTTGCCATGGATGAAGGAAAACTCGGCCACATCATATCAAAAGACGGCATTTGTGTTGATCCCGCACGTGTTGAAGCAATCCAGCAGATTGAACAGCCCCGCAACAAGAAAGAAATACAGTCATTTAATGGTAAAATGAATTTTCTGCGTCGTTTCATTCCAAATCTTGCTGAGCATATTAGAGAAATCATGAACATGCTGAAAAAGGACAGTCAGGTAAAGTGGACAGAAGAGGCGGTGAAATCATTCAATTTGGTAAAGTTAGCTCTTTCTTCAGCCCCTATTTTAATCAACCCGGACTACACACAGGACTTCATTTTGTTTTCGTTTGCTTCTGAGCACACTTTGGCAGCTGTTTTAATGCAGAAAAGGGATGGAGTTGAGAAGCCCATTGCTTTTTTCAGTCGGATTATAAGGGACGGAGCGTTGAAATACAACATTATTGAGAAACAAGCACTTGTGCTTGTAAAGGCCTTGAAAGATTTCCGTGTGTATATACTGCATTCCCACATTATAGCCTACGTTCCTAACGCAGCAGTTAAATATGTTTTGTTACAAGCAGATCCAGAAGGAAGACGGGGTAAGTGGATCGCTGCGTTGTTAGAATATGATGTGGAGATTAAACCGACCAAGCTGATCAAAGGACAAGGACTAGCCAAGCTCATGGCTGAAACAAATCTGCATGCTCTAGATATAAATTTGATCGCTGCCATGTCCGATGAAGATGAGGAGAGTACATCATTTCAGGTATCTGATATTTTTGTTTCTTCCCCTTGGTATGCTGACATTTTATACGTACTTCAGAATTTGTCTCCACCACCCGGGATGCCTAGAAATAAGAGTAGAACCTTGAAGTTGAGGGCTACAAAGTTTTTCATATTGAATTCTGCATTATATTGGAAAGACCCTGGTGGAATGTTATTGAATTGTTTGGTAGAGGAGGAAGCCAAAAGATTTTTGGAGGACTTTCATAGAGGAGACTGCGGGGGCCATATGTTTTGGAAAACCACAGCGAATAAGATTCTAAGGGTAGGTTACTATTGGCCTTCTTTGTTTTCTGATGTATATAAGGCTGTTAAGAATTGTCACGAATGTCAAATTTTCGAAGGGAAGCTGAAACTACAGCCTTTGCCTCTCAAACCAATTGAAGTCAGAGCACCATTTCAGTAGTGGGGGTTGGATTTCATTGGGGAAATCCATCCGGCATCTTCTGGATAGCATAGATGGATATTGACAGCAACGGATTACTTCACGAAGTGGATCGAGGCCATTCCCACTCGACAAGCCACGGATGCGGTAATTATCTCTTTTCTTGAAAATAATATTCTGTCACGTTTTGGGTGTCCTAGTAAGATAATCACAGATAATGCAGCGGCCTTCAAGTCAAAGAGGATGGTTGAATTTTGCTATAAGTACAACATCAGCTTGGGACATTCGACTGCCTACCATCCGCAAGGAAATGGCTTGGCAAAATCTTCAAATAAGTCTTTGGTAAATATCATTAAGAAATTGCTGGAAATCAATAAAAAGGGCTGGCACAAGAAATTAGTGAATGCACTTTGGGCTGATAGGGTAAGTCAGAAAAATTCTATTGGCATGTCTCCTTTCGAGTTGGTGTATGGGATAGACACAGTTTTTCCCACTTCTCTTGCTGTCCCGGTAGTCAAATTGCTTCAAGAAGCTGGTAGTGAGGAAGATCCTATGCAGCGAAGGTTAAATCAGATGATTCATTTACAGCAGACACGGGAAGAGGTCTTTCAAAATACATTCAAGTTGCAGGAGCGCATAAATAAGATCTACGACAGAAAGGAAAAAGAAGATAAGTTTCAGCTGGATGAGGTCGTTTTGAAGTGGGATGCTCGAAATGAAGATAAGGGAAAGCACGGAAAATTTGAAAACCTATGGAAGGGTCCTTTTAAGATTGTAGTGTATCATGGTCAAAATGCCTTTCTTCTCAAGGAAATGAACGGGGATGATTGTCCTGGAGGGCCGATCAATGGTCGGCTGCTAAAGCGATACCACTTCTGAGTATTTTCTACTGATTTCATCATCATTGTATATATCGTTCTACTTTTGTTTCATCGCAAGTGTGTACTAATCTCTTTTCTTCAGTCTCAGGCCCGTAGCGAAGGCTATAATTCTGGAGAAGGAGGTTAGTTGGTTTGAATTTTGTCAAGTTAGTCTTATCAGTCTTTTCAGTTTTAAAATCGAGTCAGTTTAAGTCAAGTTTTAGTCAATAAATGTGTCCAAGGTTTTGTGTTATCTGTTGAAAAAATGACTCCATCGCCCAATGGATGAAGGCACTGTCTGACTCCCCCAGAGATCTGTCGTTCTTGGCATCTCCTTGGAGCCACCATCCCCATTGGAGCCAATGTTAGAGTCGGTCCTTACAGCCCTCCGTCAGAGATCATTTCGCTTTTTGCATATCATTTTTAGGTGTCTCGCTCATTCCACTTCATTGCATTTCGCTAGGGGCATGCCATTGACTGACGAGAGGGTCTGGTTGTCTTGTATTTCGTCATGCTTGTACCTGCAGGGCTAATTAAAATTCCTCAAAAATCACTGAAGTTCAGGTCACGTCATTCATGGTCATAAATGATTATTTTCGTCAAAAAGAGTCTTTAGTCCTAGAGTCTAGGGCTTTCAATATTTTGATACATGTGATAAAATCCCGCAGGCCATGAGGTTGGTTTCGAAAAGGTTCCTATTTCATATTTTTATTCTCAAAAACATTTGAAGACATTTCTAGTCCAAAACTCTGTTTTGGAACTAGAAACTGTCAAATTTATTTTTTGTAATAATTATGTATTTTTTCCACCATAGAAAGTTCAAAGCAGCCTCTGGTCTTTGCCAAAGCCAAAATGCCAAAATCCCTCCAAAAACAACCAAGTTTCATTAGTTCAAGACTCGGAAAAAACAGTGAAAAGCTAAAAGACAGAATTGCATTAAATTAACAAAGTGCCAAGATTGCCAAACATTACAAAGTGGGTTATGAAGAAAATTTAAATCAAATCTGATTCTTATGAGATATTTTTCAACTTATATAAACCATGGAGGACAATTCATTTTCATAAATTCCCAAATCAAAGGTCGAATTGGAGATTGGAAGGGAAAAAACTAGTTTCAGAGCCGTAGAGTGAAGGTGGAAGTGCGCGCGGCGCATACAAGAGGCGCGCGACGCACTGGGCTTCACAGGCCTGTGCAAGTTTGCATGCGCGCGATGCACACACAGCGCGCGACGCACTGGGCATGCGCGCGGCGCATAGAGTTTCAAGGCCAAAAAATTTTACTCCTTCGCCCAGATTCATCCCAAATCACTTCGTTTGCATGCAAGTAAGTTGTCCATGCCTGCTTAGTGACTCATGAACATGCTGTGGTGTTTTGAAAGTGGAAAAAACAAATGTTTTATGGGGAGAAATGTAAACCCTATGTTTATTTCCAAAATCACTCCATAGGGTTTTGAAGGACATGTTAGTGATATCGTGGGGGTTTTCAAACTTGTGTTATTGATATATATGTTCATATCATCTACTGTCAGTGGTGTCCCTTCTTATTACCTTAGCCTCACACTCTCTCTTGGCTATTAAATCACTGTTTTCATTAACACTGTCATTGTCACACTGTTTCCCATTTATATTGACAAATACAGTCCCATATTCATTGTTTCCCATTCCCCATTGACAGAGCCTAACTATCATTGCAAGGGTTGTTTCTTTGTTCTACATCACATTATATTTCTTCCTATTCTCTTGTCAAAACCCGTGTAGTCAAGCAGTGACTGTTGTCCATTTAAACTCATTTGACAAAACCTTTATCATTGTGGCTTTCCTATAACATTTTGATACACATGTGACACATTTGGGAGTAAAGCATACACTGAACTCTTGTTTTCACTATACCTATATCAGCATATATTTTGCAAACATCTTGATTTCAGCGCCATGTCAGAGACGGATTCAGTTTATGAGCAGGAGTATGACAATGATTCCACAACAGAGATTAATGTGCCACGGAGGTCTCACAAAAGTGGCAAAAGTGGTAGGCATGTCAGGGAGGAGCCTACTTCTTTGGCTCAATTGCAGGCTTACCCGCTTGCAATGGATTGTTTTCAGCATCAGTCATGTTTCCAATACTGTGAGATGATTTCCCGAACTCAGCATCATCATGAGCTAGCTCGCCTATTTGTTCTACATCTACATGATGGCCGTGTAAACCTTGCCGGAGTAGATTTCATTCTGTCACCAGAGACCATTGCTCAGACCACCGGAATACCAAACATAGGAGAGGAATGGAACAAACGACATCAGCTAGAGAAATCCTACTATGAGCCATACATAAAACCTGGGTATATGAGGTAGCTGAGCAGGGTATTTCCATTCAGATTTCTGAAGGATGAGTTTGCACCATTGATGAAACTCATCATTCGATATTTCAGTTGTGAGGGCAGATTCTCGCACCTCTATGTGTACCATGTCCGTTTGTTGATGCATTTCACGAGGGTACGTATGATGGGCATTCCATACTTCATGTATCGCAACATAGAGAGGATGACATTTCTTGTACAGAAGAATACCCCAGCACAGCAGCATAGCAGTATATATCATTACGCGCTGATCAAAATCATGGTGGTACATCAGCTGACACAGCAGGGCATTGCTTGGGAGGATTTCATCTCCCGTGACTTCTTCACAGCGTCACAGCCGCCTCCCGAGGTAGTTAATGATGAGGGAGAGCCTTCACACCAATTTTACATTCCTGAGACCGAGCATATCAGTGCTCCAGTGTATGTGACATACCAGCGAGGCCACAGAGCCTTATTTGCAGCTACACGACGAGTACTATCTCCACCCGAGGTGGAAGGGGTCTCGTTGACTTCATCAGCAGAGCGAGTATTATCTCCACATGATGTGGAAGGGGTCTCGCCTTCTTCTTCAGCATAGATACAGATTCAGGACAAAGGCAAGAGGCCTATGCATGATGAGGGCCCCTCAGGAGGCCAAGATACTGAATTCACATTGATTGATGTTGATGCGAGCTCTCCTAGCTCAAAACTGAAAGAGATCGTCCAGGAGCAGAAGGCCGAGATTGACACGCTGAATGTTAAGTTACAGAGAGCTCAGTGGGTGATAAACTACCTAGAGCAGCGTAACAAACAGCTAGAGGATCAGCACACACTTGTAGAGCTGCGGCGAATCCGTGAGGATCGACAATTGGCCCGGAAGAGACCTGGTGACATGACACCAATTGAGCGAGATACATGCCACACATGTTAACATTCATCTGGAAAATTTGTTGGCAAAGGCAAATAGATACAAAGACATGCTCCATCACATGAAAGGTCATTATTGGGCCCGCATGCACGTCTGCAAAGCGAAAATGAAGATTCTGAAGGGGAGGTTGAGCAGAGCACTAAAACGGCGGAAGAGGCTTGACCCACTCTGGATTTTGGCCAAGGCTTCATTGGCTGAGAATGATACATGATGGACGGTCTTCGCTTCGAATTTGAGCAAATTTAAAGAATTTTTTGTCATTTTGGAAAATTTTGGTCTCAAAACAGATTTTTCAGCCCAACGCGTAGCGCGTCACGACGCGTGCTTATGATTGGGACACTTGCTGGAGGAAAAATTTGTATTTTTGGATTTTTCATGGTAAGTTATGCATTCTCAAAAATTTCTGAAGCATTTCACTAAGTTTTGGATGATCAAAAGGGTCAAAAACACCATGAAAATCACCTTTCTGCCACCTTTTGCACCAGCAGGAAGTACTTGTGGGAGAATGAAGTTTTGGAGGGGCAAATGAGCTCAAAATTTGGAAATTCCACTTGGGTGGGATAGCAGACATCCAGGGCTTTCCAAAAAGCTATCATGAGCTTGATTGTGATGCTGGGAAGCACCCCAAAAACAGTCTGAAATGCGCGCGACGCATAGAGAAAATTGGCTAATTTTTCATCTTCCAGCTCAGGATTTCGGCCAGTTAGACCAGTTTTGATTGTGGATGTAATTTTTGAGTTATCTTGATGTAATTGTGTGGTTTTCATGTAACTTTGATTCAATTTTACCTATTCTAGATGATTCACTCCCAAAAAAGTGAAAATCAAGTAAAAGAATCAGTTTCCTTCCTTTTAGAGGCAAGTTGTTTGGCTGCCTAGATTCTAGCTCCTTGTTTAGAATTAGTTGAAACTGCTCCTAGAAGGAGGAATTAGACCCCTAGAGGCATGGGAAGGGGTTAGGATGGTCTATATGATGTAATTTCTGAGACACTATCAGGGTTGGACTCTTGGGAAAACTTTGGCATACTATTGTACATATTTTTCATATTTTGGCTAAGGAAAGATCAGAGGTTTTGCAGCACCTGTTGGGATTCTTGTGGCTTTCAGTTCTTGATGGTGTTTTCTCTCAGTTTACTGTAATTTTTTTCATCTTTGATGTATTCCATTCCCTTATTATGCTTCTGAAACTAAATGAATGAGTAAATGAGGTAGAATCCATTGATTTCAGTGCTCTGCCTTTAAATTTGTTTAGTTTTACATGTTTTCGCCTGTTTGGAGAGGATTCATGTTCTCCCTTGCCCTCTTCAGCTCCTTGTCATTCTGATCCATCCATACACATAATCAAAAGCATCAATACTACTGCCTACCTCGCCCCAACTCGAATTCTGCAAAGATCTGGCCTCATCCCCGAGCCCAAAATTGTTTTTCCCATTTTTTCAACAAAAACCCAAAAAATCAAAATCAAACTTTCCTATCTCTTTACTAGCCTAAAATCAGTATTCATTATAAGTCATCTTAGCCCCTTTGAAGACCTTTTGCCGAGATAGACTCGGAGAGAGCCCTCTCCTGTCCTCGTAGGGCTAGCTACGAGGCTGAGCGTGGTTTGATGTTGCCTTGAGTTTTACCTTATTTCAGTCTAAGGTAAATTTGAGCGCTAACACACTCTACCAAAAACTTTGTAGTCTTCAAAATTCCAACTATGCTCTCCACAGTCGATTCCCTGATTCATTCATTACATCGTAAGACTTGGTTGTTGATTTCTTATCTCATGTTGTTGCTACCTCCAAGAAGCACCAAGTTCCTCACTCACATCATGCTCCTTTGGGCTCTCGCATACACCCTCCACACTGGTTATCCCTGAACGTCCTCACCCAACTCAGCCCTCCGGTCTCCTGCATACAACCTTAGCATTGGTTATCTCTGCACTGCATCTCTGAACTCGGCCCTTCGGGCTTATACATACATCCTCGACACTAGTTATCATGACCTCTCTTAACTGCTCCTACGCATTCTCCCACTTGCCTCCCACGTTGATTTTTTCCCACTATAATACATTGTATGCACACCAAAACTTAGCCTTGGACCTGTGGAATATTATTCTCGAGAACTCTCTCCCCCACATTAAGTTCTAGCCACGAGTGATACTTTGAGTGGTGTGATTTACAGAATTAGAGGACTAATTCTTATTTCAGCCCCAACTTAGTCAACTGAGTAACCATCTCAGAAAGGTCCCCCAAAATTACTAACAGATACACATGAAAATGTCCATCCTTATGAGGTTGGAAATATGAGAACAATAATTTCCACCAGGAACAATGGAGGTGATGTAGATGATTTCGATTCATCTATTGATATGGTTGTTTCTTATAATTGTGAATTGAATTTGTCTACATATTTTGAACCAAATTCATTCAAAGAAGGTGCTTCTCATGATGAATAGAATGAAGCAATGCAGAAGGAATATGATGCCTTGGTAAATAATGGCACTTGGAAGCTAGTTTATCCTCCATTGGGAACCAAACCAGTTGGCTGCAAGTGGTTCTACAAGAACAAGTACAAATTTGATGGCTCACTTGACAAGCAAAAAGCCAAGCTTGTGGAAAAAGGTTTTGCACATAAATAAGGGTTCAATTATGAGGCGATTTTTTCCCCCAAAGAAAAATGGGCTGCCATCGAGACACTCTTTGCCTTGGTACTTTATAACAATTGGATGTAAAAAACACTTTTTTGAATGAATACATAAAGGAGAATGTTTTTATGTCTGACCCAGAAGGATTTTTTGTGAAGGGACAACAACACAAAATATGCAAGCTTGTAAAATACTTTTATTACCGCAAGCAAGTGTTGATTCTCAATTTTTCCTATTTGTTTGACACCTTTCCCAGGCCTTACCTTCCCTATTTTTGAACTCCTTCCACCCCTAATTATGCTTAGTTCAACTATATTGTTTAGTTTTGGCTAAAAAGGTGTTATAAGCTTAAGGTATGTCAAATTAATATAATAAGTTTCATTTTGCCTTGAAATTGAAGTATTCTTTGATCTAGTTGTATATTTGTTGAATTACCACTCCAATTGATCTAGAACCCATGTGTGGATTTTCTTTGATTCGAAGCAGCTTCGCAAAATATTGAAGACATCTCGTTCAACCACATTTCCTGTAGTCAATTCAGATTTCTTGTAGTCGTTCCGGATTTCCTGCAGCAGATCCAGATTTCCTACAATACTTCCAGATTTCCTACAGCTATTGATTTCTTGTAGTGACAACAGCGGTTGACTGTATTCTACTTATTTCCAGATCCAACAAGGACATGGGTTTTCTGGGGAATTCGTTGCACATGAAGGCTATCCTATTGGATACTTTGAGCCTCCTTTTGAAATAACCTAAACTTACATATTTCTTCTCATAACCAGATTTCCTGCAACTTCAACTATGTAACAGAAATCATCTAATCCATGCTTTCAGTCATTGATTAGACCCAACTGAAGCTAAATTTTATAGTCTAGACCTATATTGTTGCCTGATAGCTTATATTAGTCATTCGAGCCAAATATGGGCCTTAGAGATTGTATAAGAGGAGATGTATTTCATATTGTAAGGGGGTTGGGTTGGAATTTTTGCTAATAAGCAATATATCGGATTGTACTTGGATGTATACTTTCAGATTAATATAATATCTTATGTTCTGTTTACTTTTCTAAGAAATCCCTTCGAGTTTTGAAGGGGATGTGAGTGAGGGAGGGCCCCCTTTGCTTGCAACTCCTGCAGCGTGTGTGTGTGTGTGTTTAATAATTTTTTGTGTAGCAATAATTATTTTTACACAACTAATGCATTCTTTCTAAACAATAGTAGATTTTTAATTGATTAAATGACTAAGTTTTCGATGTTATTGTGTTAATTTTATTTGATCAAATCTTGGATTTATGATTGTCTAAGTTGGTTTCTTGATTGTTGTAATTTTATCTTTTATCTTTTATCTTTTGTCGCTACAGGAAATTTTTGTTCCTGTGTTGCAGGAATTCCCTGTGTCACTGTAGGAAATTTATGTTCTTGTGCTGTAGGAATTCCCTATGCCACTATAGGAAATTTATTTTCCTATGTTGCAGGAATTCCCTGTGCCGTTGCAGGAAATTAAACTTAGATTGGGTTGAAAATTTATGATTGGAAAATTATAAGTCTATAATTTGACTCAAAAATAAGCATCGTGAGCCTGGTATGAGAAGTTAACTGAGCATGTTCTGAAACTTAACTTCAAACATTATGATCTTGATGATGCAAATTTTTTTATCAATAAAGCTAGAGAAATAGTTGTATATCTTGTGGTGTATGTAGATGATCTTTTGATGATAGGGAGCAATGATATTATAGATTTCATCCATAAAGAAGGAATTGAGGAAATGTTTTGAAATGAATGATTTGGGCTATGTTCACTACTATCTCGATATTGAATTAACTCAACATCCTAAGTTTATATTCCTCTCTCAGAAGAAGTAAATTTGAGATCTATTGAACACATTAGGCATGGTTGAGTGCAATCCTTTGACTAATCTAATGAAATAGAAATTGAAGGTCAGATCCATTGAAGGAAAATAATTTGTGGATGAAACAAAGTATAGACAACTTTTAGGAAGTATCGACTACCTGACTGCTACCAGACTAGACATTTTATTTGTTGTTGGAATCCTCCCCAGGTTTATGCAAAATCATTGTCGAGGACATTGGTTTGCTGAAAAAAGAGTTCTAAAGTACTTGAAAGGGACTCAAGACTTTGGACTCAAGTATACACAGGTGGGCGACTTCATCTTGATTGGATACTCTGATTCAGACTTTTATGGAGAAAAATAAACTAGTGTCTCTACTTCAAGTTATACTTTGAGTCTTGGATTGGGATATCTCTCCTAGAGATCATGAAAACAATCAATTCTAGTAAATTCCACAATTGAGGTAGAATATGTGGTAGCAGATGAAGAAACAATGGAAATTATGTGGCTTGGGAAAATTATGGAAGATTTGGAGATGAAACAAGTGCATTCAACTCCAATCATGATCGACAAAAATTTTGCAATAAAGTTAGCCTAGAATCCAAAGTTCCATGATCGAATGAAGAAAATCAATACAAAATACCATCTGATTTGACATCATGTTGAGACAAAGAAAATCCATCTATGCCATTGTTCCACAAATGAGAAAATTCTTGGAAGAAAAAAGTTTGAAAGATTCTGAACGATGCTTGGACTCACCAACATCCCTTCATATTAAAGGAGGAATGTTGACACCTAATCTTATGGATTTGGTGAAATTATAAAATAATGTAAATAAAAAATAAGGAGAGGTGGAATATGAAGAGACATTAGGAGATGAATCCCAAGAGTCTCTCCCTCCATGTATATATTTGTGTGCACCCTTAATGCAGAAAACCAATTCAATTTGGTGGAGTTACCTCCTTGCCTGACACTTGACTTAACAGGTGTTAGAGAACCACAGGATTTCCAACATGATAATTCCATAATACAGGTGAAATATCCCTCATCCGTAAGTGTGTAGCATACATCCCAACCATAAATTCTTACCGATATTTTAAAAGTGACCCAATGGGATAATATAAAAAAATTTCTTCAACGTCAAATTTTATCACCTTTGAATAAGGGCGATCAACCCCTTCAGTAGCACTTGCGAAGGCATGCATGGCATAGTTTGCTTGGGCTATGCCTTCAGAAATATTATACTATTGGATATCCCTTGCTTTGGAATTATGTGTCTACTTTCGAAGAACACCCTTGGGTTTGAAAAACACTGGCTCCAAAGGCTTATTTATCGTGAGCGGTCCATTGGGAATAGTGGGGATGATTGGGTCCTCAGAAGCATAAATCGAATCTAGATTCTCATAAGATTTGGATTTCATACATAATTTAACTTGTTTGTTTCACATAAGGATAGGTATAGAGCCTCAAGGAAAATATTTTCCTCCCATGCCTCTAAGAAGAGGTGGAGGAGGTTGTGAAACCATTTTTTTGAGATTGGGAAAGGAATGGATATATCAAAATAGTTGGTTGTTAAGTGGAAATTGTTTTTTCAAGTAGGTGATGAATCTCATCCATCCTTAGGCACTCATGAGTTAAATGATCCCCCTGAAAAATATTTCAAGGGAATTTGACCTTTCGATGATGCTCCTTTATGCCTCCACACTAATTAGGTTGGGGTTGTTGACTCTCTTGAGTAGGTTTAGAAGTTTTTTTTTCTTTTTTCCTTCTTCTTCCCATCACGATAATAAGGATTATTCATTTGCATGGATTCCATTTTCTGATTCTAAGTGGTTTTATTGGCTTGTAGAGTGTTGGGTGAAGTTACAGGGGATTTTGAAGTAACTATCAATTTCCCCAATTGAGAAACTAAGTAACTCACAGGATCATAAGATATGGAACCAACCACACCATCATAATGTGGTTCGAGTTTAGTTTATTGCAGATCATTCAAAGGATGAGGAGAATTATGGATAATATCATGTAAAGCACCCCACTCATAATATATAAATTGAAGATTTTGGGCTTGTAAATTTGCCTAATCCTTAGTAGTTTCCCTAACTACAATGACATTCTTAGAAAGTAACAAGGATCAAATAAACCAATATTTGAGCAACTGGTCAAGAATCATGGCATATGGGGTCCTTAGATAACTTTTCCAAATATAGAAAGGAAATGCATGCTAAAAATGGAATTTGGTTTTGATTAAACAAGTCTGAAGGTAAAGAAGGACCCCAATATAGACCTTGTGATCACTCCAAAGAAAAGTTTCTAGAAGATGAAGATTTACCAAAGGGGTGATTGGATCCCAAGTATGCAGGCCCTTGACCAGCTATCATGGTGAGAGGATTATTTACCTTAGGGGGATTTCCCTCAGAGACAAAGTAACTCCCAATAGCATGGATGTTAATGGGATTATACCCAACAATAGAAGAGATACCTTGTGCATAATCACCACCATCAGTGTGAGAAATCATGGACATAGTGGCATTGTTGGTGTGCATAGAGAAGACCCAAGTTTGGAATGAATTTTCCAACAAAAACCCTCAGACATCGGCCTTTTTGGCAACAGATACAAGCATGTGAAGTCTCACCTGAGGCATCTATGGGGGATTGTAGGAGCCTAGATAGTTCTGTAGTCATGAAGGATATGGAGACCTTACAACATCATTACCATATTCAAAATATTATTAATTATTATTATTTAGAAAAGTAAAATGAGGTATAGCCCTATTTTGTGCATTAAACTAATCATTCATACATGAAAAATAACAATAATATGAAAAATAAAAAAACCATCACATAATACGCACAGACACATAATAATCCAAAATAAGTCTTTTTATTAATATCGTGATTTTCCCATTGCAACTGCTTCCATCGTCACTCACCAGCCTATATTAGTTCTAATTATAGCACAAGACTATCAAAAACATATATCAGGTCAAAATCTTAAATCATATGAAAAGCATAATAAATCTCTTTTATTGTGGCTTTGATCTATTTATAGATTTACAATTGTGTGTAAGCCTACAAAAACACTTTGATAGTAAAAATATTACTACAGGTGGTTAACACTAATATGGGAAAAAATATACAAAACAAGGCTAACAACTTTCATTATTCTTCGCATTTCTGCACATTGACCCTTTGTTGATCTTCCTATGTGGTACCCTTCTGAGGAGTTAAATTCTGCGAATTTCCTAAAACTTGTACAAAAAACTAGTACAAAATGGCTAATTAGTTACAAAAAAATGACTAAAATTTTCATACAAATGACCATTTTTCATTCGGTGACGAGTTGTAGCTAATTTACAATATCTTATAATGCAACCAATTTTTAGTCGTTTTTAGCTTTTCATTAATTGGTTGGCTCAATTTTATCGTCTAGTAGTATATTTATTCATTAATTTATTCATTGACTTAGTCATTAATTGCCACAATTAGTGACCAAATATACAAAAAAATATATTACTATATGATCACCTGAAAAAACCAATTAATGACCAACGAAATATGACCCAAAATGTTGGCCGTGTTATAAGATACTCTAAATTAGCTACTAATAGTCACATATATTCAAATTTGAGTCATTTATTTAGTCATTAAATGCCACAATTAATGACCAAATATACAACAAAATATATTACTATTTGATCACCCGAGAAAATCAATTAATGACGAAAGAAATATGACCCAAAATGTTGGTCATGTTATAAGATAGTGTAAATTAGCTACTAATAGTCACATATATGAAAATTTTAGTCATTGTTTGAAACCAATTAATGACCAAAAAAATATGACTAAATTTTGGTCATGTTATAAGATACTGTAAATTAGCTACTGATAGTCGTATATATGCAAAATTTTGTCGTTATTTGTAATCACAAATTTATCATTTGAAGTAGTAATTTAGCTCTATTTGTTAGCTTCATATTCATGATATAAACAACTAATTTAGTAGTTTATATTCATTTAATTTACTTTGATTAATAATCATAATTGTAAACAACTAACTCAGTCGTATATTCATTTTATTTGTGTTCATCATTAATCAATTAAAATACTAATTTAGTAGTTCTAGATTTATTTTATGTGCTCAATTAATCAACATAAATCAATTAGTATGATTTTGCAACAAATTAAAAATATGACATACAATGTTCATGCTCATATAATATGACAATGTAAAGTTACATATGTTAATTACAATACTAAACAATATCAAGTTCAACTATAAATAATTTCAACCATATAAATTATATTATATGAAATCTCAAGTATTACAATACGAGTTTCCAATTTAAACATCAAATATTGTTTCATCACTTCAAAACATTATCATTGTATTTCCAAGGCATTGCAGGTAAATTCACCAACTCTGAAGACTTGACCATGATTCTCTATGTGTGTGTCTCATACAGCATAGTAGATCTAAGGGTATCACTAGACCAATTCTCCTCTCTCTCTCTCTCTCTCTCTTTTCTTTTGTCGCTACGGTGTTATTGTTATCTTATTTCTTCAATTCCTGCTTCTTACCATCAATACTGAGTTCATTTTATGAAAACAAAAGAAGATACAATGAAGAGTGTAGGCCATGAAATATGATGAACACTAGAATATAAACTAAAGTATACTATAAAGGATTTATACAATAAAATAAAAAATACATTAAACTCCAAACTTCACAATCAATGAATGTGTTAAACTCCCTATATGGCATGAGAAAGAAAGTAAATTGGGGAGGTGAAAGTTTAAGGCAATGCCTCTATTAAAATAATGAACAGAAGAGGGTTATAGTGGCTATGTGGTAATTTTTAATGACATGCAAACATTTAGATAATAATATTCCATTCTTATCTTCACAATAGTTGAAAAAACACAAATCCTATATTTTTTTTGGAGTCAATAATGTGTTTCAAACCTAATATAAATTATTATGATCGATATGTTATAAGAAATTAATAATAGACCCACAATTCATGGTCACATTTTCATGACATTAAGAAAATAAATGTAAAGGTTGTAAAATTGTAGATATCTAATATTATAACGTCACCTCAAAAGTTATATTTTTATATACATCAACACATGTTAAGCCAAAAGGATTAGTTCATTGAACATTATGTCTAAATTGTAGATCGACCACCATCTCTTGAGAGCTCTTGCAAGAAATTACAATAAACATTAAATTTCCTATAGAAAAGTACCTATCGTGAACCAACCCATGGTTTCCTTGGGTCTGCAGAGTCAAAAGCTAGACTTTCAGATTTCTACATGCCACACTCTCAATATAAACCAATCTCTTTCTTTCTTTATCCTAGAAACCAAGACTAATTTAGTGTAAATCAACAAGGATACTTGAATGAGACTTATTAGACTTGCAAATATTTTTTCATGAAAATGTTCATAACATTTTTCCACTAGGATTCAAAGCCTCCATTGGACCTTCATAGCCAACACCACTACATATCCCCAACTTGAAAAGTTTTACAAATACCACAACTTATCCAAATTTTGCTTGACCAATACCTATTTATTATGGTTTTGGAGTCAATTTTAGACCTTATTAAGCAAATATGAAATGTAAGGCTTCAATACAAAATTTACCATATTGGTTCATGGAATCGACACAACTCTTAAAAAACAAATTTTAAGTCAGACCTAACAGTTCTATTCAATATTTAGTGTTTATAATCCACTGAAATGACAAAAATAAAACCCCAAATAAACAACATTATGAATTCCAACCATCCTACAAAGTTTGTTAGACCTAGACAAGGACAAACATGTAATATTAGACCTTGGTGATTTTACATAATTTAAGGTATTTTTAGATCTTCCAATAGTTCATTTATGTAGGAGAGAAGCAAAGAGATATTTATATGCCAAGAAATAGCCATTGAGAAAAGAATACTTTAATGCTTTAGAGTTGATTTTTTATTCTTAGATACCAACTCAAAAAATATTCTTATTGTAGTTAGGAAAATATTACTTTAACTTTCCCAAACATGAAAAAACACTTTTTTTATATATTCCATTGAAGGGTAAGTTTGAATTGTACTTTATTATCTAAGCTTAAATGGGAATTCAATTGATACTAATCTTTTTTTTAGGAAAAAATTCATACAATGTTAAGAATTCATTAGAGTCAGGTTCATTCCAGTAACTATCACATGATATGATAGATAAAGGAAAAACCAAGTGAAAGGTCGAGAATAGTTACTTTGTGTATCTAAAATAATAAGGAAAAATCCATTTTGAAATGTGATCTTGTTGATGTTATACCTATCAATGCTAATATCAAAATTTATCAAGGATATTTTTATGCTTTTACATCATGTTCATATAATTCCTGCCACAATTGAAGACATGCTTCACTATTTAGTGAGCCAAGAGAAAACTAGCAACGGGTTATAAAGCACAAAAGAAACACCTTAGTCATATGAAAATTCATTATGACATAGTAGTCACAATCCACTACTATGAAAAATGAGTTGTTTTTTTATCCCAAAAACTATCATCAATGTAAGGTCTTAGATGGCTAATCTGATGATTAAATTTACGTCAAAAAAATTATTTAGTGCCACCTAATAAAGGTATTTAGATAATAGTAATTGTTTAGAATTGGTTTCTTCTTCAATTCAATATTTTCAAAGACAAAACGAGAGGAAAATATTTAACACTTTTTATCTCTACAAAATAAATACAAAACAATTGGCCTTAGTGATGGTATGTTGTCAACAACTTAATAAAAATGTGTAAAAACACAAAGTGATCAACACATGAAATATTTGTCAACGAGATGCTTGCAAGGAACCAAGGGCACAAGAAAACTCATTCAAATAATACGATTCAATTTCATTAGTGAATTGCAACTAAGAATGATGATAAGGAAACCAAAATGCACCTTAAATGAATGTATAATAAAAAAGTCATTACGAGCACCCACAAAATTGTAAAAGAGAAAAGTTATTCAACAATGAGACTGAAAGAGCTATAAAGGCCTGGCATAATCAAACCTTATATGTATATCAATCAAAATATTGTTTGCATCATAGTGATGAATATGACATTGGATGCATAACTAATAGTGCATGTAGTGAGGGAAAGAATGAGAATGGATGGAAAAGGATGAATAACAATTATGCGCACCTAGAGCATTGTAAAAAGAGACAACTATTAAAGATAGTACAAGTCAATCTTGGGTTTTAGTTAGCCAAATATAGCAAGTTTATTTACAGTTTTAGTTGGCCAAAATAGCATAAATACCAATGCAAATTAGACTTTCCAAAATTGGTAAAGGATCATCTACTAGTAAATTTAGAACTCAAACCATCATAAGAGGATATAGATTAAGTTGGAAAAACATACCAAACTACAAAATATACCAAAGGAGGTCAAATTAGGGTTTGGTGGTTGAGATGCTTAGCATGCCTCAAGTGATAACCCTCTCAATTGTTAACAAATTTCATACAAAGAAAACCTCCACTTGTGCAATTAATACACACTGGAGCCACGAGACTAGAACAGATACCTACCACAACGAGAAATGCTAAATATAACCATGTCAAAAATAGTAGCATGAATCCTAAAATATAGGAAAGATGTAAAAGATAACTCCTACCGTGCTAGGAGACTGATGCCAACTAGAGAATTCTTAGAAATAACATCTTCGATGTCAATAAACATCTCATAGGACTCACTGCAACAAACCCAAATATATGCTCAACGTTAGCATGCAAGCCCTAAAAACAGAACTGCTAAAAGCCTAAAAATAGAAATGTCATGAAAATGTTGGCATGTCCCAAAAAAAGTTCTTTTGAAAAATGAGCTCACAAATACCAATGATAAATGGTCAATTTTCACAAGAAGACCTTGGAATTGTGGCTCCTATAAAACATGAAAACTACTACTAATATCATTTTCCTAAAAAATTGGTGAACATGCCTCTAGAATTAACATTGGCCACCATGAAACCTGATGCACGTATCACTGCAAACATGCTTGATGAAAATGAATTGGATCTTAACCCTCCATTTGAACAAGATATTATGGGGGTTAGAAAAACCTATTCATTCCCCCTCTCTTCAAACATCTTAAGATAATATACCATCCTTCAGCTTGGGGTAAGTATTGGTACAATTCATTTTACTAAATCATATATATATATAAAGGAAGAAATTCTTTGTTTTGAACACAAAAAGAAAAGGAATGCGATAAGTTTAGAAAGGCTTATATGTTTGATCTAAATTATGAAAGTTAGTTTTGTTGTGCTAATTTCATTTTCAAATATAAAAACTTATTTACTGATCTTATGCTTGATGTACATGTTCCCTTGTTGCTTATGTGTGTTAAAGAGGTAATTAAAACTGAGTTTTATGAGTGAATTTGAAAGTATAAAGCATGAATTTAAAAGGCTAAATAGCAGAAACATAAATAATATCAAACCATCACAACTGGTCCATTAAAACAGAGTTTTGATGGAGTTCACCCCTCCTAGGCTACATCTCCTTGGTCCAGCTTCCATGACTTGGGCCTCTCTATTAGATCAATAGTGCTCAAATTGATGTTTACATGCATCAAATTCTCTTGGAACCTACTCCAATGAGTTCAAAATTTCGAAATATATCAGAAATTACTATTTATTTACTCAATTTGGCCTTCAGATGCTCTAGGCATGGTCTTCCCTCCTAGTGGCCCTTGGCTTCAAAAATTTTCAAGGTAAGAAAAACTCTGTAAACTTGCTCCTCTGCCTCTACAACCTATTCCATTGTGTTCATAGCATGCCAATTAGCCAATAATGACCCTTTCTGAGCTCAATTTGGTCGAAAATTGACTCAGTTATGGCAAAAACAAAATTTCCCCCAATTTCTCCTCGAAATCTGGAAGGACTCCAGCTAACTTCGACAAATTTGGCAATCCCGCCAAACATGGTGGCACTCCTGCAATATTAACTTAATGGATAAGCATGATTAAGGCAGATAAGCACACATTAAACACACTTAGTGGTAGGCGCTAGGTCATGGTTACACGGTGTGATCACGTGGAGGAGGGTTGGCTCGCGGGGCTGGTCCCCTCTGTTCCCGCCACCGGATATTGAAAGCCTTAAAATATAATTTTGGAGCATTGGTTTTCAACAAGAAGGTGTGTGGCTCAATGGTAAAGCATGAAAATGGTTGGGGGGAGGTCACAGGGTCGAACCCCAACCTCGCCCCCATACATTATTTTTGCACCAATTTAACCAACATATATAATGTTTTCCATGCACCATTCGAACCTTAATATATATGACCCCCACGAAATTCAAATGCAGACTTGCAATTAATATAAAGTTCAAACTTTAATATATGCTTTTTCTGAGCTAATATACTAACTGATATAAATTTTGTAATATTATGCCATCGAAATTAGACTCAGGATATATATAATGCCAATGTTTAATTAACATTTCAATTTTTTTTTAATGTAATACATATGCCGAGTTGATATAAATTAATATTAAAATTAATTACATTATTAAAATGAAATAATATATATATATAACCTAATTAATTAAAAAAATCCAACACATAAATACCATGAACCCAAATTCAACCTTTAGGAGTTCATTGACACCACCTTCACCCACCAAATGCTTAACTAACAAAGGAAGACTTCATTACAGCTCCATGAGACAAAAGCTTAAAGAAGACTTTGAATGTAGACCAGGATTCCAAGTACACGTTTGTACCTATTCTACAATTTTTTTTTTAATTGCATGTTCTAATGACATCAAATAGAACATGACTCCTTCATCCAAACTCGATTTTTGATGAAACTAGTTGCGTTGGATTTCAAGTGACGGGCCAGTCACAATCATTTAGTTTGCAATTAATTATGAGGAATTTCATTTTTGAGCTAAAATACTAAGCCTCTAATCATTCCTCCCTGCTAGAATCCTTTTGGACCCCAAAATATCCTTATTATTGATCATGTGGATGAGGGTACTGTTCCCTCACCCTTCCATTCTCTATCCATTAAAATTTTCCCAATTTCATCATTTGGAGCTTTTCACAAAACGTCAATTTTTTCCTTGATTCTTGTGACTTTCTCTTATTGTTATTGGCACCATCATGCTGCAATATTTCTGAATTTGTAGAACAACAATCTATTCTTACAGAAACCATCTTGTTCCTACCTTGGTCAACAATCAAAGGAAACTTAAAAATTTTCTCACTTTGCACACTGTCCGCATGGTGATTTTTAGCTGATGTTGCTTTATACTTGCGTTGACTCTTGACCAAGTATCTTTGCCATTTCCATGTAACTTTTGGAAACCATAAACTGACATTGGTGGAACCCATGCCTTCTTTTCCAAGCTTCTTTGTCGCTTTCTCTTTGAACTTTGCACTCTCTTGCACCAACATCTTGTTTCCAACACTGATGTTGACTACTGCAAATGTTTTTCATTTTTTTCACCTTCTTTCAAATGAAACCTGTTAAAATCCTGAAACAACTCATTACAAGCATAAGGATATTTTGGAAAAGTATGATTTAATACATCTCTTTGTTCGATCATCAACAATGTCAAGTTTTGACTTGCATTCACTATCCTCTTCATTTCACTTGCATGTATAAGAGAAAAACATGTCTTATTATTATGCGCTATAATTATGTACTCAATACCATCCATAAAAAAGTGATACTTATTCTCATGGAAATGAAATACTACTTTCCTATCATACAGATAATGAATTCCCAATACAATACCTGATATCTCAAGAAAAACCACATCAAGCTCAACTCCATCAAGAAAGTTTGAGTTGATGGTGAATCTTAGTAAGCACTTTCTTGTAACCTACAAGTTTGCATCCTTGCATATCCAACTCAAAGTATATGGTCTTGGATGTCTAATATTTTCAAGGCCTAGATTCTTAACCAAATCTTCAGAAATCAAGTTAGCTTGTGACCCACTATCAAAAAGTGTATCAACATTGGTATGTTTAGAGACAATACTAATATGGAAAAGTTCTATTCTTGTATCTTCATCGTGAATATCGTTTGAACAATTTGAAGAACTAGTGCTTGCAACATATTTAACTTTCAAACCCATGGTTGTAATCTTTGTCTCATCTCCTGAATCTGGCCCTAAGTCATGTTCAACTATAGAAACATTTTTTCCCTTCTCTTTGGCTTTCAGTTTGTTTGGTTTCAATTCTTGATGAAGTTTCCAATAGTGATTTTCATCATGGCCATTCTTTGAATAGTTCTTGCATGTGAGTTTCTCCTTCTCTCTTCTACAGGGCTATTTCTTTTTCCTCTTCCATAAAACTTTAATTTTCTTTTACCCTCACTTTCACTTTTCTCATCTATGTTTTGTTTCCCCCATGCCTCTAAGTGTGTGGCTTGAACACAAAATTCATCTAAATTGCTTGGGTTAAACATGAGGATAATATGCTTCAAATACGAATGTAAACCCCCAATGTATTTCAATAATGTATCTTGGGAATTCAAGTTTATTCCTAACAACAAAGCCCTCTTTCTAAACTGCTAGGTATATTCTTGAATTGTTTGACCTTGAGTTGCCTAAATTTTTTCCAACTCATAATATATTTTTGCATATAGGCTAATGGATAAACTTTCTTTTAATGAAAGAAATAAACTCAACCTAAGAAATGGATATCTTACCATGGATTCACATTTCCTTGAGTCTTTGCTTCCCACCAAACTAGTGATGTTGCTTCTATCCTTAATGAGGCCAATTGGATATTTATGTCGTCTTCATGAAGGTTCTAAATTATGCAATACACCTCCAATTTTCGTATCCAATTGTCAAGCCTCTCTTCATTTACCTCACCATTGTACATAGGAAGTTCAAACTTAATGTCAAATTTGAGTAATGGAGTTTTTCCTTCTATGGATTTTGAGTGAGTGTGAGTGGTTTTTGTGGTGGAAGTGGAATATGATGTTGATGGCGATGATGAGGATGATGAAGATGGTGGAGATGGAGGTGGCTTTCCTCCACTGCCCTTTGAACTCCTCTCTTCATCCTTCTCACCATCTGACATTCCTTCTCCATATGGAGGCTTAGAGCCTTATCTTGCCATCCCAGCATTAAATACATCAAACATAACTTTAATCATCCTCCTTATGTCTTTGAAGTCTATCCTGACATCTTCCTCTTCTGAATTTCCTTGAGTATCTCCAACACCTGACATGATGGCTATGGATTCAAGCTCAACATCTGATGCTTCTACCTCCTTAATCAACTAAGCTTCTTGTGCAATTTGTAACTCTTCAATATAAGCTTCTTCAAGTGCAGCTATGAGTGGAATTTTGGGTGAAGATTATGCTCTTGTAGCTCTCCTTCTTATTTTTCTAATCTTATGACTTGCAACCAACAATTTCCCTTCAGCTTTCTCCAAATTTAACCTTGTCAACATCACAAATTTGCAACCATTAAACTTGCACAAACCTTCAAGCCGCTATCAAGAAAATAAACTTGCCTTTTAACCAAAGCTCTGATACCAACTTGATCTGAATTATGAAAGTTTTTTTTGATGTGCTAATTTCATTTTCAGATATAAAAACTTATTTACTGATATTATGCCTTATGTATAGGTTCACTTGTTTCTTATGTGTACCAAAGAGGTAATTAAAACTGAGTTTAATGAGTGAATTTGAAAGAATAAAGCATGAATTTAAAAGTTTGAATAGCAGCAACATAAATAATAGCAAACCATTACAACTTGTCTATTGAAACATAGTTTTTATGAATGATTTCACCCCTCTTGGGCTACATCTCCTTGGTCCAACTTCCATGGCTTGGGCCTCTGTACTAGCTCAATAGTGCTCAAATTTATGTTTACATGCATAAAATTCTCTTGGAACCTACTCCAATGAGTTATAAATGTCGAAATGTATCAGAAATTACTATTTATTTACTCAATTTGGCCTTCAGATGCTCTAGCCGTGGCCTTCCCTCCTAGTGGCCCTTCGCTTCAAAAAATTTCAAGGTAACCAAAACCTCTATAAACTTGTTCCTTTGCCTCTGCAACCTATTTCAATGTGTTCATATCATGCCAATTATCCAAGAATGACTCTTTCTAAGCTCAATTTGGTCAAAAATTAACTTATATATGGAAAAAATAAAATTTCCCCCAATTTCTCCTCCAAATCTGGAAGGACTTTAGCTAACTCTGACAAATTTGGAAATATCGCCGAAAATGGTGGCACCCCTAAAAACCATCACTGCAGCCTTAACTTAATGGATAAGCATGATTAGGGCAGATAATCACGCATTAAACACGCTTAGTGGTAGGCGCTAGGTCATGGTTACATGGTGCGATCATGTGGAGGAGGGCTGGCCTGCGGAGCTGGCCCCCTCCGTTCTTGCCACCGGATATCACAAGACTTCAAATAGAATTTTGAAGCATTGGTTTTCAACAAAATAGGTGTGCAGCTCAATGTTAAAGCCTGGATATTGTTGGGGAGAGGTCACGGGGTCGAACCCCAACCTCGTCTCCATACATTGGTTTTGCATCGATTTAACCAACATACATAAATTTTCCATGCACCATTCAAACCTTAATATATATGACCCCCATTAAATTCAAATGCATACTTGTAATCAACAAAAAGTTTGAACTTTAATATATGCGTTGCCTGAACTAATATACGAAACCATATGAATTTCGACTTTGTAATAATATGCCATCGAAATTGGACTTGGGATATATGTAACGCCAATGTTTAATAAATGTTTGAAACCATCGAAATCGGACTTCGGATATATGTAACGCCAATGTTTAATAAATGTTTGAAATTTGTTTTAACATAATATATATGCGGAATTGATATGCCATATTAAAATTAATTAAGGTTTGAATTAAAATGAAATAATATATATATATATATATATATATATATATATATATATATATAATCTTAATTAATTAAAAAAAATTCCAGAACATAAATACCATGAACCCAAATTCAATCTTAGGAGGTCATTGGACAAATTTCACCTTCACAAACCAAACTGGTGAATCCGGCAGTGAAACTTGTCACAGTACCATTAGACAAAAACTGAAGAAGATTCCATGAATGCTGACTGAGTTTCCATGTCATCAGCCTCTACCTATTCTGAATTTTTTTTATAAAAATTTGCATGTTCTGAACGACGATCAACAGACCATAACTCGTTCATCCGAAATCGGTTTTCGACGAAATGAGTTGCATTGGATTCCTAGAAACAGGCCGATCACAGTAATTTAGTTTGAAATCAATTCTGTGAACTTCCATTTTTTAGCTAAAATATTGAGCCTCTGATCAATGTTGATTAATAGATACTAGCATAGATACATGGTATTGATATAGGTTGGTGTGTATGTGCATTTAATTTTCCAAGTGTAATGTAGAAAAGATGTAATTTATTTTAGTGATTTTTTTCATTTTTTTTGTTTTCATGTAGATAGTAATACATTATCTAACAACATCCCCCATGTATTTGGTGGTAAAGAACCTTTCAATGCAGCCAGTACTACCAAAATTGTGACTCAAACCCATGACAATTCGAGTTTGAAACAAATTGCCAAGTCAACGATTTTTTCCTACTTATGTGAGACAAACATGCCCATTGATATTTTAACTCAATCAACATGAGTTTAACTAGCAAGTAAGAGTATGACTTGGTTGACTAAGTCGAACTCCACTTAACCAAGTTAAACTTGCTTGACAACCTACACAGACCCTTCATTACCCCAAATTTGGTCACTGTTTGGTCATTTTAATCTCTATTGGAAAATTTTATACTATGAAAATTCAACAAACCAAAAAAAATACCATGATCAAAATATTCTCAAGATATTTTCTTTTTGTTAAAATATTTGTATATCTTAATTTTTTCACATTCTTAGTTTTTCCTAATTTTTACCAAACTAAGTCAAACGCAACTCTTCTGCATCACCAATTTTTGCCCAATTCCAAGTCTAGTAAATTTATGGATACATCAGAAATATGATAGTGAATTCAAAAAGTTATGTAGTTTTTTCTTGCATGCAAATGAACTTGGGTAGCACTATTCATAAATATACTAGTTGTGGCAAGAACAAAGGCACATGTTGGACAAAAGGTAGACAAAACTGACTACAAATTAATTTTATTTTAATTCATCTAGATCTTGTGACATGCTCAATAATATGCATATATAAATCCAAACTTCATTTACTCATGACTACAGAAATACAAAAACAAGGATTTAGTTAAAAGGTGTCCTACATACCGATCTGCATGGAAATTTTCATCTCCAATATCCTCTCTCTCTCTCTCTTTACAAGACCATTAATCAAAGGAAATTCCAGAGAATATTCTAACAATCTATGGGGATCATTCCTTTAAGTTGTCTAGATTGTAGAATAATCCCAGAGAAACCCCAACATCTCATTTAGAAATATCACATACAATATCGTCAAATCTCCTTCAGATGTATTTTATAATAACCACCTAACCTTATATATTACACTTTGTGTCATTAACGACCTTAAAAGAGATGACACATTGCCTATCGAAAATGGTAATATGGTGTTTGAAGTTGTCAAATATGATGTCGATGATGTTGATGCTACCAATAATGAAGTTGATGGTGGGCCACGAGGAAGAGGAGGCTACACTCCTAAAACCTAGGAAGACAAATTATTTGGCCCTACAAGAAGTAAATTAAGCCTTGATGTAAGCCTATATTAGAATTCATCCTACTACTACTCACAACAGCTCCCATTGTTTGGGATGCCCATAACTTAACTATGATTTTTTTGGAGGTTTTTATTGTGTCAATTCCTGAGACAAAGTAATATGTTGAAATGGAGTACAAATAATTGGTTGTACTTCCTCAGGTATTGGTAACTGTTGTGGAATTTGGGTACCTTGTGAAAGGTTGTGTGGTAACTAATTCAACAACCCTGGATAAATTTCAATTGTGACACTTGTTGTAATTGTGGTGGCTATTGAGTAATTTCTTGAAACTGTTGTGATTGAAATGGATATTTTTGAAAGGACTATGAAGAATTACATTGGAAATGAATGGAGAGAAGGAAGTTTAACTTGTCATTGACCAAGCTTCATGAAATTAGTCTGATGTTGATGGTTTAGTGGTTGAAACTGTTGATGTTGAAAGGGTGGTACCGATGGAGGTAGAGGTGGAAGAATTTTCATCTAAGGTAGTACAAATTGCGTGATAGGAGATATAGGAACAAGTATTTGTGATTGTTTCCTTTGTGAGAAAGGAATGTCGCTTGATTATGGTGTCATAGGTGATAAGAATTCAAAGCTCAGGGGATCAAAGCCAAGGGAAGACCCAAAATTTTCCCGAGATTTTGGTACCATTCCTAATGGTATTTTTGTACCTATTAGCCTAGATTCATTTGTTGAAGCCACAGGGTGACCAACAGAATGATCTAAATTGAATGAATATGTCAAGCCAAAACTAGAATTGTTGTGGCTAGGAATAAGCACTTGAAGTGTTCTCAACCATGATTATGAATTTGTGCTATGATTTTGATTTTTCAGGTGAGAAGGACGACCCATTACACATCTATGTCCTAATGCACCTTGACTAATTTGTAGCAAATACGATGTCTAAATGGAAGTATCTGTGATATTTCAAGAAACAATACCTGATTGCAGAAGATAAGATGTATATTTATCTTTAGACTCCTGTATTAAGAAAATGGGGAATAATTTCTCATTAGATTAATTCTAATTTTTCATCGAAATAATTTGAATTACCACTTTAGTTTGAGAGTCCATATCTGTGTGTGAAAGGTTGGAGTAACTTTTCTCTCAAGACAACAATCCCCATTTCCTTTTGTTACAATATATAGCATTGACATTACCCCTGAAGTTGGAGTAGGGAAAGTTTCTCCACCTAATTTTTTATGTCCTTTTCTGGAATTTCATGAATCCAGAATGTGTTGTTTTAAAAATTCTTTAAAAAATAACAAATGGCAACCTCTGGTTTCTCCCTTACCATGGGGGATTTTTAGCTAATTACTTTAGCCTATGTCGCATTTTGTAGTCTATTTTTTATCACCGTTTGTTCATTATTCGTTGGTATTTGAAATTTTCTTGAAAATGTATTTGAGGCTTCCCAAGACAATAATTCCTCCATGGTTTTTTATAGATGCTTCAAATAACTTTATTGACAAATCCAAAATCTCAAAATATGAAAATGGAAATGTTCTCAACTCAATAATTGTCAATTTTGGTATGTTTCAAATTCATCTATACTCTTATTTTAGATTTCACATAAGATGGAGAGATTCATTGACATCAAGATGACTAGCATTTCTTGTTTTTATAGGCATGGAATATTCTTCACTTTTAAGGCAATATAGCACTTTGTCTATTCCAACTCTAGAGAAATTACCTGTATTGATGTTGTGTTGGCTACATGGAGCTTTGTGAATTTCCATTCAAGGAATTGAACACACTTAAGGGAGAAAGTCAATTGTAAGAAACTATCATTTAAAAAATAATATACATCACCAAGAATCAGGGAAAAAACCAATTAAATGTGAACAATAATCACATAGAAAGCTAGATATGTTCATCAATCCTATTAACAATAATCAAAATTTTTATTTAAAAAATTTCTTAAGCCCATTATGATGAAGGAATCTAACAAGACATAATCCCAAATGATTCTTCCAAAAGAAAACCACAAGCATCAATTTTTTCCAAATAAAATCAGACTCAACAAAGAATCTGGCAAGTGGAAAGTTTCGAGAGAAAGTCTTAGGCAAGAATCACAAACCTAAGCCAAATCAAACTACACTCTTCCAAATTACTGTAAGCATTAGTTTCAAAACCTATGTCAGATTCAACAAGGTTAGAACCGTGAAAAAAGATAAATATACTTTGATGTGACACATATAGAGAGGTAAGATACGTAAATGATCATGATCATATTGACCTAGCAAAAGGAATCTTACAGATATATACATCATTGGTTACCATTAGGTGTAAAATTCAATCTGCGCACTATCTCAACAATTGGGCTATATATCATAAAATAATTTTGTACGTGCTTCAAATAAAATCTAAGAATTGCCTCAGCAAATTATAAAGTACATGCTTAAACTAAAGTTATATGTTAACTAGAAATCACCTACAAAGTCAGATGGAGTCAAATTTTGGCTGAGTTTGTTTAACTGAGAAAGGGGTAGAATAATAACATATTATTTAGTCTTCTGGAATCTTTAGGCCACCATTTTGTACTTTCATGTATAGATCTGCGAGATCTCTTTGGTTCTAGACTTGATGAATCCCCATTTATTTATAAATTTGATCCATCTACCTACTATTAATTTTACTAATAGTGGAATTGTACAAATATCACCGTTGTTGTTGAACTGAGAAGCCATATAAATATTAATGAACTAAGAAGCTAATGATTCCATAGTGATAACTGAAGGGAAATCCAAAACCAGATCGTTTAAAAAAAAAAACAAGACGAAATAGATATAGTTCTCAACAATGGTCATTTGATGGATGAATCTGACATCTACAAGATCCCATATCTAGAGTGTGTGGTGAAGGAATATCTTCGTATTCATCTGAAAATTCCATTGACGGGTCCCCACTATAATGAAGAAGCCATATATTTAGCACTGCATAATTTCACTGAAGATGCTAGAGTTAGGAGTGCACATCTGGTTACCATGAAGTGAAAATTTAATGCTATTTTCCTATGAATACTATATGAAACTATTGCATTTCAATTTCGAACTGCCCTTGATTTGAACCAACATCCATCTATGAATTGTGATAATGCTATTTATTATGTTTTCCATATGCATTGACCACATATGGAAATAATGTTTCATATATTCTATATTATACTTAGTGTAAAAGATTAACATCAATTGATGGTTATTGAAGTTATGTGTACCCAACCCTTGGGTGAATGTTCCAGATGAGGGCTTTGTGTTGGAGATGCTTTGTATGTACTGAGTATGGTACATAAGTACTTGGTATGTTGGGTACCTCAAGATGTGTTATTCTACTGTATTAGTGTCCCCTATATTTGGGAATGCATACATGTACTATGTGCCCTCGAGGGATGTGAAGAAGAACCCATCTGTGGCACCTTCCTTTTAGGATAATAAAAAAACTATAAAACCTATTTTCTAGTTTCCCACCATTTTCTGCTTGTCACAACAACCTTCCACCTTTTTTTTTCATGAATCAAAGCTTTATTTTGATCTTGTAGAGATAAAATCATAATATACATCGCCTTCTCATAAACATTGCCTTCTATGCCAACACTAACATATCACTAGAAATTTTTGTGTTTCAGGCAAGAAAAACAGAGGCAAAATTATAAAACAAATTCCTTCCATAATCCCTAAAACATCATTACAATCATCATGAGTATTGGGTTAACATCAATTGATGGTTATTGAAGTTATGTGTACCCAACCCTTGGGTGCATCTTCCAGATGAGGGATTTGTGTTGGTGATGTTGTATATGTACTGAGTATGGTACATAAGTACTCGGTATGTTGGGTACCTCAAGATGTGCTATTGTACTAAATTTGTGTCCCCTCTAATTTGATATGCATACAAGTAATTTGTGCCCTCTAAGGATGTGCAGAAGCACCCACCTGTTCCACCTTCTTTTTAAGATAATTAAAAAACTATAAAACCTATTTGCTAGTTTCCCGTCGTTTTCTGCTTGTCACAAAAACCTCCCGCCCTTTTTTTTATGGAAAAATATTTATATTTGATCTTGCAGAGCTGAAATAAAAATATACATCACCTTGTATTTCAAACACTAACATAGCATTAGAACTCATTGTGTTTCAAGCAAGAAAAACAAAGGCAAAATTCTAAAAAAAAAATATTTCCATCATCCCTGAAACATCATTACAATCATCCTGAGGCTTAAGGGTCTTCACAAGCCTCCTACATTCTATAAACCCAAAACACACAAAAATAAATCACAATTACCATTTTCTAGTGTAAGTAAATCATATTACTATCACTAGGTAGTGGTTTGGTCACTGAAAAATGAAAACTTGTAATAGTGGATCTACAATTTGTTTTTTTTGGATTCAACACTGAATTTTTCTCTCCAAGAAATAGATATCATTTCTCTCCAAGAAAGAGAGCCTATGGGAAAGACAACTTTGAAGTTGAAGAGTTTGATCATTTTCTTCATATGATGTACAAGCTCTTTTCTACAAGCCATACACTCTGTTTCCCTTTTGTTAAACTTGGTGCAACATTTCACCAAACTAGAATCACGAGAGACTGAGTATGGTACATAAGTACTTGGTATGTTGGGTACCTCAAGATGTTCTATTGTACTGAATTTGTGTCCCATATAGTTGGGTATGCATACAAGTACCCTATGCCCTCGAGGGATGTGTATAAGCACCCACCTGTGGCACCTCATTTTTATGATAATAAAATAATTATAGAACCTATTTGTAGTTTCCTACCGTTTGCTTCTTTTCATTGCAACCTTCCATCGTTTTTTCATGAAAAAAGATTTATATTTGATCTTGCAGAGCTAAAATCAGAATACATGTCACCTTGTCTTTCCAACACTAACATAACACTACACTTCACTTTTTTTCTAGAAAGAAAAACAGAGGAAAATTTCTCAATTTGTTTTCCTTCCATCGTCCCTAAAACATCATTCCAATCATCCTAAGTACTAGGTTAACATCAATTGATGTTTATTGAAGTTATGTGTACCAAACCCTTGGGTGCATGTTCTGAATTAGGGCTTTTTGTTGGAGTTGTTGTATATGTACTAAGTATGATACATAAGTTCTCAGTATGTTGGGTACCTCAAGATGTGCTATTGTACTGAATTTTTGTCCCCTATAATTGGGTATGCATACAGGTACTTTGTGCCCTCGAGGGATGTGTAAAAGCACCCACTTATGGCACCTTCCTTTTAGGATAATAAAAAAACAATAAAAACTATTTGCTAGTTTTCCACCATTTTATGTTTGTCACAACAACCTTCCACCTTTTTTTCATGCAAATAGATTTATATTTGATCTTGTAGAGCTGAAATTAGAATATATATGGCCTTCTCTTTCCAACACTAACATAGGACTAGAACTCAATGTGTTTCAAGAATGAAAAACATAGGCAAAATTCTAAAAATGTTTTCCTTCCATCATCCCTAAAACATCATTACAATCATCCCGAGGCTTGAGATTATTCACTCAACAAAATATGCATTTGCTGGGTATAGGTCCTCCTCTGGACAACAGAAGACATATTTTCAATACTTCTATACAAGTAGTAAGGAAAATGAATAAATTTAACCCTGGTAAAATGCATGAGGAGTTTAACATGGTAGGAATAAAGCCTGGAGTATCTCCCCTCACAGGTGAATTACTTCATGATAACCCTAATCAAGGGTGCAAACCTCTATTTTAGGTGTGAGAAAGGGAAAATAGCACTACGGCCTTCTCTGTACCTAGTTTTGACAAATGGCTCATAATGGTTCATGTCCAACCTTGCCTTCTTGAACCATTTCTCACCAACAACAGGTATACCTATAGCATTAGAGATGGCATCTGCTGATAGTTCAAAATCCACCCCTACAAGGCTTACTTGTTTATTGTGTAAGTTGAGGACAAACAACCTTGTAAGCTTAGGTGATTTTTCGCTTGTTTGACTTTCTCACAAAACTGGAAACATCCCACATTCTGAAAACATGTGAGAAACATGGGAGATGAAGTGATATCCATTGTGCTCTGAGGTTCAAACCTATTTACCTTCCCTCCCTTGTGCTTTGGCCTCATAGGCATTTGGCCTCCTTCACTGCTAACACTGTCTTCTTCTCTTGACATGGTGATTAGGGTTGTTTTGGACAAACTTGGGTCTGTTTGTGAAACTTAGGCAGGAAAAGTGAAATGAAATGATGGTGAGGGAAAATTTTTCAAATGAGTGATATGGAGGTGGATTTATGACTGAGTTGATCTTGATCTTGATGGAAGGTTTATCTTGACTTATTTCAATTACCCTAACTTACACTGCTTGACTGATAATTGTTTGCTGGGAGGTCAAAACAAGGTGTTTACCATGAATATTTAGGGTTCATTTAGGCACTAGGGTTTGATCATTTCTTTTAGCCACTAAATTACCAAAAACACTTGAGGAGGAGGGAAACATACCACCTACCAGTTTTTACTCCTTTGCAGGCTCTTGAAGGAAAATTTGAGGGTGCTTTCCTTGAGCTTTTGGCGAATATTTTGAAATTTGGAGGATTTTAGCATAAGCGTAGCACCGGGCAGAAGATGGGAAAGTCGGGTCCTCTGTGCGCAATGCTACATGCCTCATCCAAGTCTGTCGGCCTCTTGGCGCAGTGCCAGGTAGGAATATACCTTTTAGGTCTCCCTAGGAAAAGCACTACCCGAGCTTTGGGTGAGTTGGGCCTTTGTCTAAGTGTAGCACTGGCACAAAATGGGCAAGTCAGGCCTGTGTGCGTAGTGCTGGGCCTATCGGGTCAGCCTCTAAGTGCAGCATCGTGCCTTTGGGGTGTCGGGCTTTCCTGGGCGCAGTGTCGGGTTATACGTGCAATGCGTGTAGGTATACGCGCAGCACAGTGAAAAAATTGCACTATGGAGACCCCTATTCGCGTAGCCCGAGTCCTGTGAGTGTAGCGCCAGCCTCTGAGTGTAGCGCCGGTGAACTTGCCCATAAATTTCCCCAAAACTCAGAAATTTTTTTCCTTGAAGGGTTTTTTTCCTCTCCTCAAATGCATAATGAACTAAGTGATAAGTAAGTTGAACTTTTATAGTCTTTAGGAAAAGAAATTTATCTTTTCCAAACCTACTTTGTAATGTTTTTTAACCCTTTTGTCATTTCACTGATACTCTTTTAATTTTCTGCAGTGGGTGAATTAAAAACATAAAAATGATGCCTTTCCCCTCCTGATCATTTTCTTTGTTTCTCTTTAGGTAGCTGTCATGGTTAATTTTTATTTCCCTTGACCCATTTGAGGGGAAATGACTGCTCTTGAAAACTTGATCTCCCTCACACTGATACTCTTTGCATTTTTCCATGGAGGTCACCTTTAAGAGCCTTTTTAAAACTTTCTTCCTATTTTTTTCATGGAGAATCATAGTCTTCATTTAACCCTCTTTTCCTATCTTCTAAAAACCTTAGGTTTTAGGGTTTGTTAGAGAAGAATAATCAGTGTTGTCTTCTAAGTTCTCTATAACCATTTCAAGTTCATTCATTTTTGTCCAGTTCACCTCACCTTTTCCCTTCTTCATTTATAACTTCTAAAAAATCTTCAATTTCATGCTTGTTTATGTTGATGTGCCTCTTTCCTTCAGATTTTCTGCATGGGCTCTTTGCTTAGCACACTGTTGGTCCAATCAGTCCTAGAAACCCTGATTTTCCTTGAACATAGGCTACTTCTACTTCTTTGTTGTGGATGTCCTTTAGTGAGGAGTTGGCCTCTCACCTTACCTAGTTTTCCGCTGATAGCCACCTTGACACTCCTGTAGAAATGTCAATCATGGATAGTTGTTCTTTGTATACTTTGAATTTGATTAAGGAGGTCTTCCTTGAATGTTTTTCTGATCTGTTTTGGTAACAATAGATTTTGACCTTCTTTTCCATTTGATTCACCTTCTTAGCACATGGAAAACACTGATTTAAAACATCAAAGACAATCCTTCAACCCATGAAAACCCTAATGACCTAGTGGGAGGCTCTTTAGACTTGTTCTTTGACTGAAAGCTTGGCTTAGGGTCTCCAAGTATGAAAAATAGAGTTTTTGATAATTTGATGTATTGAGGATCTAAAACCCAATGTACTTGATTTATCTAAAGAGCCTACAGAGGTAGCTTTAATATCATCAATGGTTGAGGCATTTGATGAACATGAGAGAAGGTAGGTTGTTTGGAAATCCTAGGTGGAAGTGGAAGGGTTATGGATAGGAAAAACAGAGTACTGAGGTTATGGGTGTGAAAATGGGACAGTGAAAAATTAATCCTAAGAATAATGAAGGCAGTGAGATTTCTAAAACTCACAATATTCATGAATTTTGTTTTTATAAATCTAGGATAAGCATTTAGTCATCTACAAAATAGAAAAAAATTACTGATGACTATCACATTATAGAATAAGACAAATTTGTATGGTTAAACTATATTGCACACACACATTTGTCATTTCCTCTGAAGGACCCAAATTTCTTGAATAATGATACATAGGATTGAATTGGAAATTTAAATGGAAAAAAAAATCTAGCATCATTTGGACATAGCTAACATAAGTTGCTCTGAGACATGTTCGGATTTGCAAAGAAAAATAAGCAAGTGCTAAAAATGTTATGTGTTATTTTATTTGTTATAACTTATTTTCATTTCAAACATTTGTACAAACTTTGTCAGCTGATAGGTACCCCAATAAGAAATTGAGCACAACAACATTAACACTTGCAGATTCAACATGTACGATTGGAAAAGTTCGCATGAGTCCTTCCTATTATCACTTTGTACTTATTTTGATGCATGTGAAATAACTGTTTAGGTTGACCCTAAGTACCACCAATAGAACTACTGAATTTACACCATATGAAAATACTTGAATTCTATTGAATACTTGAAAAACAATTGCCTCTTTTATTATTCGAAGCATCCATTGTATCTATATACTGTTCATAAACATAAAAAATTTAAAAATAGGAGTGAAAAAACATCTTGCACAAAGCAATAATTAGATCATACTAGCAAGCCAAGAACCTTCAAATTATTAATGACACCATTGTGCAAAGATGCAGATAATGGGAATTTAACATGTGCCTCAATCTTGATAGGATATAAAATTTTGAATGATTGGTTTCATGTAAATGTACTCCACAACATGCTATATTGTGATATGTGTATGCATATATTTTCTCAAGCTCCACACAGAAGAAGGTTTAAGAACTAAGGAAAAATATTTATGATGTTACTTGTTTACAAATTTGAGAAAGCCTCAAGGGTTACAATCAAAATCTAGAAATTTTGTTTCCTGGTGGAATGTGAGACATTCTTGGACTTTTATAATGCTTCAATGCTTGTTTAGGATCTAGCTAAGTGTGAATGAATAAAATATTTCTAGCATTGTTCTATATTGGATTCCCATTCTCTCTAAGTTATCAAAGGCAAGTTAAAACCTGATTAGACTAAGGGAAAACATATTCCATTGCCAAACTTTAACCTTACAGGGAAGTGCACTACACTTGTTTGATACTTCCACACATTTTGAGGGAATTCCAATAGAAATGTTATTGTTGTTGGATACACTGGCATTGGTTAGTTTTATAAAAATTCTCCTTGTCAAAGATGTTGTTTTCATGAAGTAATATCTCCAACCAAGAGGATAAAGACTTGGCATGTCTAGGACATAGTGGTGTTATTTCTTGCCTATATTTGTGATTTATTAGTATTCCACCACTAATGAATTCATTATGTAGTTTTATGTTTAGTAGTATATTACAAAAGTGACTTGTTGTAATGTTCCAAAATTTTCATGAATAAATTGGAACATTAATTTTTGCACATATTGTATAGTAGGTGAATAAAAAGGAAGAGGAGGCCTCTTAACATGAATAAAACCTTCCTAATGTAAAAGGGAACCTTTGAGCAGCTTATTTTACACCTCCTAGTGTGAAAAGGGCCAATTGTATGGGGACAAGGTCAAGTTGACCAAGTCAACCAGCGCAGCCTAAGGAGGAGTAGCTTGCCTAAGAAGACAGCACAGTTTTGGAGGGAAGAGATTCAAATGAATATGGAAACCCTAAGAGGTCGGACCCAAGGTGAGGAGACTCACCAAAAATAAAAGGAGGGCATAGCATCAAAGGGCATTCATTCATGTATTCAGATATTTTGGTCTAGAGACCATTTGCATACTTCAGCTATTTAGCTGGAGTTGTTGCACTGCTTAGTGCAAAGAATTCCCATGCAGGAATTCCATCCTCTCTTTGGATCATCTTGCTTAAGGGATCAAGAGAGAAGGATTTGAGCTTAATTTCTATATTTTTCTTGAGGCCATTTATCTACATTCAACTACAACACATGCATCTTCAGAAACTGCGTCCTTCATGCAAAGGCAGCAACAGTAGTGTGGCATCCTTTAACTTTGTGTTATTTCTTGAAGAGGAGGTGCTTATTTCCCTTCGGGAGTTTTGTTAGAGAGGCCTTTGGCCTTATTTCTGTATTATTCAACCATTACATGAGAGGTTCTTTAGTGGTGGCTTCAAGCAAGGTCAGAAGTATGGAGAGGATGATTTTACTCTCATCCATATTCATATCCAAGAAGAGAAGAGAAGAGAAATGCAGTGAACCTCCAAGAGGGTTTCAAGGAGGAGAAAATTGATGTGAGACCTCAAGAGGGTTTCAAGAAGAAAAGGTAGATGCATACACTTCCTGTTCTTATAGAGGAAGTGAAGAACAAGGAGACCACTTACAACATGAAAATATGAGTAGGTATTTGGAAGAATACACGTGCCAACCTAGGGCTTTCAGACAAACCCTATATTCTCCTTAGTTTACTCAACTGAGAGAAGAAAGAAGACCCACACCACCAGGGGAAGAGGAAAGTACCAGCACTGACATGACCTTGAGAAAGCAACCATCTACACCAATAGTTGGATCAGCCAACATATTGGAGAGGGGACCTCTTGCAGCCATAGAACATGTCCCAAAGGCTCACAAAGGTATGCATCAATTTCCATATCTCAACATTTTAGAAAATGTTATGGAAGGGTTTTGAGATTTGTTTGCATATGGCCCAGGATCAAATAAAATAGTACTGCTGAGGTATAGTAGCAGGATTGCACTGCGCTGTGAAAGCTTGGAGGGTTCCAGGGAGATTTTAACCATCAACCTCATGCATCTCTGATAAGTTACACACAACCCTTGAGGTTAAAGTATGAGTTCTTGGAGGATGGAGTGAACCTTGCTCCAAACAAATACATGCAGAACCAAATGTTCATCTGGGAATTGTTGCATGAGATAGCCAAAACACCCTGGAGGAGGGTTACAACGTTGTCAAGAGATAGCAGTAAGGAGGGTTTTCTTTCTTTACATTGATATCCTTCCAGTTCAAGATGGTTGTGGACATGAGATCTCCTCTAAGGGATCTCCAAGAAGATGCATTTCAACATATCATGAAATGCAAAGAAAATAAAAATCTGCTTTGGCAAAATGGTAGTCTTCATTGTGAGGACACCAAGAAAGGAGATAAGATGAGGCATACACAAGGAGTTGAGTGTATGTGGATGGAGGGGAAGAGGCTGGTGAGCCACTTTCAAATTTATGACACGGGACAGCAAGATGCAAAGCTATGTTGGCTCCTCCTAAAAGAGTTTGGCCAACATGTGAGATGATTAACAGAGTGTAGTAGAATCTTGTGAGAAGAGTGCATTGTAATTTTTTCATGATTCCTTGGTGATTATACAGTAGAAGATAGAGGTTTTTTGAGCAAAAATCTTTCCCCAGGAAAAATATATGTGTTGTGGATTGATTTTCTTCTTTCTTTACTTGGTGTGATTGTGCGATCGTGTTTATTTTCCGCAATTAATTTGTAGAAGGATTCAATATCTTGCTTTATCATATCGCATGATTGGATTGAATCCATTGGTATACATATTGTTTGTATAAATTTTACAAAGCAGAAAGTTCCATTCCTAAAGATGAAGATAAAGAGTTCTCCAAATTGATGTTGTGCTTCTTCATCGCTGCTTCCAAGGCTCCATATTCTTGAAACATTTTGACTCTACATGGCCATCACAGTTACAAAAGTTGCAATTTCTATCTATCTTCTTCCCTTTGTTTTTATTTTCCTTATCAGTTTGTTGAGTTTTTTTTTCAGTTTGCAGCTGAAATTGCTTAAGACCTTTGTTTGGTTTAGGACCATTCTTCTTAGGATGTTGCTTCTTAGGATTATTTTGATATGGTTGTTGTTGGGCTCCTAAGGCTTTCTTAGAAGAGTTTCCAGTATTAATAATACCAAGGTGTAAGATTTTTTTCTTGTTCTCTTATCAAAGAATCTCAAAAGGCATCAAAAGAGGGGGACTTGTAGTCTATTCCTTGAGAAAATAGGGATTCTCTAATGGAATGGAAGGTGGAAACAAATACAGAGTATGCAGGGCCAAGCTTAGCAAGAATGGAATAGATAAGGCTACCATATTCCTTTTTCACCTTACAACCTTCTAAAAGAAGTCTAAGGGTCTTGAATTTGGACAAAAAATATTCAATAGAGGAGAAATTATTGGGATCCAAAGTAAGAAACTCATTTTCAAGCTAGTGGGATATGATTTCATTTTTAATACCAAAAGCAATATTTAGCTTTTTCATAGCTTCAGTAGGGGAGTCAATTTCTTGGATATGAAATCTAAGATCTTGAGCAATGGATATTATTATCAACCCTCGTGCTTGATCTTGTTTATTTTCCCATTTAGCGGCTTTATCTCCATCAGTAGGTTTATATTCTTGTCCCGTGACTATTCTATAAATCCCTTTACTTCTAAGTAAGTCTACCATGTAGGATATTCATTGGAAATAATTTTTGTTGTTAGGAATAACTGGACATTCACTTTCCATTTTAAAAAAAATTGAAGCTAAAAAGACTGAAATGAACTGCTCTAATAGAAAGATCTCGAAAAATTAGGCCGGTTCTAAAAAACGGCTCTGAAACAGCTTTCGGATGAATAAGTTATGTCTTCCTGAAAAGGCATTGTAATAGATGCTGAATAGTTACGTGATAGGTTGAAAGTTGATGATGAATTAGTACTTTTAAAAAAATCCCCATTTTTAAAACCGACGAATTTCCAAAAGGCTATTTAAGAAAAAGTAACTTAACAAAAATATTTTTAGAAAAAGAAGCTTGAAAAAGAGACTTGAACCCAAGACATCTATTCTCATAAAGTAACTTTACACCAAGTGAGCTAGTAAAAGGATTCTGTAATTGTTTGAAAGGAGGAAGGGTTTTTTTTTTTTTCTCTTCGGTGTGCGTGCTTTTTCTTGTAAAAAAAAAACACAATGCGTGCAAACAAAAATTATAAGCTTTACCATTAGTTGCACGAATTACACTTAAGTAAACTCCTCAACACTTAATTTTTCAATCCGGGGGATCCGTCAACTTAGAGACGAAGCACAAGCAATGCCAGAGATGGTATGAATCTTCCTAATGTAAATCCTTGCTTTCTTTAAAGGAAAGATTGCAGAAGCAAATCAAAAGAGAATAAGGCCACTTGAACCATCAAAAATAATCTAAGACTGGAATGAGGAAGTATGCATTTGCAAGAGAGAATTAAAGATAAAAGGCAATCAGTCCCACTAATGGTTGTTTAATCTATTGAGTGTGTGTTTTCCCTTAGCAAAGACACTTTAGCAGTATCGTTAGATGGGCCCTTAAACCTTCTTCCTTAGAGATTTCCTTCTTGCATTAATCTATCCTGCACTAGTGCAGGATCAGAGATTTATGTAGAAGGTATAAATAGTGTATTTACTGAAGGATTTTTTACTTCATGCAAGGGCTCAAACTTTTCAAGGTTCAGATCACTCAGATCTTGTGGCAAGAAACTGGTTCCTGCACCGGATCAGAGCTTCCTGCACTTAGCATTTAATCCTTAAAATGAGTGTTCAATTATTGCAAGTGCTATATTTCTATCGAATCAAATTTCACACATAAAAGTGAATGTTTTTTATCTTAACAAAATGCAGAAATAAAGAAAAAATCATTTATCCTATCATAAGCATTTAAAGAAAGAAAGAAGATTATGGAAAGTAGATTAAGAAAACTTGTTGCATCACACCAATGTGCACTGGTGCAGGTTCATTTCTCCTGCTTGGACCAAGTGGAAAATCCAATTAAATAGAATTACAGGAAAAGAAAATATCACACCAATGTGCACTGGTGCAGGTTTATTTTTCCTGGTTGTACCAGGTGGATGAAAATCAATCTGAAATCAAGTGCAGGAAAGTAAATTGCAGGGAAAGAAAATGTATCTATTTCACACAACGGATCCGTTTTCACTCAGACAGGAATACATGTGCTGAAAGTTAAATCACACCTTAACAATATAAACACAAACTACAAGAAACAGAAAATGGGTAAACGTGCTGGGTTGGATGGGCCCTAGCCAACCAGCGTGTTTCGCTTTTAAGTTAAAACGTTGCTCAGTAAACTAGTTAATTCATCAACATAAAGACAGAAACACAATTTCTAAAACATGAGGCGAAGCTCCCTTTTTATTAATTCATTGAGGCGAATACATGCATTAATACAATGTCCAGCCCAGTTTCGGGCGATAACAAAACAACCTGTTATCGCCTATCAAACTTCACTCTAAAAAATCTACTCAAAAATTCTCCCCCTAGTCCTATTTACATTTTACATTATATAGGCCCTTGGCCAAAGGCCAAAATAGGTACTTTAACTGATTACATAACAAAATGAAAAATTTAGTTTCGACTTTCAAAATAAGACGGTTTTGCAAAACTGGTCGTAGCTAACCAGCTTTCGCCCTTCACGGATTGGTCTTGGCTGCCTTTGAATCACTCTGCTACTGAAGCGGCTCAAGACGAGGCGGTGATCGAGGAGGTTCGGATCTACTGCGAATTTATGTTGTGCTGGAAAAGGTGCAAGATCCGATCCTGCACTAAGATCAGCGGTCACGGTAAGCACTCTAACTATCAAATAACCATTGGAGATATCGATAAGTTACAAAAGTGATTTAGAAGTAAGAAATCATTTAATAAATATTTAATTAATGCTAAATTGAATTAAAACATGAAGAATAAAGGTTTATATGAAATATGTCACCGTGCTTGGACTGGTGCAAGATGAGAGTGCATAAAGGAGGTGAAACAGAGGTAAATGGTTATGATTTAGAAAGGGGAAAATGGTAAAAAGAGAGCAAATTAGGGGGCTAACATCCTCCCATCCCAAGTTGTTGTGTGCCCTCACACAACTCTTTACCTCTGCAAAAAACCTTCAAAACTTTGAGCGTTCCAGCTCACTCCTGCTCTAGCATACTATCATCATTCTGCAATGTTTCAGACTTCTTATTTTTGTTGTTCTTCAATTTCTTCGTCACCTTTTTAAGTCGTATGAAACATTGCGCAGCACGGTACTTCCACACCCTGACTTCTCCTTTCTTTTTCTGGATCTCCACCGTGAATTCTTCTTTATTCTATTCTTTTTCCTCTTGCGTTTTAGCTACGAGCTGCTCTAAGTTCTGCACTTGAAGCTCCAGTTCAACTATCCGAGCAACAGGAGCTACCGAGTCTTCTTCCTTTTCTATCCTGACAGGGGCTGTATTTTCTTCAGGGATCTCAGTATCCCTCATGACTTCAATAAATACTTCTTCCTCTTTCAGTTCTTCTTCTTCTTCTTGTTCTTCCAATTCTTCTTCTTCTTCTTGCTCTTCTGGTTCTTCTTCTTCTTGTACTTCTTCCGGTTCTTCTTCTTCTTGCACTTCTTCCAGTTCTTCTTCTTCTTCTTGCTGGTTTTCTTACACTGGTGCAGGAGGGGATTCAACGTTTTGTGGGGACTATGGTTCTACACTAGGTTCTTCATTCTTTTTCTGGGCCTAAATAAAATCGGCCAACAGAGTGTCATCTTCAACTTCTACAGATTTTGTTGCGTCCGCAAGGACTGATAGCAAATCGTCTTCTTTAGGGGTCTATTCATGTACTGGTGGCGTCGGAAGAGTTTCTTCAACAGATGTACCCGTTGTCTTCTTTTTCTTTGGATATGGGCCCTTTTCTTCTGTTGATTTCCCGAGTCATTTCCTTTTTTCACTGGTGCAAGAAGGACTTCTCTTTACACTTGGACCCTTTCTTGTGCTGGCAGGGGTCTCTGTCTTCTTTCTCGTAACTGTCTTCGTTTGCAGCTGTTTTAACAGCGCCTTCTAGGTCATGCCCTTAATTTCCAATTGTTTTTGGACCAAAATTTTGATCACTTCGTGGTGATATAATTTCTTATCGGCCTAGTCTACCCATGTGCCCTGCACACTCTTGGCCATCTTTTCCAAACTATTAAGAAAAAAATAAGTGAAATCCATCCTCCACCGGATGTGTCGGCTAGGTTTGAAGTGTTGTAGCATCCTGAAATGATACACAAAGGTGAGGGAGTACCTTCCCTCGCAAGTCACGAATTTCTGGAGGATAAAAAGGAGGTCTTGCCACTGTCCCAACAGGGTGCTGCGCGGAACTCCTTTCTTCCAGTTTACCTTCATGTCCTTATCAATGATGAAACACTGCTAGCTCTTCCTCTTGAGGTTTTGCAAGCCTATCGCTACTACTATCGATTTTTCCATGAATTTAAATTTAAGGGGTCCAATCTTTACACGGTCGTTTTTAAAACTCTTTGCAAACTATAGGGCCACTTCACTTTGGTGCCCATCAAATTTCTGCAAAAATTGAAGAAAGCCTGAGTCTCGCAATAGTGCAAGGCTATTGCAAAAATCAGCGATCTGATCTACCTCACTGAGGGACGAAGGTTCACATCGAACAGGCAGCATCTCTGCTTAACAGTTATGAACAGTCCAAAAATTGCATGCAATATCAGAAAAGTTGGCTCTTTATAGATATGGATCCAACCGTCCACCATCCCTTCTGTCTTATCACCGATCCATCCCACCAAAATAGTCGTGGATGCGCAGTATGTTTATAATCATGCAGGATTGGTACTTGCGGCGGCATTTTTAACGGATAAGTGAGGTAATCATTATAAGTGAAGGACGTTTAGGATCATGGCAGAAAGGGTAATTATATCCAAGAAATGGTTAAACATTTCCACACTCCTTCATAATTCAAAAAATAACTTTAACATTTATTAAAAAATGATCATGATTCTTAACTAAAAACACCTTGTACTTTAAAAAAATTTCTCCTAGTTAGTATGATAGCACAAGTACTCCTTAAATAAGTGAAAAAGGCTTCTTGTAAACTTTCATGATGACCACTTTCTTATGACATATACTTATGAAAAGAACAAATTTTACTCTGCTTCTGTCAAGGTGCATGCTTGCACCGATCTGTTTACACCGCTTACTATGTCGTTCTGTTGGTACCATTCTTCTTGTATTATTATATAGGATGATATGCTTCCACTAGTGCAAGCATATTTTCTGAAAAAAAAGAACATAGAATTTAAGTAAAATATAGGCTGGACTTCTAACATAGCTTCCTCAACTAATACTGGAAATTTGCTTCGCCCTTTCTTGATGCTTTAGAGTATCTTTTTGCTCTTTGTGTCTGAGATCCTACAATTAATTCATGAGGGAAAAAAGAAGTAGGAAAGGGGAAAATTTCAGAATGGGAAGGAATTTTGTTATAGGGATTCCAAGAATAGTATGAGAGGGGATAAATAGAAGTGGGATAGGGAAAAAAATTCAAGGTTAAAGTGGGATTTTTTACGAAGTGGGTAGGGTAAATTCAGAAGAATGTGAGAAGGTTAATCATTCTGGGATTTAAAGAAGAAAACTGTGGGAATATTACGAAATGGGATATGAAGAAAGGTAGAAAATTTCCTGGAAGGTCTACCTGCACTAGTGCAAGAAAAATAACTGCAGCGAGAATTAAGTGTTACTTGAATAAAAATATCCACACTAATTACCCCAATGTATAAAGGTTGGACCTGCTGAACCTACTTTTACTCAATGTTCACTAACATATCTAAAGATCAAGCAACATTCTCTTTTTATTAGAAATTTTTTATCTTCCTGCCAGCAAGCTAGTTTTCAGGTTAACCCTTCTGCAATCATGTCAGTGAACTGATTTTCACAATTACAGGAAAATATTTTTTCTTTACTTTTTTATTTTATTAAATTTATTTTTTCTTTGAGAAGAAGAAGAATTCATATTTTCAAAAGATTGGCATTACCATTTACCGCTACCATCCCGAATTGCTGTTGGAATTGTTGTGTAAAATATTTCTTAGCAAGTGGCTGAAAATACTTCTTTAATCTATGTCCATTTACCAAGAATACTGAATTTTGTCCATCAATAGTTTTAAATTCTACTTCTCCATTCTCAAATACTCGAATCACTTCATAAGGTCCCATCCAACGTGTATGGAACTTCCCTTTAAAAAATTTAAATCTAGAATCATAAAGGAGTACCCAATCACTCAGTTGGAATTGATTTTTTTGAATAGACTTGTCATGCCACCTTTTGCGTTGCTGCTGAATTAGTATGTTCTGCTGAATGGAATCTCTACAAAATTCATCTAACTCATTTAATTGGAGAAGACGTTATTGTTGTGCCTTAGAGAGATCTAGTCCGAACTGAGTTACATAGGTTACGAAATTTTTTTGATCTAGAACTCGATTATTAACGAGAATACGGCACTACATATCTTGACTCATATGGCGTATGTCCCATGCTATTTCTCCAAGTGGTTCTGTATGCCCACAAAGCTTCTGGTTGTAGAAATTTGTTGAATAATGAATATTTATCCACCGAGATTATCCTGATCACATACTAATTCGAATTCATATGCAACACATAATCTCTTCTACAATCAATCATCAATTTGCGGAAATGGAAACAGTTGCATGCGCACATAAACACAATATGTAATGGGGAAAGCTTATAGCTGAAAACCCCTCGGCTATTTTGTATATTATATGGAGAGAACATGTAATAGTACATAGCACAATACTCCTCACAAGTACTCAGTACTATCTCATGAAGTTACACACAAACTAGCTTGGTTTTGAACAAGTCACAGGTTCAAAACTCATCCACTAATTACCTGCCTCTATTGCGCAATCAAGGCTGGTCTAATGAGAGATCCAAGGTTCGAATCTCCTTGGCTTGACAGCGCAATCATCATGGGAAATTCCTCCAAGTGTGGTGCAAATCTCTTGCACTACTGATGTCACAAACGATAGCTATCTCAACCCTTTCATCTACCTCTTTCCTTTGGTCTTCAGCAGGCTTGTCCATGCCTTGTAGTGAGCGTGTGTTCTTGAGTTGAATAATGAGTTAATAATTAGTGAATTAAATAATATTTAATTCACTCCACTCATTATAGTTGATTAGCTAGTTAAACTAATCACAACTAGTTCAACTAAGTTAAACCGAACACAACTCCACCAAGCTTGTCTCATCAACTCCCCACCAAACTCCCTTGCCCAAGTCTAAGCAAGATTCAACCATTACGCCCAGAGCTCACCAAACCCCAAGGAATAGCGCTAATCCCTTGCATCGGATCGCAAACCCATATGCAGCAGCTCCAAGAGAGTAAACTGAAGTTTAGAGTCCAAATATTATTAAGGGTAAATAATATTTGACTTTTCTATTTTTAGGATAGGCGGTCTAAAAATAGACTTCGACCTAAATGTCTAAAAATAGAGGTCCATCTATTTTTACCAACATGACCAATACTCCAAGAATAACATACTGCAACCCCTGGACCATGCTCCATATATCTAAAAATAGACATAGTCTAAAAATAGACTTTGCGCCAAAATCGCCTGCGGGCCCACTTAGTGAAGGCGACTTCATTTCACTAAGCTCCATCATCTTGCTGCATTTTCCCAGCATTGGTAAATGCACAGTCGATATTCTCCGATGCATATTGACTGTCTTTGTAAGAATGGACTCGATCACTTTGTTTGTAGATTCCACCTGGCCATTTGCTTGCGGGTGATACGGCGTGGATTTCCTGTGCAGGATATTGTATTGATCCATCACACCCTGTACTAGATTAGAAATAAACTATGGACCATTGTCAGAAACAATTTCTCTAGGCACACCAAATCTAGTAAAGATTTCAGAAAAAAAGAAAATCAACAACAACTTTTTATGTAGCAAAAGAAACAACTTTAGCTTCTACCCATTTTGTAACGAAATCTGTACAAACCAAAATATGCTTTTTACTTAAGGATGTTGGATTTATTGGCCCTATAAAATCAATAGCCCATTTTTCAAATGGCTCAATCATAACTTGGGGGCATAAAGGAATTTCATTGGTTTGATTAGGCTGGCCCATTCGTTGACAACTATCACATCGTCTGACATACTGTTTGGCATCCTTAAACAAGGAAGGCCAAAAGTAACTAGCACGTAGTACTTTATATGCAGTCCGCTTATCAGTGAAGTGGCCTCAACAAGGTTCATCATGAGCATATTTAAATATGTCAAACACTTCCTCCTCTCTTACACATCTACGGATAATCAGATCTGGACCAGTGTAAAAGAGATCTCCTTGAATCCAGGAATATGCAGCACTTTTCTGAATAATATTTCGCTTTTCATGAGCGGACAAGTCAGGTGGTGTTTTTCTAGTGACCAAATAATTAGCAATGCCAGTAAACCACAGAGAATCTGTTGACATAGAAAAAAGATGTTCATCTGGAAAATCATCATTAATAGGAGTTACTTCACCAGGATTATCTAATCTAGAACGAATATCTGCTACAACATTATATTTCCCTGGTCTATCAACAATAGTAACATTAGATTCCTGCAACAATAGAAACCACCTAGTCACTCTACCACTTGTCAATGATTTGTTCATAAAATATTTAATCGCAGAATGATCAGTATGTACAAATACTTCATATCCTGTAATATAGTGCCTGAACTTATCAATTGCAAAAATCACAGCTAAAAACTCTTTCTCTGTAACTTTATAATTCAATTTAGTGGAAGACAAATTCTTACTAATATAATAAATAGCATAGGATTTCTTATTTTCCTCTTGTCCTAAAGATATGCCAATATCCAAATCTGAAGCATCAGAGGAAATGTGAAAAGGTAGGTACCAGTTAGGACCTCGCAAAACTGGTGCCTGCACCAACTTTTCTTTTAATGCTTCAAAAGACTGTTGGCAAGTTGTGGACCAAGAAAATTCACTATCCTTAGCTAGAAGTCAAAAAAGAGGAGCAGATATCTTCAAAAAAAATTCAATGAATCTTCTATAGTAACCAGCATGTCCTAAAAAACCTCTTACTTCCCTTTGAGTTTTGGGTGCAGGAAGATGCAGAATGATTTCAATCTTTACCGGATCAACCTGGATACCTTTGTCAGAAATCAAATGGCCAAGTACCACTCCCGCTTTGCACATTAATCTACATTTCTTATCACTCAAAGTGAGATGGGCTTCTTGACAACGAAGAATTACTTTCTCCAAATTTTTGTGAGCTTCCTGAAAAGAATCACCAAACACAAAAAATTCATCCACATAAATTTCTACAAATTCTAGATCAGCAAAAATGGCTAGGACTGCCCCTTGAAAGGTAGTCGAGGCATTACATAAACCAAAGGGAAGCACTTTATAATCAAACGTCCCCCATGGACATGTAAAAGCAGTTTTATCCTGATCTTCGGGTGCAATCTGTATCTATTTATAACCACTGAAGCCATCCAAAAAGGATAAATATTTCTTTCCTACAAATTTATCAAGCACCTGATCAATGAAAGGGAGAGGGAAGTAATCTTTAAGAGTGGCTTTATTTAATTCTTGATAATCAATACAAATACACCATCTTCCATCTTTATTAGGTACTAGCACTAATGGAGAGACCCACTGATTGTTGGAAATAGGATAGATAAAACCAGCATCTAAGAGTTTATGTAATTCTTCCTTCACAATATCTCTTAGATCTGGATTCATTCGCCTTTGGGGTTGTCGGACAGTTTGGGTTCCTTCCTGAATTTATATATGATGTGTACAAGTTTCAGGAGGGATACCCTTCATATCTTCATATCCCCAAGCAAAGGCACTAAGATGGTTTTGCAACAAATTCACAAGTTGCTCCTGCTGAGATGAGTCCAAATCTGAACTGATATGCAAGGATTTACTAGGGATAATCTCAACAAGAGTGGTATCATGCTCAGAATTTCTCAAGGGAGTGGTCAAATGTAGTGGTACATAAGAATAAGAATCATGATTTTCCTGATAATCTAGGCCGAAAATTTGGCTCAAAGGCTCAAAATTAGGCATAGTGTCTAGATTATTCAGAAAATCTTGAATCTCAGCTTCTTGTGAAGACCCAGTATAATGATGGATAAGGGAAATAGACTGAGTCTCCTCATCACTACTTTGATCCAACCATAAATTATCTTGAAGGTCCTGAATGGATCTGGCAAGGGGTATAAGGTAACTTTCTTCCTAGAATCTCCATGTGAAATATAGATATCACTGGAACAACATCCAATATATGCATCAGCCATAGCAAGCCATGGTCGACCCAAGATCAAGGGATGTCCTCCTACTGGGTTCTTTGGCTGAAGCACAATGAAGTCAGTAGGATATTCCCAAGAATCTAATGATATGATCACATCGTCCAATACTCCTTCTAGCTTAATTTTAGATCTATCTGCTTATTCAAGCATAGTGGGAGTAGGGCGAAGATGAGATAATTGAATTTGATCCATGGTTTGCTTAGTCATGACATTAATGGATGCCCCCAGGTCTATAATAACATTAGATACAAGGACATTACTAATCTAAACTGAGACAACAGGGTTTCCTGGATCAGTATATTTTTCCATAGACATACATCCCATCATCAACTCTGCTGCCCTACCAACAAATTGAATGGTTTGGGGTTCCAGTCTCTTCCTCCTGGGTTTCTTGAGACAGACTTCCTTAATAATCTTGGTACAAATGGGGATATATTTAATGGCTTGAAGCAAAGGTATCTTAATGAAAAGATTCAGAAGCTCAGATGCGAAACTAGTCTCAGAAATAGGGTCACTCCTTTCCATTACTAGCCTCTCTGGGAAGGGAGGCTGGTTGGAAGAAGATGGCAAGGATTCAAAGGGTAAGGGCTACCTAGTGACAAATTTTATAGAATGGTTAAGATTTTCCTCTTCTCCTTTCTCTTCAATGATCACCATAGGTTGCTTTTGATTTTTTGATGTTACAGTCCTTCCCGATCTTAATTGAATATCATGAAGCCCAACTGGAATAGACTGGTATTCGAATGATAAAGGTGGGTTTGTTACATAGATCATTTGTACTGCTTTATTATTATTAGGATTGTGCATAGGTTGAGCAGGCAACTGAGGAGGTCGAAAGGGTGGAGGTAAATGCAATGGTGGAGTGGACTGACTCAGAAGTTGAGGTATTGAATAAGATGCATGTGTAGATGGACATGACTGTATAGGTGGCTAGTAGGAATATGGAGAATAAGTTGGCCCTCTCCAACCTTGTTGCCATGGTTGAGAAGGTTGCCCATGCTGATATTGATTCCCATATTGCCACTGCTGATGAGAGTTAGGATAAGAATATGCATGTGAATTATAACCAAAATAGTGTGGAGAAAATTCAGAAGCCATACATGTACCTACCGGAGGCCAATTCCTTCTTGCTCCCATAGCATTCAAGTATTCAGCTTCAGGTTTTCCCCCTATAAATACAGCTTTAAGTCCTATTATAGAGGGACATTTTTCTGTGATATGGTCTTCTGCACAAATAGCACACTTATTAGTTTCTTTCAAATTAAGAGGAAACTCTTTAGGAGGATGTTTGTCTCTACATTTAGGACAGAAAATTCATAATGACTCTTGTTCCTTCATAAGTTTATGCTGAAATTTTAAGGAGTCTAACTGTTTGGTAACAATGTTCATTATATCAATTTTCATGTTTTCCATTCTATTTTCTAGTCCAATAATCATAGCATTAGTAGATTCAGTTTTTCTATTTCTATTTCGAGTTACTCTACCAGATCTATACTGGTTTCTTGAAAATTTTCTGCATAATTCACAAATTTGATCAAAAGTTTGCTGAGAAATATCACCTTGTCCTAACAGATTCAAATTATTTCTAGCATTATCAGTAAGTCCTCTTCATAACAAGGTTCTAATAGTGTTGGGATCAAGCTTAAGTTTTGACCTTTGTAAAATATACAAAAATCTTTCCAGATAATCTTCAAGAATTTCATCATCATCTTGTACAATTGTAAAAATTTCATCCTGCATGTCCCAAGTTTTGCAATATTCTTGATATTTAGAAAAAAACACTCTCTTCATCTGATCCCAAGAGGTTATAGTGTTTCCTCCTAACCCCATAAACCAGCGTAGAGCTGAGTCCTTGAGGGCAACAGGAAATAATCTTAACTTCTGAGTATCAGTTGCATAATCATAACTTCTACACTGATTATCAAACTCAAATAGAAAAGAGTCGGGATCTTCATGACTTTTACCATGGAAATGAGGGAGAGTTGATGGTGGAATATTCTTCATTTGTGCCACAATATCAGGATCCACAATTGGAAACACAAAAGTGGATTTTTCTTCACTTACCTGGTTGTCACCAGTCCCTTCCAAATGATCTTCTTGGTCTACCATTGTTCCCCTTTTACTTGTACTCCTCTCCACAGGCTGATCCACACCTGAGCTATTATCACCAGAATCCAGGTGGATTGTTCCTGCGTGAGGGGTTTGAATTGGATTGGGCTTCCTGCTTACAAAATGAGACCCAATATGAAAATTGTTTTCAGAATTCTTTCGGCCCTTAGTGGGCTTCGAACCCTTACCTTTTCTAGGCATTCATTTCAAATGGAAAAAAGAAAGAAAAAATAACAGACAACTTCTAAAAAATGCTGTCAATAATCTATTAACACTGGTAAAATTCCTTCAAAGAAACAATACTGCAAAAATAGAGAAAAATTACCTCTATTGTATAATCATAAAATTCTTACCAAATCAAATTTCCTCCTCGGCAACGGCGCCAAAATGTTGGGTGTAGGAATTACACTTAAGCAAAATCCTCAACACTTAATTTTTCAAACCGGGGGATTCGTAAACTTAGAGATGAAGCACAGGCAATGCCAGAGATGGTATGAATCTTCCTAATGTAAATCCCTTCTTTATTTAAAGGAAATATTGCAGAATCAAATCAAAAGAGAAGAAGGAAACTTGAACCATCAACAATAATCTAAGACTAGAACAAGGAAGTATGCATTTGCAAGAGAGAATTAAAGATAAAAGGCAATCACTCCCACTAATGGTTGTTTAATCTACTGAGTGTGTGTTTTCCCTTAGCAGAGACACTTTAGCAGTCTCGTTAGATGGGCCCTTAAACCTGCTTTCTTAGAGATTTCCTTCTTACATTAATCTGTCCTCCACTAGTGCTTACACTAGTGCAGGATCATAGAGTTATGTAGAAGGTATAAATAGTGTCTTTACTGAAGGCTTTTTTACTTCATGCAAGGGCTCGAAATTTTCAAGGTTCAAAGCACTCAGATCTTGTGGCAAGAAACTGGTTCTTGCACCAGATCAGAGCTTCTTGCACTTAGCATTTAATCCTTAAAATGAGTGTTCAATTATTGCAAGTGCTAGTTTTCTATCAAATCAAATTGCACACATAAAAGTGAATGTTTCTAATCTTAAAAAAATGTAGAAATAAAGAAAAAATCATTTATCCTGTCATAATCATTTAAATAAAGAAAGAAGATTGCAGAAAGTAGATTAAGAAAACTTGCTGCATCACACCAACGTACACTGGCGCAAGTTCATTTCTCCTGCTTGGACCAGGTGGAAAAACCAATTAAATAGAATTGCAGGAAAAGAAAATATCACACCAATGTGCACCGGTGTAGGTTTGTTTTTCCTGCTTGTACCAAGAGGATGAAAACCAATCTGAAATCAAGTGCAAGAAAGTAAATTGCAGGGAAAGAAAATGTATCTATTTCACACAACGGATCCGTTTTCACTCAGACATGAATACATGTGTTGAAATTTAAATCACACCTTAAAAATATAAACACAAATTACAAGAAACAGAAAATGGGGTAAATGTGCTGGGTTGGTTGGGCCCTAGCCAACCAGCGCGTTTCCCTTTTAAGTTAAAATGTTGCTCAGTAAACTAGTCAATTCATCAGCTTAAAGACAGAAACACAATTTCTGAAACATGAGGCTGAGCTCCCTTTTTATTAATTCATTGAGGCGAATACATGCGTTAATATAATGTCCAGCCCAGATTCGGGTGATAACAAAACAACATGTTACCACCTATCACACTTCACTCTAAAAACTCTGCTAAAAAATTCTCCCCCTAGTCCTATTTACATTTTACATTATATAGGCCCTTGGCTAAAGGCCAAAATAGGTCCTTTAACTGATTACATAACAAAATGCAGAATTTAGTTTCGGCTTTCAAAATAAGACGGTTTTGCAAAACTGGTCGTAGCTAACCAGCTTTCACCCTTCATGGATTGGTCTCGGCTGCCTTTGAATCACTCTGATGTCATGGCTGAAGCGGCTCAAGATGAGGCGATGATCAAGGAGGTTCAGATCTGCCATGAAGATCTGTTGTGTTGGCAATGGTGCAAGATTTGATTCTGCACTAAGATCAGCGGTCACGGTAAGCACTCTAACTATAAAATAACCATTGGAGATATCGATAAGTTACAAAAGTGATTTAAAAGTAAGAAATCATGTAATAAATATTTAATTAATGCTAAATTGAATTAAAACATGAAGAATAAAGGTTTATACGAAATATGTCACCGTGCTTGGACTGGTGCAAGATGAGGGTGCATAAAGGAGGTGAAACAGAAGTAAATGGTTATGATTTAGGAAGGGGAAAATGGTAAAAAGAGAGAAAATTAGGGGGCTAACACTTATGGCAAAATGTTAGATTTCCGGTCAGTCCTACCGACAACCATATGTTTTTCTTTCTATTTCTAATTTCCCGAGATTGCACAAAGTCGCGGGGAAAGAACATAGGTAGCAGAAAAATCTCGTCTTCCTGTTTCTTGTTTTCCGAGATCACTCATAGTGCAAAGAAAAGAGCGTATGCATAGAAGAGGGTATATATCCAACAATAAAAAGAAGAATATAAACCGAAATAAATAGAGAGATTAATAAATATAACTGTAAAAAAAATGCTTTACACCTCTAGATCTAAAATGACATAACTTGCGTAGCCGGAAACCTTTTCGCATGAAACGAAAGGGGTTCCTCATTGTAACAAAGGCTACAGACACAACAGATCATTTCTCCCAGCCTGAAAGTGGTCAGAAACATTAGATATGGAAAACAGTAGTCCCATGTAGTCAAATCGACTTCGAATTTGGATCAACATCAGATGCGGCCCTCAAAATAGCTTTGATGCCATTTATGAATATACAGGGTAAGTTCCTTAGAACAAACACCAAAGGTCACCACTCAAAAACAGATAACAAATTAGTACACCGATATTTGACGTGGTTAAAATCCTCGAAGAGGGAAACAATCCACGACCTAAGCCAACGCAGCCACTTTAGGAAAATTATTAATATAAAGAAACAAAATTTACATAAGCTTCTCTCATAAACGGCTACCAAAAAAATCACCCTCCATGCTCTTTAAATAGATATCATGGACCAATCGAGTTTTAAGCCACGGATCAAGTTTCGGTAATACCAAGGAGAGAATGAGCCGTCAGATCACTACATATCGTGACTGCCGGATTATAAGTTACAAATTTACATAGTAAAGAAACACACTTTATGTAACTCTATGCTATACAAATTTATAGTTAACTATTTCCCATGTGTCGGAATATCTTAACATTAAGGTTAACTCATGCATGTTCATACTAAGTCACAACAACCGTTGTGCTAGGAACAAGGAGGTCAATACAAAACCATACTTTTGAATATTCACATATGAGACAGAAGGTCACTATGCCCATGATAGCATTGTCATCTAGGAAAACCAACTATCGCCAGATCAAATCATGTCAAATCAAATTGTGTGATCATGGTAAGATCTATAATTCTAACATATCTCAATCATTAAGCATCATGTCAAAAGTTCTAAACACAGTTTATCAATAGCAATCAGCCAAAACATGTAGCACAATCCTCAAACATAATAGCATATTCACATGAATGTCTCTATCACCTGCAAACACAATTTCATTTCAAACATATGAACTTTCCCTGCTGACAAATTTTACTACTAACTACAACACATCTGCAAAACTGACATCTTCCAAGTGGCCATATGCTTTCATTCTCAAATCCAGCAATTCCATAAATCAGTTTATAATGGCAAGGCATGTTAGAGATCCCTTGATTCAGAGTATATACCAAATTCATTGTACATAACTTCAATTGTTTGTCTATCAGGCATAGTTACATCTATGCGTCTTCCTTTGCGCGAGAGAGGCTCAAACCTCTATTGTAGGTCAACAATGTTAGACATTCATAAATCATTGAAGAGCATGAAATTTTATTTCATTCATGTCATCGACCTATGTTTATAGGAGTCATGCAACAACATATATGTTAGATGATAAACCTATATCTATCATGATCATCAACATTATGTCGTCAATCTTTCATTAATGCCTAGACTTGAAAGCTCAGGGCAGTAGGTTGATGTGACAACATAATCTTATGAACCCAATAACACTACATCAAGTTAGAGCATTTAATTTCACCATATGTTATAACCACATGTAGTAGGAGATATAGAACATCAATCTCATAGATATGACTTCATCATCATGGTTTCCAATACCATGATTATCATGATCGATAGGATCAAGTTAGGTTAATCGATAAACCAACAAAGTGAAATCTCTCTTTCCATGAGCTTTCATCATGCTTATCACAAGTATTATCAATACCATATCAATGAGGTAAAATTCGATAAGAGATCCAACAGATCTTATGCACATCAAGAGTACCATCTACTAGAGTCAGAATTAGGATCTTAAAACAACAAATGTTAGGCAAACATCAATCTATGCTACTCTATCGAAGATCAGCAATAAGTAGCCTTGAAGAATCGAGAAGATCATCATGATCAAAACATTCACTACCAGGTGCACCATTTCATCTTAGGAAACATAAATCCCAATCACTTTCATATGCATGCATGAGCCATTCGAGAAAGATACATTCTCAACATACCATAGGGCTTACCTATCCATCCAATGTTATATCTGGAACATAAAAATATACCATGCATGCCTAGTAGTATTACCTTTGCACCTTCACATAGGAAACTTGTAATGTTTAAGTGAATATTTACCTTTTCAGATTTGGCCATCTTTCCTTCATTTGAAAATATCCTCAAGAGGGATCCAGTACTCATCACATCCCATCAAGGAGGCTAGAAATATTAGGTGCTCAAATGTATATGCAAGAAGTAATTACTAGAATCAATAATCAGATCCATAAGAATAAACAAGAGTAAGTTCATAAGTCAAGGGACACTTATCTTCATTGAGAGATTATCCTCTCCCCTCTTGAACCAAACTTCAAGATGCATACATAGACCATAGAAAAATGTTTCCTTCAATCAACAAAGTTATCAACAACCATGTCATTTTTCAGATCAATCCCAAGTGCTTCACATAGATTAAATCTCAAGAATCTTACCATAAACAAGGGTTTCTCTCAAACCCATACTATCACATCCTTATTCACTAACTACCTAGGGTTCTCTTCATACCCTAGAATTATTTTAGGTCTCTACCATCTGCAGCTTGCTTCCATAAAAGTGTCTGCATGGGGGTGTTCTCCATGGATTTTTGTTACCCAGCTCTGATACCATGTTAATTTTTCATAGAGGTACATTGTTATTTGCTTTGATAATTTCATTTCTTCAATAACATGTTAATTTCACCCCAAATAATTATGACAATATACAGATCTACATTATTTACCATCAACGAATAAAACTATGTAGAAATAACAATGCCATCATCTAAACATCAGAACATAAAATATCAAAGGAAGAGAAGCATGAACACATAGAGACACTAGGATTGGTCTTAGACCAGGGAAAAGCTCACTATGGGGAAAACCCTTGCAAATTCTTCTTCTTAGATCATCATCAAATGTTTTAGCAACAAGATTACAATGTTCCATAGATCTATATCTTCATGATGTAGTAAAAAAACTAACACATGCCTAATGTGACCTTACACATAATATCTACTGAAGGAACTTGATTCTGAGAAATGAGATGCACTAAAACTGGCTAAATTATACTGATTAATATTGTTGATATTGATTGAATACTGTAGATACATCTTGCAGCAAAAATAATTGGAGAAGATCTACAAATATATAGATCTACAAAATCAAGAGCATGGGTCTGATGGATCACCAAGTAATTTCAACTACCAAGTCCTAGATGTGAATCGAGGATGCGGACAAAGACTGATTTGAAGCGACTGTGACTAGGCGAGAGATGTATGAAGACGTTGCGTAAACAAATAATTGTGACCCAACTGATATCTACCCAAAAAATATCTTAATCGTGGCATTAACACTCTTATCCCATGACTAAAGATTCCTTAACAGTGACCTAAACACTCTATACCTTCACCTAAGGTCCTGATCAGCCCGGAACCCTAGTCGTGCCCTGAAGATGGTCTACACATGGCTATACTAGCTCAGTTGCGACCTTGACATGGCCTGCTCGCAGCTTTGGACTAGATCAACTACTACCTCAACATGGGATGCCCGCAGTTTTGGCCCAGAATACCCAAATAAAATTTGAGCCCCTGCCTTTGATCTCGATCCTTTATGTGAGCTTCTCCTGACATACCTGTGCGAGCCAAGACATAAAAATACAAACCAATTCCAAGAGAACATGAAGAATATCTCATGAGCGAATGTGTGAAAATGAGATTTAGGTCATCTCTATTTATAGCTTTCGTGTGTGACCACTTGGGGTTAAGGCTAACCCCGCATGTGGTTAGGCCAACCCATTCCATTTCACTTTAATAAATAAATTAATTCATAATTTAACTTTTTCTTAACCGATTGGGGAGTTCTATAGGTCGATTTTGGTCCTCTCGAAAAGAGGAATCTAATGCAATAATAATCTCAACCATCTAGGTTGACCATAGTGTAATTTCACCAAAATTTCATAATTTTAACATTCACGGCCACCTAATAAGAGAAGAAGAGTTTTGGAGACTAACGTTGAAAAACGATTGGCTAAAGGATGGAGATAGAAACAAAAATTTATTTCATAAACAGCTTAAGTTTGGAGAAATCCATATTAATATATTTCAAATCCATAATGAGGGGAAAACTCTAATAAATTTTGAAGAAATTAAGAGAGAGACGATGGATCATTTCAAGACCCTCTACCCGGAAGATCCTCAAAGAGATCAAGACTGTGAGGAATTTTTCTTGGAAAAATTCTCTGCTTTGGTTTTCCCTTAAATGAATGAGGTGTTGAACTCCACTCCATCCATATATGAGATCAAATCAATTGTATTCTCCTTTTCTTCTGATAAATATCCTGGTCTAGATGGGTTTTCTACCAATTTCTACCAAATCTTCTGGGAAGTAATCTGCCAAGACCTGTGTTGTATGATAGGATACTTCTTAAAAATATTTATAATGTGGGGAGGAATTGACTCTTCCTTTTGGCCTTAATCCCTAAGGATTCCTGCCCCTCCTCCTTTTATATATTTCAACATATTTCTCTCTGCAATGTCTCGTACAAAGTTATCTCGAAGATTATGGCCTCCGGGATTAAAAAAAAAATATTCTTTCTATTTTGATTTCAATCAACCAGGGAGTATTTCTGCCAAGGCTCAATTTTTTTATAATATAACTTTTCTTCAGTATGCTATTGATTAGAGCTAGGAAAGAGGAGAATAGGGAATTGTAATAAAGTTAGATATGCTTAAAGCTTTTGATAGGGTCCGACATGAATTTCTGTTGTTGTCATGAGGAGGATGGGCTTTGATGCTACCTTTATAAAATGGGTTTCTTTGTGCATCTCTTCTCCTTGGATTCCCCCCCCCTATTAAATGGTAGATTTGTGGACTTCTTCAAATCCTCTAGGGGACTATGCCAGGTATGCCCTCTCTCCCCTTTTCTCTATATTATTATGGTATACTTGCTAAGCATAATATTGGAATTCGGTTATAAATCTCAACATCTTCCAGGGATCAAATATAAAGAAGGGATCAGGAGTCTAAACCATGGCCAGTTTTCAAATGACATCATATTATTGGGAGGGGCCTCTACTTTTATTGCAATACACTTCAAAATTAATCTTTATAAGTTTCATGAAGCCTCGGGAGGGGCCAAAAATGACATCAAAATCCATGTTTATACATGTAATATATCCCCCAAAAAAGAAAGAAAGATGGAAGAAATTATGGGATTTAAAAAATTCATGGATTGGAAAGATTTCAACTACCTTGGAGTCCCAGTCTTCCTAAGAAGATCATCTCTTCAAGTGTGACAAAAGATTTTAGACAAAATTAATTTGAAAATAGTGATTTGGGGAGGCATCTAGCTAAATAATGTGGGGAGGACTATCCTAGTGAAATACGTAATATATTTCATCCCTCTCTATCAGTTCTCATCTCTCCATGCCCCTAAATATGTTCCACATCAACCTAGAATCTATATTAGGAAGTTCCTTTGGGAGGGAGGAAAACAAGAAAATAAACAATTCCACCTAGTAAATTGGAAAATATTAGAACTCCAAAGAAACATGGGGGGCTTGGAATCCATGATCCAACCTTGGTAAATACAACAATAGGTGCCATACTGTGTTGGAACCTAAAAACAAGCCCAGATCACTGGTGGGTGCAAGTTATAAGATCAAAGTATTTAAATCGGTATAATAATAGAGAGGAATAATTGAAGGTAACACAAGGTTTTTTATATGGAAGCTATTACACACTTCATCGAACCTCATTGAAAGCAACCTCTATAAAATCCCAGGTAATGGTGATTCGATCAACATTTGGATGGATCTGATTCTAGGACTTTCCTCTTGGGACTTGATCCCTTCATCTCTCCTATTCGAGACCTCATGCAACAACAGGGGCTAGAACACCTATATAAAATCTCTTCTTGGGATGACCAAGGTCATTGGACAAGGTGGAAAATAGAAAATATCACAGCAAATATGATCCCTCTCAAAGATATTATAGTTGAGAAGTTAATGGGTTGTTCTCCTCTAGTCCAAACAATAGAGGACATGTGGGGGTGGAAGAACTCCTCATACACATTCAAAGAAGGCTATTATCATTTGTTGTTCAATGCTCAAATCCCCCCCAAGTCCACAATATGGAATAATATTTGGAAAACAAATGTTATCCCTAAGTGAATTTCTTATGTTGGTTATTAGCTCATAAAATAATCCTCACAACGGAATGCCCATTATGTGAAATCTCTGAAGAAAACATCCCTCATCTCTTCCTTCATTTCCAGTATAACAAATAGGTTTGGTCAGTGGCTCTTAGTCCTCTATTCCTGCGGGCCAGGTGGTTGGCTAACCTCCTCATATTATTTTATTCTTGTGGCCCAAATTCTATGCGGGCTCCCTTCATGCCAAAATAAACCTTAAAGACCTCTGGATATTCATTCCAAAATATGTTTGTTGGAAAATATGGCTATCAAGAAATAAGGAGATATTTTCCTCTGCATGCCCTCCTACTAGGAACACTCCTCTCAAAGCTCTCTCTTATTGTTTTGAATTCCATATACCAGTTTTGGATCCCTCTCTTGACCCTTTTGAATCATCTTGGCTCTCTCTTTGGGCTTGCTCTAAGCCCCCATACCCCCCAAGAAAAATAAATCTTGCTTGGCCTCCTTGGCTTCTCCGCTTGTCTCAAGATGAACTAGTTGATTGGATTCAAAATTCGAATTCTTGGACTCTTAAATTTGATGGTGCTTCAAAGAGAAATCCTTTGGTGGCAGGAGGGGTAGGGGTTCTCATTAATCTCAATGGAATAACTGTTGATCGATGTGCTTGGGGTTTGGGCAGGAGGACAAATAATTAAGCAGAATCCTGCAGTTTATTATATGGCCTCACCTTAGTGCAAAAAAAGGAATCAAACACATGAACATATTAGGGGACTCTCTCCTAATTAAAAAACATTTGAACAAAATAATGAAATCTCAGAACAAAAAATTGAATCAAGTTCTCAAAATAACCCAAGGCTTATGTTCTCTCTTTGAGAACCTTCATTTCTTCCACATATTGAGAAGCCTAAATCATGAGGCAGTCTTGCAGGCACATATAGCTTTCCAATTTAAATAAATTTGTAATCAAGTATGTGGAATTAAAGGATACCTCCCCATCCCCCAATTCTGACGATGAGTAGAAGGCATCTGGAGGAAAATAATTTATAGTATTCGAAGCATAGAAACAATTTTTTTTGGACCTTCGAGCTTAATGATGTAAACTCTTTCACTAATCCTTGCTCTGCCTGGGTTTTTTGTTGTTTTCCCCCTTTTGTTTTCCCTTCGCTTCCCCTTATTCTCCCCCTCCTGCCCTCCCTTATCCTTTCACCCTCCCCACTTTGCTGGCATCCACATCCTCCCCTCACTTACCTCCCCTCTTCCCCTTGGCTTCCCCCTCACCTCCTCCTCCTCTCCTCTCTCCACCTTACCCCCTCCCTGCTCTACTGACATCGACCTCCCCCACCCTCTCACCTCCCCTCTCCCCTTAGCTTCATATTCCCTCACTTCAAACATCACTCAATAATATGAGGTGGTGGCCCCTTGCCCTCAACACTTGGAACATGTTGTGCAATTTTATCAACTCGAAGTGTGACTACATTATTTTTTTGTCTTGGAAAATTAGTGATGGGATTGGCATAAGTGTGGGAGATCAATTGATTACGCTATCTAATAAATCTTGCCGCATTATCTAGCAAACCAAAGCCATGACAGTGTTGGGTACGTGTTACATTATTTCCACAAATAGTCGCACGTGCAGGGGGGTCATAGGGGGGGTGATAGCCCCCCCTGTTCGTTGCACCGGACACAGTGGGGGGAGGGGGGGCTGGGTCATAGGGGGGGCGGTAGCCCTCCTGTCCAGGGGTTTGTAGGGGGAGGATAACCCCCAGCACAGAGTACGATGCAACGTCTCGAGAAAAAACAATTGGACCCTTTTTTAGGTGGGTAGAGCCGCCTATGGTTTTGTGCATGGGTTTGCACATGGTTTTGGGGCATGATGGTTTTCGGCCCTTGCTATTTTTTAGATACATTCAAGGGAACTACAGTTATGTTCTAATCCAGGGTTAATGGACTTAGGTCTATGAATGCTTCGACATGTATATATATGTGCTGTAACACTAAAAGTAATATAATGAAAAATCAAGCCGGTAGTCTCAATTTGGAATCTAGGGGAAGTTCTCTATGTATATTTGTTTTATGTTTTATGCTCTTGCTATTGTTTATTTTATGTTTTTAAGAATTCATTCGTAGATAATTTATGTATAGGGTTAAAACATACAGAGAGAAACCTTTGTGATTGAACCTCATTTAATTCTCTAGGGTAATATATGATGGCTCACACAAGGGAAAATTAATATGCACCTCGAGCTTTTTGTTTCAAGCTGCAAGGCATTCATGGATGGTAATTGGGACCCAGGAGGTATGTTCTCATTCTCCTGGTACAAGGATTTCTTTAAATTGGGGAAAAATGATTAGAATTGCTACAGTAGAGAGGTCTTTGTCCAGAAGACCGAGAGGGGCAATTTTCATAGGCATAGTTGGGTGATCTTAATATGGGAAAACTAGTTTTGTTGTGCTATCTCCCTCGTCAGTTTATGTAATATTCCTTTTCGGGAATATTTCTAAAACACAGGAAGCTCTGTCTAAAAAGAGGATGAGATTTTGGGGCTATCTGGCCCTTACCAGACTCTGTCTAAGAGTGTGGGGGAAACACAAAAAGTGGTACAAAAATCTCAATGCAAAGGGGAAGAAATAACAGACATGCAGACAGAAAATTATATGTATTCCAAGTATAAAAAGATACTCAAGAAATACCATGGGAATGCTGAGCCATTTTACTAATCTGCCAAATATAGAGGAATACAATAATGATAAAAGCGATAGCTCCTATACTTGCAAAGGCAAGTTAAGATCTATTCTCAGAATGCTGTTGTATTTCAGATCTGTGTTGCATGGGACGGCTGTGACTCAGATATGAATTCCAGTTGATGCCAAATGACTATGTTGCTGCCCATACGTGCCTCCTCGTGGATCTGTACGTCCTCCAATTAATCACACCTCCACTGGTTGGGATATAAAATATTATAATCACCCACTGATCCAGAACTCCCCCAATAGTCGCGCTGTTATTCCTGTGCTTGATCTCCTATCCACGATCTACCAAGAATGCACTCGGAGCTTCCTGAATACAGACTACGCCCTTCTGTGCAGCCAATAGATGCGTGGATCCTCCACAGGTGCTGTTAATAAACTCGTTGCTCCGTTATGAATATAGTGGGTCGTTCTTCCTACACAGATGCTGACGGGACTACCCCACCCGAGCAGGCACTCGAAGTCCCTTGGGGTTGAGGGTGAGATCTTCGAACAGAGACACTCAATGCGCTAAATAGCGCTGCAGACAGGCTAAACAGCCAGCGTGCTCAATAGTCACAATGACCAGATTCAAAATACATAAATTCTCCATGCTCCCCTCAATGAGGAAATTATTTCCTTAATATAGCATTTGGCCGCTCTTGAATCATATGACCACCTCAACCCATGATACCACGGTAATCTTCCTTGCTGTGTGCAACTCCCCTCATGATACCATGGTATTACCTCTTGTTACTCCCAATTGCCCCCCCCCCCCCCCCCCCCCCCGGTAATTACCACGTGTGTCTTATTTAGAGTGAGTCGTGGCCCCTTTTTCTCATGTTTTATTCATAATCTAACTACGTTGATTCCTAAGCTAACCACTTAAGGCAAAATTGACAAAAATTAAATATTCCAATTAGCCATTGCTAATTGGGAATATTACAGTCTCCCCCCCGCAGAGTTTTGCTTGTCCCCAAGCAACTGTAGTGATGGATGCTGCAATATTTTCTCATTCTCCCAAGTCGCATCCTCATCCAGAAAAATTTTCCACCTTACCAAGAACTCCCGGATTGTTCTGTTTTGTAGTTGACTTTCCCTAGTATCAATAATTTCCTCGGGCTGTAATACCAAATGCCCTTCATCATCTATAGGTGGCAGCTCCTTTGTTATTGTCACCTACTGCCCCAATGATTTCTTCAGACATGATACGTGGAAAATATTATGAATCTTGCTACCTTAGGGCAGCTCCAACTCATACACAACCTGTCCAACTTTGCGTATCACCCTGTATGGTCCATAAAAACGAGGCTTGAGCTTCTCAGCTCCCTTATGTTTCAATGATGACTGTCGATATGGCTGTAAACCTAGGTAGACCAAATCTCCTATCTCAAATTGTCTTACAACCTGACACTTATCGGCATACCGCTTCTGCTGGTTCTGTGCTGTCGCCATGTTATCCTTGAGAGTGCGGAGAATGTCTTGACTCTCCTGGATCCAATCTTTGGCTCTCGGAGCCTTGCTAGCACCCAACATCATATCAACAAAAGATAAATAATGGTACCCATACAAAGCATAGAATGGTGTCATACCGATGGACATATGATATGTGTTATTGTAACAATACTCCCCCAAATGCAGCCACTTCAGCCATGCTTTCTGCTGCTCACTAACATAGTTACACAAGTATCCCTCCAGCCACTTGTTAACTATTTCAGTTTTCCCATATGTCTGTGGGTGATAGCTGGTGCCTGGTGTCAGCTCCGTCCCTAGCAGCTGAAAGAGCTCCTGCCAGAATCTGCCCATAAAGCGATTGTCCCTGTCACTGATGATGGTCTTGGGAAGACCATGCAGCCTGAAAATCTCTTTAAATAACAGCTCCGCCACCTATGCTATTGTGTAGTGTGCAAATATGGAGAAAAAGTGTGCATACTTGGTCAGCTGATCAACAACGACATATATGCAGTCCTTTCCCTGCACCGTGGGCAACCCTATGATGAAATCCATCGAAATGCTCTCCCATTTCACCTCTGGAATGGGAAGAGGTTGCAACAAGCCTGCAGGATGGTTCATCTCCCCCTTGTTTCTCTGGAAAAATTTGCACTCCTTGATATGCCGGAGCACGTCCTCCTTGAGGCCTTTCCATGAGAACCTCTCTCTGATGGCCCGGTAGGTTTTGTTAAACCCCTGATGTACACATAATGGTGAGTCATGAGATGCCTGGAGTATCTTCTCCTTGAGCTGGGAGCCCTCCGTCAAGAAGATCCTATCTCTGTAGTATATGATTTCATCTATCACCCTATATCTGTTATCTATCACCTGACCATCCAAGACCTCACAGGAAAATCTATCCTTGGAGTACTCCACCAAAAGTCGAGCCCTCCAATCTGTATCAGAGACAACGTGGCTGGCCTACGTGAAAGTGCATCGGATACCACGTTATTCTTCCCCTTGACGTATTCAATGTCAAAGTCATAAGCCTGGATCTTGTTGATCCACTTCTACTGCCTCTCCTGTAACTATTTATGCTCCAAAAAGAACCTGAGGCTGTTGTGATCAGTCCTTACCCAGAACCTATTGCCCACTAAGTACTGCCGAAATTTGGCCAATGCATGCAAAATGGCCAACATCTCCTTGTCGTATATAGGATACAACCGCTCATGAGGAAGGAGATTTCTGCTTTCGAAGGCTATAGGGTGGCCTCCCTGCATCAAGACTGCACCAATCCCCTCTCCTGATGCATCACACTCCAAAAAAAAAAGGCAGCGTAAAATCTGGCAATGCAAGTAATGGACAGCTGCTCATAACTTCCTTGAGCCTGTCAAAAGCCCGTTGTGTTGTATCCAACCAACTGAAATCCCCCTTCTTTGCTAGGTCTGTAAGGGGTACGACAAGCTAAGAGAAACTCTTGATGAACTTCCTATAATAGGTGCAGATGCCAATAAATCCTCGAAGCTCCGTCACATTTCTCGGCTCTGGCCAGTCTCTGATGGCCCTCATCTTCTCCTCGTGGACCCTCACTCCGTCCACTCCTATGATGTGTCCCAAATACAACATATCCGTCATTCCAAACTCACACTTGGAGAGCTTAGCATAGAACTGTTGCTCCTCCAAAATATGCAGTACTGCCTCTATATGCTGGAGATGCTCCTCCTACGTCCTGCTATATATCAATATATCATCGAAGAAGACCAACACAAACTTCCTTCGATGACTGTGGAAGATATGGTTCATGCATGACTGGAAAGTAGCTGGGGCATTGGTTAGCCCAAAAGGCATGACCAAAAACTCAAAGTGGCCGTAATGGCACCTGAAAGCGGTCTTGGGAATGTCATGTTCCCTCACATGAATCTGGTGGTACCCAGATCTCAAATCGATCTTTGAGAAGAACTAGGTTCCTCTTAGCTCATCCATCAGTTCGTCAACTCGCGGTATGGGGTACCTGTTCTTCAGGGTCTTCTTATTTAGGGCGCTATAATCAATGCACATTCTCAATGTGTCGTCCTTCTTCTTCACCAACACTACCGAAGAAGCAAAAGGACTGGTGCTAGGCTGAATATGTCCAAGAGCCAACAACTCCTAGATGGCCCGCTCAATCTCATCCCGATAGGCCTTGGGGTGCCTATAAGGTGTGGTAATAATGGCCTAGATGCCATGTTCTAACTCAATAGTGTGCTCAAACCCGCGATCTGGTGGTTGTCCCAGCAGTATCTCTCCAAATATTGTCTCATATTTTTCAAGGATGGCCTGTATATCTGGATGAACTATCTGCCTGGTAGCCCCTGCCACTGATGCTCGCAACTCAACAGCCCACTCTATGTCTCCCTTCTGGAAGTCTGCCTCCATCTGGTGAGCTGAAACAGTCTGAGGTGGGTAAGTGTGCATCCCGCGTATCTTCTCATGCTTCCCGGTCTTCTTGTCATCCCATTCCATCTCCAAGGCCTCCCAATCAGTGGTGACTTTCCCCAAATTAATCAGCCATTGTACACCCAATACCACATTGGTGTCTGGTATGTTAACCACGAAAAATTGGTCGGTCACTATGTAGGTTCCCATCATCACGGCCAATTTTGGAATGTACATGGCACACTGCATCGTCTAATCCCCTGGGACCAATACTGAAAATCCATCAAAGCTCTCTGTCGGTATGCCTCTCCTCTCAACCATCTATGCATCGATGAAGTTGTGGGTTGCCCCTTTGTCTACTAGGATTGAAACTTGTTGCCCACATACTATCCCTCGGACCCATAGCGTCAGATACTTGGGTACTCCTCGTAATGTTGCAAGGGTCCCCCCTGTGGGTGCAAAAGCTGCACCTCCTGCCCCTGAAGGTGGGGATGGCAAATGATATTGCTCCATCTAACTGTTTCCTGCCTCCCCATCCTCATACTCATCCTCTTCGTCGCTACTCTCGGAAAATACCTCAATAAAATGTGCTTTTCCAACAGCACATTTGTGACCTGGTGCCCATGGTTCCTGATAGGTAAAGCACAACCTCTTCTTCTTCAACTCCCTCTGGGCGTCATCATCAAGTTGTACCCTACCCTGATTCCCCTTTGGAGGCGGAATCCTCACATCCTCCCCCTTTGGCTGGAAATCCGGTTTCTAGGGGTAAGATGTCTTCGTCCGGGGTAAGGCATCCTGAAAATCCCTAGTCCTGTCAATGGCAGCCCTGAACTCTTGCCCAGCTACCTGGTACTCAGCGAAATACTCACTTATGTGGTCTAGTTCTTCTTGTGTTCCTGACCCCATATCTGTACTCAGAAAAGTGGGCATAGTGGCACGAATGGGGGCATATGATGCCTGGTGTGGAGCGGCAACCTTCTCCTACAATTGGTGGGATGTGTCTAACCCTTCATCAGCATGGAAACGCTTTGGGATTTCACGTTGTCTAGCTTCCATAGCCGTGAATCTTTGGCCCATCACTTCTATCTGTCTTGCTAGATCCTGCACTGATTTGAGGAGTGCTTCCCCAAACTGTTTTGCATCACTATCATCCACCATGGGCTCTCTTTGCTTTTCTTCTATCACAGGCTCTTCCTGTTCTGTATCAACCACCTAAACGCAGTCTCCTTCTCCGTAGTTTTTTTTCAACCTATGCTCAATATTTCTATATTTCCTATCTCTGTGGCAGATGTAGGGTTTTTCTTCCGATGACATAGACTACTAGCTCCACAGGCTGAGCCAAATCTATGCTCTGATACCACTGTAATATTCCTTTTCGGGAATATTTCTAAAACACAGCAAGCTCTAACTAGAGATTGAATGGGAGGGAATTTACCAGATATTTCACCTCTAAAAAGAGGATGAGATCTGGGGGCTATCTGGCCCTTTCTAGACTCTGTCTAAGAGTGTGGGGGAAACACAACAAGTGGTACAAAAATCTCAATGCAAAGGGGAAGAAATAACAGACATGCAGACATAAAATTATATGTATTCCAAGTATGAAGATATACTCAAGAAATACCATGGGAATGCTGAGCCATTTTATTAATCTGCCAAATATAGAGGAATACAATAATGATCAAAGCGATAGCTCCTATACTTGCAAAGGCAAGTTAAGATCTATTCTCAGAATGTTGTTGTATTTCAGATCTGTGTTGCATGGGATGGCTGTGACTCAAATTTTCATTCTAGTTGATGCTAAACGACTGTGTCACTGCCTAGACATGCCTCCTCGTAGATCTGTGCATCCTCCAATTAATCACACCTCCACTGGTTGGGATCTGCAATATTATAATCACCCATTGATCCAGAACTCCCCCAATAGTCGTGCTGCTATTCCTGTGCCTGATCTCCTATCCACGATCTACCAAGAATGCACCCAGAGCTTCCTGAATACAGACTGCATCCTTCTATGCAGCCAATAGACGCGCGGATCCTCCACAGGTGCTGCGCAATTAATAAACTCGCTGCTCCGTTACGAATACAGCGGGTCGTTCTTCCTACACATATGCTGACGGGACTACCTCACCCGAACAGGCACTCGAATTCCCCTAGGGCTGAGGGCGAGATCTCTGAACAGAGACACTCAATGCGCTAAACAACGCTGCAGACAGGCTAAACAGCCAGCGTGCTCAATAGTCGCAATGACCAGATTCAAAATACATAAATTCTCCATGCTCCCCTCAATGAGGAAATTATCTCCTTAATATAGCGTTTGGCTACTCTTGAATCCTACGGCCACCTCAACCCATGATACCACGATAATCTTCCTTGCTGTGTGTGCCTCCCCTCATGATACCATGGTATTACCTCTTTGTTGCATGCCCAATTTGACTCCCCCCGTAATTACCACGTGCGTCTTATTTAGAGTGAGTCGTGGCCCCTTTTTCTCACGTTTTATTCATAATCTAACTACGTTTATTCCTAAGCTAACCACTTAAGACAAAATTGACAAAAAATAAATATTCCAATTAGCCATTGCTAATTGGGAATGTTACAGTTCAATAAAAATGTGTTTAGGATCATCTCAAATTAGCCAGTTAAGTGAGGGTTTATGTGTCAATTTTTTTGTATTTTAATGAGAAAATCATGAGTTAATTAGTTGTTAAAAACACATGTACATCAAATAAATTGCAGAGAAATAAAACACAACAAACACATTACACAATAGTTGGTAATGGATTTCACACCTCTTAGGCTACATCTCCATGGACCTACTTCAACTAGCTAGGCCCTCTTTGGATTAATTGACCCCTCTTTGGATTAATGGTCAATTATATGATTACATGCACCTATATTTCTCCAATGGATTTGCAACCTTCTCCATTAGATTAAAAAGACACAAAATAGACTCTTCAAGCTCTACAAATGGTCTTCAGTTGATCTAGGCATGACATCCTCTCCTAGTGGCCCTCAACTTCTTTAATCTTAAAAGTGGAAAAATCACTTACAAAAGTGCTCCAACACCTCTGCAACCTACACCATCATGCACATAGCATAAAAATAATCTAGGAATGACTCTTCTTGAGCCAAAATTGGTCGAAATATGCCAAATTTATGGCTCATTCAGTTTTCCTTAGGAAAAGTCTTCCAAATCTAGAACATCTCTAGTTAAGTCCCACCAAAATTGGCAGTGCCACCGAAAATAGCAGAACCGCCAAATATTTGTCGAATTAATCTTAGGATTAATTAGTGGTTAAGTGAGGTTATCTGAAGGCTTAGTGCATTAAGTGCAATTAACAAATCCGAATTAAAATAAATCAGATTTGTGCTAATTGAAGTGTTATGGTTAAAAAATCATGTTTAGAAACTTTGATCCGCGCATATGGTTAAACTCCGCCAGGTTCTAGGGCGTGGTCCCGTGGACGAAGGGCTGCCCCTTTAAACCTCTGCCCATACACATTTCAAACGTTAAATACAAAATGCGCCCAAAGTCTATTAAGCCTTGTGGTCATGGTATGTTGGTCAGTGCTGGGGAGGTCGGAAGTTTGACCCTGACCTCCACCTAGACATACATAATCATTTTGCACCATGCCACATTTAAAACTTCGACCTTAAACTTAGTTCAAACTCGGTCTTTGGGAGGAGCACATAGCGGCCTCCAGTCTAGCCACATGTCAAGTCCTCATTGGCTCTTCACAAACCAATCAAAAATTTCCAAGTCAAAACCAGCCATAATTCGACACTTGTCATCCTGCCATTGTGTCGGAGAAATACCCAAAATTTGAACTTTGACCCTGTTTGATCCCTTTTTTAAAAACTTTCCCTGTTTGGCAGGATGATCAGCAGGCTCTAACTTCCTCATACGGACTCTGTTTTGAGTGAAACAAAGTGCGTCTGATTCTTGGCGATGGGTCTGATCTGATCATTTTGGTTTGGAGCGATTCTGATCACTTTGAATTTTTGGAAAATTTTTGCCCCCAATCTAGATTTCGATCACTCCTTCCCACTGACAAGATTTTGGACCCACAAAAGTTGGTTAAATCATGAGATCTGAATACTCCTCTCTTTCCCAAGTTCTATAAACTTGATTGTACTTGGAAAAATCACCACGACAACCACTTGGGTTCACTGACATGCCTTGCCTTGCAAATCGCTTGGTGCTTCAATTAATGTCCTCCTTTTTCTGTTGACCCAATCCAATACTTGTTGGCTCCTTGTTGACTAATAAAACACTTTGTTGTAACAAATCGATCACTCGTTTCTTGGAAAACTGACTGATGGGCTTCCCACTGGGAATCATGTTCCTCTTTGCACAAACATGCATTTGATGCAAGCCTCTCCTTGGAAACCACTTTTCGAAGTTAATCCCATCTGAGTGAACTATAGAAATGAGTTCCAACATCGGAAATAATAAGAAAATAAATGACCATTCTTTTTACCTCCACAGTTCCAAATTCCACATCTGGAAGAATGCATTCACCATCTCTTTCTCTTCTTGGCATCAACACATCAAATGGTATACAATGGATATTGTTTTGGCTACAATATTTTTGGCATATTGTACCTCTTTTCCATCATCCTCCAATGTTGACATGCTTCTCATGCCATGATTTTGGAATGAAGGCTATTCATGAGCCTCTCTCTCAAGAGTGGACCTTCCAAAATCTTGCGACATCTTGTCACAAACACAACCATCAATCTGAAAATCACATCATGCAAGAAACATAACTTGATGACATATCCTTTCTCTCCTTCAAAGAAACAAATATAACATCATGTGAACATCTCCATGTTATCTTACATCTTGGTGTACAAACCATCGACTAAACACAAGTCGACAAAAAATGTCTCTTCAAACAACCGACCCTCAAGTCAAACAAAAGCATATGCAAATTGCCATTTTTGTTGCATTTAAGTGAGTCAACATAACTCTACTTTCAAACACCTTAGTGGCGTAAACATGAAACATGCATTCAATTGGCAAATAAATGCATCAAATAGGCAAGATTTGCATCAATCATCAAAATACATGCAAGGCCTTGATTGGATAAGAAATCTAACCATCTCTTACCAAACCATTTCAATGGTGCTTCTTTTAACTGTACTTCATCATGTGAATCATCCTGACCCACATCAATTATGGAATCCTCCTTCTCATGTTTATCAAGATCTCTCTCCACCTTCTTCAAATGTCGTGGATGACTTGTTGGATACAAAATCCAACACTTGTCTACAAGATGACCTTGCTTATGGAAATGAGTGCAAAACAATTACATCTTCTTTTCAAAGTGGTTTTCCTTGTCAAATGGACATTTTGATTCTTGTCTCCTTTGTTTCAAAAGTTTCTTGCGCATGGCTATCTTCTTCCAACACCTCGAAACATTATGGTTATTCAAACCACAAAAGTAACATGCAAACTTTCTCCAACTCTTATGTGAATATTTACCATGTTTATCATAATCAAAAGCAACTTGATTAAATGCATATTTATACCTTTCACATTCACCTTTGTCACTTTCTTGAGGAAGTGAATTTGATGAGGTAGTGGCTCTCTTCAGAATACCAACAATGGATTCAATGACTTTAGAGTTTTCAACATCCTCTTGTTTTTCATTCTCATTAGCTGCATGCTTATGAGCATCTTCTTGCAAAGTGGGTGTAAAAATTTTGCGTTCCTCATGAACACAATCTCCACAAGATTGAGGTAATGAACATATAATGAAAGTTCTTCTTGGAAAACCTTCATGTGCCTACTTGGCTTTGGAGAATTTTCCATCATGTTTTCCATAACTAATACCCAAATACCTTGGCCTTTCCTCAACAGCAATTGGCTCAACTATGCCTTGTCCATGTTTTCCAATCCTTTACCTTCATAGCCCATTTTCATCAACAATTTGGACCTTATTTGTCTAGTGTGACTTTCAAAATCACCTACACATTCATCTTGAGAGGAAATTGAAGATAAACTTGAATTGCATACCTCTTTTTAAAGCACATACTTGGCTAAGGTTTCATTGGCATCATGGACTTGAGTCTCCATATCATGCAACCTTGCTAGGTTTTCATTTGCAATATGGAGCTGAGTCTCCATCTCATGCATATTTTCAAGAAGCTCTTGCTTATCCTCCTTCATGGCTATCAACTGCTACTGAAGTATAATGCTCTCCCTCTTATCTTCATACATTTCTTGCACCATATCATTCATTATGTAGAGCTTCTGCAACATCTCTTTATCAAAGGGTCTTGCTAAGGAATATTGACTAGAAACAATGCTTGATGAAGCTGCCATCACCTTGTAATGCATAAAAATATTATTTTTTGTGATTTGAGAACTGAGTCCTCAATCTTGACCTTCTCTTTACACACATAAACTTGCACATAGTTAAATTCTTCTTGCACAAATTCAAAACAAATGGCTAATTCTCTAGCTAACCTTGGAAAACCATCTCAGGGATAAAATGAGCTAAATTGTGCTCTGATACCAACTTGATCTGAATATGGGTAAATTAGTTTTGATGTCCTAGCTCCCTCATCAGTATAATAAAAATCTGCTTAGGATCGTCTCAAATTAGTCAGTTAAGTGAGGGTTTATGTGTCAAGTTTTGTGTCTTTTTATGAGAAATTCATGAGTTAATTAGCTGTTAAAAACACATGTACAATAAATAAATTGCAGAGAAATAAAACAAAATAAACACATTACACAATAGATGATAACAGAGTTCACCCCTATTGGGCTACATTTCCATGGACCTGCTTCAACTAGCTAGGCCCTCTTTGGATTAATGGTCAATTCATTGATTATATGCACCTACAGTGCTCCAATGGCTTTGCAACCTGCTTCATTGGATTTAAAAGACACAAAAACCTCAAAATAGACTCTTCAAGCTCTGCAAATGGTCTTCAGTTGATCTAGGCATGACCTCCTCTCTCGGTGGCCCTAGGCTTCTTTAATCTTCAAAGTGGAAAAATCACTTATAGAAGTGTTCCAATGCCTCTGAAACATGCACCATCATGCTTAGAGCATCAAAATAATCTAGGAATGACTCTTTTTGAGCCAAAATTGGTTGAAATATGCCAAAGTTATGGCTCATTTAGTTTTCCCTACGAAAAGTCCTCCAAATCTGGAACATCTCCAGTTAAGTCCGCCAAAATTGGTAGTGGCGCAGAAAATAGCGAAACTGCCAAACCTTCGCCAAATTAATCTCAGGATTAATTAGTGGTTAATTGTGGTTATCTATAGGCTTAACGCATTAAGCGCAATTAACAAATCCTAATTAAAAGAAAACAGATTAGCACTAATTGAAGTGTTATGGTTAATAAAGCATGTTTAAAAACTTTAATCCGTGCGTATGGCTAAATTGCGCCAAGTTATAGGGTGTGGTCCCATGGACCAAGGGATGGCCCCTCGGGGCTAGCCCTTTAAACGTCTGTCCATACACATTTCAAATGTTAAATATAAAACACGCCCAAAGTCTATTAAGACTTGTGGTCATGGTATGTTGGAAAGTGTGTTGGTTAGTGCAGGGGAGGTCGCAGATTCGATCCTGACCTTCACCCAACCTTACATAAAAATTTTGCACCATGCCACATTTTAAAATTCGACCTTAGACTTAGTTCAAACTCGGTCTTTGGGAGGGGCACGTGGTGGCCTCCGAGCTAGCCACATGCCAGCTCCTCATTGGCTCTTCATAAACCAATCAAATATTGCCAAGTCACAACCAATCATAATTCGACACTTGTCATCTTGTCATTGGGCCAAAGAAATACCCAAATTTTTACCTTTAACCCTGTTTGACCCCTTCTTTTAAAAAATTCACCTATTTGGCACGACGATTAGCGGTCTTTAACTTCATCATACGAACTCTATTTCGAGTGAAACGAAGTGCACCAGATTCCTGGTGACATGCTTGATCCAGTCGTTTCGGTTTGGTGCGATTCTGAGCACTTTGAATTTTTGGCAAATTTTTACCCCCAATCCAAATTCCGATCATTGGGGTAGTCTGTGGGAAATTTGGGAAGTTGGATTCTTCCTTTAGGTTGATATTAGGGTTGGAAATCCCCTACATGAGACCTTTGATGTTGATACCAATAATGTATGTGAGATTTCGAGAGTAGGGCCTCTGTGTCAAATTAGTTCTCTGTGGGATTATTTAGGTAATAATTCCTTGATGGTGGACTCGGGGCCTCTATCTCCCAAATATTTCTGTATGGTGTGGATATTTGGATCGATCTCAAGAATATTGTTGGGATTGAAACTTATGGTATAATCTGGAGTGTTGTGGAGACTCTTGGGTTCGTAATTCTAGTAATTAGGTCTAGTTCTCTTCTTAAGGACTCCTGGGTGTTGTGGAATTTGACTTCTCCTCGAAGGATTCATAATTTCTCCCTCAGTCTGTTATTATGGATGCATGGGGATATCGTCGTCAACGTTCAGGCAGGGTGGCAAGTTGCTTGGATAGGAATTGGGAGAAGTACCCTCATCTGGCTACTATCTCCCCTCATGTTTGTACTCCCTCTGACCATGAGCACTTCGAATGATAGGTTAGTATGGATGAACTTCGTTGTTTCCAGAAAAAACAAGAAGAAGCCAACGAAATGCTTGAGAGAAGCATTGAAAAGAATCAAAAGATACATCAACTTGAAGATGAGGTGTTTGCATGAGAAACCAAATTGAAGAATTACAGATTCATCCAGCTTAAAAGAATTCGCATTCGGAGGAGGAATCAACAAGGATTGATCTCAACAAGATGACTGATCCAAATGACTAATCTTCTCTAGTTTTTATGCTAAATTATAAATGTATTTTGATTCTTGGTCAGTTTTGTAAGGCATATGCGACTACTTTTGTAATAACTCGGTCAAATGTTGAATCGTTGCATAGTACTTGGGCTCTGCTTAGCATTATGAAAACAATGTTGGCCAAGGATGGCATGGATTCTGAAATGTAAACTCTCATTTTTTGTCGCGACCGTGCATGGATTAATATAATACTATTACTCTTCTTTGTAATAAAATAAAAAGATAATGGGGTTGGTGCATGAATGACATGTGGCTAATTAAATTGTTATTACTTGTCATTATGTGCATGTGGGTCGAATATGGTATTATGGTATGATTTGGGAGATCACTGAACCATTAGCCCTTAGCTCCCTTATTTTTCAACCAATGGCATCATTTGCAAGAGAGTCTACCTCGTGACTATTCTCCCTTAATATTTGGATGAAAGATATTTTTTGAAACCCAATAACTTCATGTTGAGATAAACCAAAATGGAAGCAAGTTTATAATTGGTTAAATGAAATTCCTTATTCCTTGAGTAAATGATTATGCTTGAGCCCCATACCACTATAAGGTTTTGGATTCGAAGATCCAATGCCAAATGCAATCATTAAAATAAGGTAAATGCTTCAACTTGATTATTAGAGGAAATTCCCTATTTCTATATATATATATATTTTTAATATTAAAATAAAATAAATATTACTATTAAAATTATTTTTTATTAAAAATAATATAAATTAATTTTTAGTTATAAAATAAATGTTTTCTAATAATTTTTTTACCATGTATATACGTATACGTATACATATACATATTATTTATATAACACAGTGATAAATATGCATCTTAAAAATGAATATCTTCATATTATATAAATTGACTTGCTCTTGCATTATTATTTTCACCAATCTCGTTTATTAACGTCATGGATGAGGATGACAAGAAACATCAACCTTTTCGGGAAAATATTTTAATCTTCATATTTATTAATAATATTTTTATTAATTGGGATACATTAAATATTAACGACAACTTAATTAATTAATCCCTTTGAAACTAAAATATACTTAGTTAGAAATTCTGTTACTCAGTGAAACACCGAAAGTTTAGGTTGATTTATGTATGCATGTGAATACACAGCGGTTTGGGCGACGTGTTTGGTGGTATTGGTAGTATAGAAATCGTTTAATGGCAATTTTTTTTCGGAGTTGTTTTTAGAGTGATTTTTTGGAGTTTCAGGGGCCGGAATCTAGTGAAAAAATTGAGGTAAATTCTTGATTTATGTATTTAAACTGGTTTTTTTGACTTTATATATGGATTCAGCACCCTAAAAAACCTCTAGGGCATTACGATTATGCAAAATTACCCATCAAACTTCTATTTTCAATAAATTCATACCGGAAGTTAGAGAAAATAAACCAGAAAATATAAACGTAAAAATCTTCAAAAAGTCACACTATAGACTACTCGTTCCTTTTCCACGAAATGGTGTAATAAAAACCTATCTGTCTAGTTGGCACGTGATTATTGTGGACAAGATCTTGTGATTTGATGTGACCCGTCAGCGCGGCCGCCTCTCCACCGTGGTTGAAAGTCCTTCCCGGTTGGTGGGTATCGTAACTTGTGATGCTGGTGAATGGAGAAGCAAGCACATGCGTTACTAGCAGTAGCGTGTCGTGATTTATATGACCTTTGGAGAACCCAAGGGTCAACCCACTGATGGGGAAGCCTCCAGAAGTGGGTAAAATGCATTGCATATTAACAATGTACATATATTTATATTTGAAAGGGGTGATATTCATTTGCATTATAGATATTTGAATGCCTTTTTCCCAACATTATTCAATTTGAATTTGAGTATGTGGACAATCAAAATCAATCTTTATCATTTGTATGGAAAACACAAACCTTGAATATGTTTTCAATTCTCTAAAATAAGATTAGGGTCAATAGGTTTGGAATCTGAACCATAAAGATAAGATCTATCTGGAATACCCAAAGTTTCTCTATGTAAGATCTACGTGGAGTGGTAAAACTTTGACTATGATTATGTTTATTTATGGAAAGATCATGTCAAAAGGGTCATTCTAATTAATTGATGATTTTCTCTGTTTAGCTAGAATTTGGTTATAGAATTTATATAATTTTTTTTATTTTTTATTTTATTTTTTTTTAAATGTGTTTTTGGATATATAAATATATTCTTAAGAATTTAAATTTATTACTAAAAGAAAAATTTATTAAATTTTAGTAAAAAATAAACAGATTAATCAAACAACATTCATTAAAAATTGGTTATTGCTTTGAGAGATGTTTTGAGCTTAATGTGGAAGAATATTTTGACTTGCTAAAAATAAAATTAATCTAGATCCATCTTAACTCCGGATCTACCAAGCCTTAAAATTTTATTTTTTTTCTCTAAAATTTGATCTCTCTAGACTTGATAAATAACAATATAAAACATTGAGCACATATTCAATCATATGTATCTTCACTAATTAAATTTAACTATTATTCATTTGTTTATAAACTTATAATCTTTTAAAATTATATATTAAGTTTAAAGTGTATTCATTACTTGCTAAAATGATATAATTTAATTGAATTATTAGTATATTTGATTTTTATTTATATGGAGTGCTTAGTGGTAAGAACAAGGCATTATGTTCAATTTCTATATGTAAAGGCCCTTGTGCATTTTCTTGTGAGAAGAGATGTTTGACTCTCTAGAGTGAAAATTGGTTTCTTTTCATCATTAAAATGCTTAACCGGTGTAATAAGTTAAATTGATTTAAGCAGATTATAATAAAACATTTTATCTTTTTTAATATTAAAAATAATTTAAATTTACATATCTATATGATTTACACACCATTAGTAATGTGGTTGTTAATCTTGTTGTTTTGATTTATAAATATTTTGCATAGTCATAAATTCTAAATATTTCTTATGATCTTCTCATTACAAAAAATGGGATTTATCTCTATCTTTATGAACATTACATGAAATAACTTCATAGAGAAGTTAATAAAGTCTAGCCTTGGGCATGCTTTTCAAATCAAACAATGAGTCCTGTAAAAATGAAACATTTTCCTAATGATGAAAATGATAAAGATTGTAACTAAAGAAAAACACTGTAACAAAGATATTTTGTCCCAATTTGGCATATTAGATTCCTCAAATAATTATTTGGGGTTGGGAGGGGTAAGAACCTCTCCTACATTATATTTACATACCCCTTTACCAAGTTGTGTCACAAGTTCATTAACATCACCCCTAAATACATCAAAGGAAGAGACAAAATCCAATTGTTGAGTGAGATGTTGAATGCTAGAGTAAATTGGTGTGTAGAATAAGATTAGCAAATATTCTACACGATGATACAAAGATAATTGTTTATGGATAGGGATTTTTTGTATAGACATACTAATTAACTCTCATTAGCGAAATGGAATGTTACTAATAAAGAAAACAAGTTTTACTTGACTAAATTAAGCAAGCAAGGAATACTGAGGATTTCTATAAAGAAGGGAAGAGAGGGACATGTAACTTATTTTTATTTATGGATATTCTAATATTGATTTGATGAATAAGAGAAAGTGGTCCCAACTCCATTAGTCTTTCACATAAGACAACAAACGAATGCCTTATTATTCTACAAGTAACAAAGCACTCAATCTCATTTGCAAAACTATGTAAAAACCCTTCTAGATCAACTTTATTAATTGATTGAAGGAAAGGCCAAATCATTCAAGTAAAAACATTAAACCACTAACAAGAAAGCTGGGGGTATTATTTTAGACAGAGAGAAAACACACATCCCTAGATCCATACCTTTGAGAGATTGTTCCAATTCATTTCTCCTTGAGTTCATCTCTTTCAAGGCTCTCTCATATTTAATGGCCATCAAATATGTCATCTAAAAATCGTCCAATGATTCTCCTCAAGCCTCCATAAGAAAATTAGGAAAGAGGATACAAAGGGAAAAAATGTTCCTTCCATTATGTGAGATGAAAAATAATTATGGATCTCCCCAAAGATCTCTAGATCAAAAGGCTATTAGTCCTATTTGAAGGAGGCCTTTTCATTGGATCCTTTTAAGATTTTTACATGATGAAAGGGTTCATAATATAGAATAATCTTGATATATCTAAGCTTTGGGCACCACAATAATCACTGAAGTGGGATAATTAATTTTGCAGCACACCCTTGATCAATTTTGGCTAAGTTAAGGGAGCATGTAGGGGTTTTGGATTTGTTCTTGCACCTAGTATGCAACTTTAGAAGGAAATATTTCACTTATTATCCCTTGCAATCAAATTTTGTAAGAAAAATCATGATATTCCATCCACAATAGGCCATAGTGTAATGCACACTAAGGGTAGAACTACTTGGTACATACAAGATAAATTCCCACAATAATGGGTGTCTATTATGTATGAGATCAATATATCATCTCATGTTTGAGATGCATTATGATCATCTTCATCAAAAATAGATATTTGAGAGCATACATATGAAGTTGTCACCACATAATTTAGTATATAGAGAGGAAAAGTAAACCACAACAACCATAGGGAAATATCTGAGATAATCATTCTTCATTCCATGAGTCGAGCATCTCAATGTTCATGTATGAATAAACTCAAGTGCAACATATGAGTGGTTCATGCTACAACAAAATGAAAAGGTCATGCCACAACATATCATATATATTAATCAATTCATATATTAGTAGAAATACACCATGTCAAAGTGCATCAATATCTCAATACTGCATCATTAATATACATATTATACCATTGATGGCATAATGTCACAAAGGTAAATGACACACCACTAAATAATATGAGTCATAAAATCTAAAGGGACTTGAAGAAGTCTTAGGAACTCGAATTTTGGATGAAAGGAGATCCAAATGAAATTTCTAATGTTGACCACAAGGAGCCATGAATTTCCATGATATTTAAAAAAATTAATAACACTAAGACCACTATATATGTTTCTCCAAATGTGATGATGAGTTGAACTTGAATCTATATAGATGCTTCAATCAAGGGAAACACCAATGCCCATCAAATAATACCTACTGGGGATTCAAAATTTGAGAAAAGCTTTTATTCATAATCATTCCAACATTTACCCCAAATATTTATTTTTTAATGACATTTTTGGATGTTTTTCATTGTTCCAAAAATGAAATAACTAAGAGAGGATGAGGGTGTTAATGTTGTAATAAATGCATGCCCCCATTGTTATGGTAATGGATGTTATAGTTTAAGAAAAATAAGTCAACTTTAATTTGGCTTAATTTTTAAGTGATTGATAGGAGAACTAGTTCTAAAGACTAAATGCCACGGATGAATTTGTTGTTACCTTATTATGCATGTGATGATTAATAATTGATAAATATTAGGGTTGTAAAAAGTAAATGAAATGACTTCTTGATTTTTGTTCTTAGATTAAAGAAAATGTATCATTTTGGATTTTAGGAACTCTACTGAGATCAAGTTATCCATGTTTAAACAAGATAGAAAGAGTCCAAAACACACTTACGCCCAAAAAAAGAGCCCATTGTTAATTGTTTCCATCAAAACTACACATAAATATGTAAGGGGTCAACTAGAGTGTTAGGGAATATTAGTTTACTCTTATTTAATTTTGAGAGGACCTTAAGGGGGACTGTTACACCATTTTTTGGTCATCTAACCTATTATCATTAGATGGACCCAAGTACACCATGTAAGACCAATTTTACCCTAAGTAAAATTGCTTTCACTATGTAAAATAACTTAATAAACCACATTTATTAGGTTGTTTATGGTCTAAACAGGAAACCCCAAAAGGAAATATTAAACAAACTTATTTTGTTTAATTTTCCTCATGGAATAATTAATTAAACCATAATTTAATTATTATTCCCAGTCATGTTTAACCCAAAAACAAAGAAATTAATTAGATAAACCTCTATTTATCTTATTATTTTCTAGGAATAATTATTTAAATCTTATTTAGATAATATTCCTTGTTAAATATGACCAAATCACCCACAAATAATTAAATAAATCATTATTTATTTAGTTATCATTCAACCACTTCCTTAAATAATTAAATAAATCATTATTTATTTGATTATCTTCTAACCGCTTCCTTAAAAAGATAAATAAATCATTTATTTATTTATTTTTGACAAATTAAGGGATTTGACCCAAGTCAGATACCTTTTCCCTCCAACAAATATAATAAAATATTCCATAAAAAGTGGATCTAGATCTGGTTAACCCATGCACCAAGATCTAGAATGACCCAATATTTTGTTATAAATAGGAGGGTTTTTTCCTACCATTCTTCACCTTTTGTTGCCTATTAGATCACTCTGGATCTATACACTTGGTCACATTTTTCCATCATTTGCTGTGTGAGCTCCCATTGAGCTCTATTCTTTGCATTGGGTTTTCTACACCAACTAGAGAGAGAGAAATCTTAGATCTGAAGTGCTGAGGACTTCCAAGAACCCATCCCACTGAGGAGAATTGGATACGCCTTCTTGTTTTCCTCCCAGGTGCCCAATTAATACAAAAATTCTTTCAAAAATTGTTCTTGTCTTGTCTATTGGTATATGGAGCAAACCCTTGTTTTCACTGCTTAATGTCTTTCCATGCATAGATCTGGTTTTTTGCAGCTCTTTTCTTGTTCAACTAACCGCAGATCTGAAGATATTGGCAGCCACTTTTGTTGTTAGGGCTATTAGTTATGCGTAGCTAAAGTGGTCCCTTTTCGTACACTTCGACAAAGGATTCATACTAACAAATGGCGACTCCACACGGGTTTTAAATTACGACCGCTGTCGTTTTTCATATTCCTGCATATCCAGCTACTTCAGACCCTAGGGTTTCTTTTCAGCTATTTATTTTTCCTATTTTAATGTTGTTTTTCTCACATAAAACCCTAAAACATTAAAATTTTTAACTTCCGTGTGTTTCTGGCCCTATTGCGCAGGTAAGAGACACCAGCCGCAACTGAGACGACAAATTTTCTGAAAATTTGCCGCCGAGACAACTGGAACGGGGGGTCGCACTTTTTGGCCCATAACCTGTGACCTGGACCTCCAGGTCGCACTTTTCTGCCCCTCTTCTACGACCTGTACTGAAAACAAGTCAGAACCTGCGACCTGCCATTTTTTCAGTGATTTTTCTGCAATTTTTCTGGGTTCTGCTGAAGCTTCTGTCAGGGTTTTCCAGCCTCGGTTTCAGCCCGCTTTGACCTGGTTTCGATCTGTTTTAGCTCATCTAAGTGGGAACCTAGCCCCCTAGGGCTTCAATACCCTCCACTTTTTGTGGAAGAGTTTTTAGCTGTTTCAGCCTCTGTTTTTCTGAGTTTCAGCTCCCCCTTGTCCAGATCTGATACCTCCTTTTCAGATCCCTTTAAATCAGCCTCTTTTCCTTTCAAATCACCTCTTGTCGTTTTGTTTGGACCTCTCTTTAGGACCTCCTCCCTGTCCTTGCCGCTTTTTGCTGATTTCCTCCCTTTTTTCCAGCCACCTTGCCTCTGTCTCTTGGCTGTGATCTGCACCTCTCTTCAGCAGTGTTATCCTTTAGATCCCTATCCCTTTTGACCTTATATCTATTGGCCTCTTTTCCGTGTGTTTCCCCTAGATTTTTCCCTTTCTTTTTAGATTAGTTTTGAGAGACCCGCCTTCTTGGGTTAGATAGATGCACAAGTAGCTGTTAATTTTCTGTTATTTCAGCATTATATACTGTTCTCTGCAGATTTATTTTCAGTTACGCAGCACACTTTTTTCTTTCTCTCAAAACGGAAAGGGTTTAAAAATTAAAATTAACGCACGCCACACACTGACCCTAAGTGAAGAAGCGCCTGGTTAACACCACCTGGCAAAGACTCTAAAATCAATTGTCACTGCACCTTTTCTGCCCTTGACCTCACTTGATTCTGTCCCTTTTTTCCCTTGTTGGTTTCCTTCTTCCCGTCATCATTGCACCCCCAAGGCGCCTTTCCCGAAGACTTCTTGGCCTTCACCCTCAGTTTCCGGTCGATCAACCTGCTCCGTCCCGCCGTCGTCGAGCCAGTCCTCCTTTGATTCCGCACTCTGACTCCTCTCTTGATTCATTGGGTTCTCCTTCTCCTCCTGGTTCTCCCCCTGTCACCTTCACTATGTCTGGTCCAGGGCCTAACACTGGTGGTGCTCCAGGCCCTAATGCCGGACCTGCCACTAGCGGAACCACCACAAGAACTACCTCGGCCACACCCTTGCTGCCGTACATTGCAGGCCTCAGCCTCCTCGATTTCAATCAGTTGATCAATGACCCTATCCGCCACGATGCTGGTTGGCCTACTATGCCAACCAAGCTCCCCTCCGACATCCCTAAGTTCGAAGGCCTTGCTGGAGAAGATCCAACCAATCATGTCCGATCTTTCCACATGTGGTGTTCCTCCATTTCCATTACCGATGACTCCATCCATCTTCGTTTGTTCTGACGCACGCTTACCGGCGAAGCTTCTAAATGGTATGTTGAACAAGCCACCTCTTCCCATACCACCTTTGCGACCCTTGCCCAAGCCTTTTTATCTTATTTCCAGCTCCCTCTCCGATACGATATTGGCACGGAGCTCTTGACTTCATTCAAGCAAACCTCTTCAACCCGCCTTTCCGCCCATGTTCAGGAATGGCAACGAAGACGAAGCTTATGTCGAGCCCCCCCTTCAAAGATTGGGTTTACATGGACTGGTTCCTTCGCACCCTCTTAGCTCCTATAGGCAAAGATGTCGCCTCCCACTTTCCTCAAACTGAAGAAGCCACCCTCCAAATAGCCTTGAAATATGACCTAATCTATGCTCAATCTGGTTATGTTTATACCGTTCTTCCTGACCTCCCCAGGCCCGGCGGCGCTAACGCCCCAGGGGCATCTCATTCTGCCGACGGTATCGTTGGAGCCCTTTCCCATCCGTATGCTCAACCTCCTATGGGCTATGGTCTTCCTCAGGGAGGGGCCAGCACCTCTAGCACTCTCCCCCCTCCTGGTACCATGTATCCAGGATACGGCATGCCTCCTCATTTTTCCCAACCTCCTGCTTACCTCAATGTTACCCAACCCCACCATTACCCTTATCCGCAGCCTGGTGTGCCAGCTCCTCTAGCATATGTGCTTCCATCTCCCTTGCCTCCTCAAAACCCACAACAACACTTACCGCCCCCTCCAGGGCAAGTTTTTGCATAGCAGGGCGTGACTAATCCCCCTTCTTCTCAAAGAAGGTGGAGAGGCAATCAAAACCAATCTGCCCTTGGTACCCATGGACCTAATCCTGGTGTGGACCCTAACACTGCCAACCAGCAACAGGGCACTCAGCCCAAGCTGGACAGGCCGCTTCGCACAAATAAGCCTTGTTCGTGTTGTGGTGTTTATGGTCATTACACCCATGATTGTACCCTCTTACCCCAGATGCGGAAGATGTGGGAGTCTCAAGCCACATTGTGCGGATAACACGCCTCCCCTCATGTTCCTCCTAATGTGGCCACTACCCAACCGGCTGTGTTTACTGATCCTTTCCCTCAGCAAGGATTCGTGGCTACCCAACCGCCTGACAGCCAGGTCGCCACTCCCCCTTCCCTTTCTGGTTCCTCTGACTACCAAATCCTTATGATGCACTCTGATCCTTCCCCGACCGTCGACCTTGACCTTCAAACTCGGTCTCGCCAGTACCCCAAGCCTCCTGCTCAGTCTACCCCCGAGCCTCCTTCTTCATGTTCTACAGAGCCTCTTTCGACATCCAGTGGCCCCTTACATATCCCTCAACCCAAAGTTGAGGTCCATACCAAGATTCCTAAGGGACCCCTACGTCGAAACACTGCTTCCGGTCGAGTTGCCCATTCGTATAGTATAGTAGATGATTTGGCGCAATCTCCTACTGCCATTTCCACACTGGAACTCCTCCAATCGTGCCCTTCCCAAAAGAAGGCTCTACTATCTTCCGTGGGCGATGTAGATCCTGCTGATGACCAAATGATTGTTTTCGACGCCACTCAATCGGACCATCCCCCTCTTCCTGCTTCCGTCGCCTTCCAAATCCCAGCCAAAATCCAGAACACCAACGTTTCGTGGTGCATAATTGATGAGGGGGCATCCACCTGTGTGATGTCCACTTCGGTTTGGAAGCAACTTGGATCCCCTGAGCTGGCCCCTTCCACGATCACCCTTCGAGCGTGGGACGGCCACGCCTCCCAGCCCATTGGCCTTTTTCGTAATTGTCCTATCACCCTCGCCGGTAAGACTGTTTGCATTGACATCGAAGTCATAGACGCCCGGCTAGACTACAACATTCTATTGGGGCGAAGCTACACCTATGCTATGTTTGCTATCCCATCTGCGGTTTTTCGCAAGATGTCTTTCCCCCATAATGGAAAGATAGTCACCATTGACCAGTTGACATATCATGAGCCAAAATCTCAGACCTCACCTGAGACGACCATCTCTTCTGTAGCCAACAAGCAAACCGTCGATTCCTTGACCAGTGTCTCCCCCAGAGTTTACAAAGATTCCTCCCTGCTTGGAACTTTTCCTAATCTCCCTCCTCCTCCCATCACTCATCCCAGCTTATCGAATGTTTGCATGATGCAATCATCTCAGGCTGCCCGTAAGCGGCCTGCCTCGGCTAGTCAGCAACCTCCCCCTCGCCCTCCGCAACCCGCTCCTAGCCATTCATCTCAGCCAGCTGGACCTCCTCCTTCTGGCCCTCCCCCTACAGCTGGTATCCCTAAACCCCTTTATCCTCCTGGATCGGTTCCTCCTGGCCTTAACCATCTCGGAGCCGTCCCTCCTGGTCATTACCCTGCTGGGCAGATCCCTTTCCTGGCTCCCCCTCCCAGAGTTTCTGTCCCCGTCATGGCCACCCTCTCTCTCCCTAACCTGACCTTGGGCATACCGGTCTGGTACCTTGATCCCCCAGCCGCCACCCCTCCAGGTCACCCCAAACCCTACATGGCTTTGACACCAGTTCAACCGGTCCCACTCGCTTCCTCCGTTGCCACGGTACCCCCAGCACCTCCACAGGACCCTTCTCCTATCGTGCCGGCTCCCGAGAAGAAAGGAAAAGCCCGCAAGGGGGCACCCAAAGACAAGACCACCACGACTGACCCGGCCCCTCCTCCCCCCGCAAAGCCTTGTTCCTTGTGTGATGTCACCGGTCATGCCACCCATGCTTGTCCCGAGTTGCCTCGTATTCAACCCACGGTTAAAGTCGCGTTCCTCGAGTCTACGGTTCCTGAAGCCCCCATTCCTTCTTCGTCCGTAACCAAGAACCCCAAGACTCTTCGCACCAACAAACCTTGTGCTTTGTGCGACATTCATGGCCATTACTCCCACCATTGTCCTCACCTAACACATTACCGTGCCTCTTTAAAGGTGGTCTGAGAGTATGAGGTTGAACAAAATCAATCCGCCTCTCCCATCCTCACGCAGTATGCTTCAGGTCAGCCTGAGGATCCCCCCGCTCCCATCGACATTCCCCCCCCCTGATGTTCAGATGACGGAGTCTACTGTAACCATTCTTTACCTATCCTCCTCTGCGAGACACTTGGAGCCTAGCCCCCCTGCATCCTCCCTTGTTGTGTCACCTGACCACCCCTTTTCTACCCACACACAAGATCACTCCACCCGTGTCTCTGTTGACCTCCGCAGCCCGAGTCCTCACCATACTTCCGATAGCCCTCATATACCACCCTCTAGTTTGTATATGAGTCATAGTCATCCTGCTCCTTGCACTCCCTCCCGCAGTTGCCGCCTGATGTCTTATGTGCACTCACGCTGTCGTCATTGCCTCTCCTCCCCTCATTTGTTGTCTTGTAACACCATTCCGTAGGACCCCCCGTCCACACCCTTTATCGGTTACGCCGATGGTGCAAGTCGTTACTCCCGGAATCTCGCCTCGGCAGGTTGGGCCATCTTCACCCCCTTGCATGCCCTTGTTCTCACTAACGAGGTTTGCATTGGTTCTGCCACCAACAATCAGGCCGAATATGATGCAGTGCGTGGTCTCTTAGCCGATGCCCTCTTCCATCGCATCCTCCATCTGCACGTTCGTTTGGATTCCCTACTTCTTGTCATGCAACTAAATGGTGTTTATCGTGTGCATAACCCGGTGCTGTTTAGACGCTATTACGAGTGAAACTCTTCATACGTGCATTTGAAACCATAACTTTCAACCATGTACCTCGAGAACAGAATCACTATGTAGATAGTATCGCAAACCATGTTCTAGATTGGCATTTATCACACACATTTCATACAAGACAATAACATTCATAATCATTAAAAATGATGCATATCCATAATATGTGTCGCACAAACATGTGTTTAGAGTCCATCTACTCTAATACATACGACATGCCCATAGCATGTTACAAAAAACTCAAAACTGGGGGCACCACCTACCCCTACATACACACTAGGGGGCACCACATGCCCCACACCTAATCACTATCTGGCGAATCCCGAGCCAATGGCTCTGCCCTTGCAGCCTGTAGATCACGTATCCCCTGACCGGCCATCGCCATGCGCCGCATGACCCCTCACCATTCCGAGGGTAGACCAATACATGGCTCTATGTACTGGTCGTCTAAGTCCTGCCACCCGCGCTCTGATACTCCGGTCAGCAACCTTTCGCATCTACGGCAGATGTCCTCCAGAAGGGCGACCGCATCCTCATTTTGTGCTGCTCTCGACCCACTCGGACCTGCAGCTCCAGCTGCTCCCGGTCGTCCCATATATCCGGCCGCTTTTACCGGCGCTATATCTGCATACCAACAGTACATGAATCAGTACCCTAGCTACTATTCAAAAAATTGTAACATGCCCATACAAGAATAGCAATCTGTCACTTACCATCGGGCCCCCAGACTCGACCAGGTGGAAGTGGCAGGTCCAAACCTCCACAATAACTCATCCCACTATAGGGATAGTCGTCTATGTATAACGGCATCTGATCCCAATGGGCAAAGAACTCAGGTCGAAACACTCGCCCGACCGCCCCTCCTCCTCCTCTGCATAGTAGCCGCCCCCACCGGCACATCATGGGCTCTCTCGAACCCCCATCTGGAAGCTGTACACGAGGCCGCAAGGTCGGGATCTTCTCAAAGAAAAAGGCGCACAATAAAGTCTCATACGAGCAATCGTGGTTCACTTGCCGCTTGCAGAGCGACAACTGTCGTTTTAACGACACTAGCATCATTTGGGCCCACCCATAGTAGGTCCCACTCAACACACTCTCTACCAACATCATCTGCCCCCCGGTGATGTGATGGAACGCCTGGTTGCCCAGGATACGCAGCACAGCTGCGGCCACTGCACGGGTTTCTAGCCTCTCTATATCCCCGATCGGTATCCGAGTCCCCTTGACTTGGAGACCCGGTCGACAATGTCGTTCCACAAACTCCATGTTATTCCGCCCCCGCGGTAATACTGGCTGCGTGTTTCCCACCATCCCTAGTGGTGGGAGACCCGTCAGGAAATACACATCCTAGACTGTCAGTTCGATCCTGTGCCCCTGCACTACAAATACCTCATGCTCTGGATCCCAATAACTGATAATCCGGGCCAACAAGGGCTCCCCTGCTCTCATCAACGGGTTCTCCAAAAACTTTAGAACCCCAAACCTGGCCAACACACGATGGACACCCTGATCCGCCTGGATCTCTGCCCGTAATGTACCCAGGTCTCTCTCTCTCCAGTTAACCCGTAAATCTTCCATACCTGAACAAAAACAACATCTTTGTCAGCATACAGATCGAGAATACCATAACCAAGCACAAAAACCCAACTCTCAGCCATAAAACAACACCAAAACCCCCTCATCTTCCAGGTCGTAGTTTTCTTCCCAGTTCAGGACTAGGTCGCAGTTTTTTCCCCGAAACCTGCGTCCCAGGTTGCACTTTTTGGCCCAAAAAGTGCGACCCGGCCGTAGAGTTGAAGGAGGGTCTGTTTCTGGGATTTTGGGCCCTAAACTGAACTTTCAATCCATCAAAATGAAAGAGTAAGTTTAGGCCTCTTACCTGCAACTGACGGATCTCAGTTGGTTCGTCCGCTACGCTCGCCGCAAGATTTAGGGCCTTCTCTCCTCTCTACATTCACCACAGCAACAATAGCAAATGAGTGAATTTGGAGGGAAAACTGCCTTATTAAAAGAGAACCCCTGTTTCTTCTTTCGACTGCTGCGACCACACCGTAGCCCCGTTTGATAAATCGTCTGCACCGTTGGAAAGCTCTCACCGAGCCCTCAAATGGGTATCTGTTAGTTTTTTATGATCTGATACTTCACCAGGACACATTTTGTCCAAGAAGGGTCACTTCACCTCTCCTTAAAATCGAATTTTTTCACTTACGACACTTGTACTGGGGGCACCATTTTGCCTCCTTACTTGTCTTTGTTCATGACGATTTTCGTCATGAGTTACCATCTTGTACCTCATGTCTTCATGGTCCCCCATTGGGCCTTTACTGTGTGGCAGCACCATTGAGTCGCCCTTGTTTAGAGCATCCAAGTTGATTCATCATCGCATTCATAGAGTCTATCCCGAGTCCCTTTGTACCCCGCTATAGCCCTCCATCCTTCATTGCTTGGTATCTCTCTTGTGTCGCACATTATGACCTTCAGTCTCCCTGTTCCCTATCCCTTATGATATTGTGTCATTCGCTGCCATGTCATTCATGCTCTTTATGCTCTAACAAGGGAATTCGTCCATTCGCTACTCAGTCCTTTCCATTTCCCCATCATCATTAGTGTCAGTCTGTCCGTCGCTCCACTATTTTCTCTCATGCCTTAGTTGAGGATCTCTCATTGCCTCACTCATGGCGGACCTCCTTCTGTCGACATCAGCTCATTCTTTCCAGAAGCCGGGTCTAGAGGGTGGTCTACCTTGGTTCCAGCTTCCACTCTTGTTCGGTGCCTCGGATCAGGCAGAGGGATCTTTCATTTCCCTTTGACTTGATTGTTTCTCCAGCTCCTTTCAGCATGACCGAGATCCATATACTTGATGGTTTAGTGATACAGCAGCAGCTCTTGATGATTCCCGGGTGTGTGTGAGATGTCTCAAACCTCATGAGGGGGTGGCCCTGCAAGTAGCCCCCCACATGCCCAGATGACCTCCTCCTTGCAGCCTTCGATGCAGCTCCAGATATTTGATGATGTTGGCCTTAGCCACTTGCAGCGCCTCTTTGATTTGCATGTATCAGTCATATTTTGTGAGCCCTTCCCCATTTACAGGGGGCATTTGGGTTGTATTTGTATCTCATGTACTCAGATATTATTGTACAAGTCCTGGCTGTTATCCCAGGCACAGCATGTATATGGGATTCCTCATTATATTTTTATCTGGCTCATGATTATGCCAGCTGTACTTTATGGTTCGGTCCCTTGTTTATTGGACACACTATTCTTTTGTACTTTGTCTCGGCGGGCATAGGTATGCCTCCCCCGCCGCCTTCAGCACAGGTACCCTCTCATAAAAAGAGACTTGTTGCACCTACGAGTCTCGTCTCCTCAGGGTCTAGTCCTTCAGCACACTATCTACCTCACATTTCTCTCTCTGACATCCCTTTTGATGTCTAGTGATTGTGTTCTTACAACGTACTTCGGTCATACGATTTGCTCCTGACACTCGCACGCTGGGGGGCAATCTGTTACACCATTTTTTGGTCATCTAACCTATTATCATTAGATGGACCCGAGTACACCATGTAAGACCAATTTTACCCTAAGTAAAATTTCTTTCACTATGTAAAATAACTTAATAAACCACATTTATTAGGTTGTTTATGGTCTAAACAGGAAACCCAAAAAGGAAATATTAAACAAACCTATTTTGTTTAATTTTCCTCATGGAATAATTAATTAAACCATAATTTAATTATTATTCCTAGTCATGTTTAACCCAAAACAAATAAATTAATTAGATAAACCTTTATTTATCTTATTATTTTCTAGGAATAATTATTTAAATCTTATTTAGATAATATTCCTTGTTAAATATGAACAAATCACCCACAAATAATTAAATAAATCATTATTTATTTAGTTATCTTTCAACCACTTCCTTAAAAAATTAAATAAATCATTATTTATTTGATTATCTTCTAACCGCTTCCTTAAAAAGATAAATAAATCATTTATTTATTTATTTTTGACAAATTAAGGGATTTGACCCATGTCAAATACCTTTTCCCTCCAACAAATATAATAAAATATTCCATAAAAAGTGGATCTAGATCTGGTTAACCCATGCACCAAGATCTAGAATGACCCAATATTTTGTTATAAATAGGAGGGTTTTTCCTACCATTCTTCACCTTTTGTTGCCTATTATATCACTCTGGATCTATACACTTGGTCACTCTTTTCTACCATTTGCTATGTGAGCTCCCTTTGAGTTCCATTCTTTGTGTGGGTTTTATACACCAACAAGAGAGAGAAATCTCAAATCTGAAGTGCTGAGGACTTCCAAGAACCCATCCCACTGAGGAGAATTGGATACGCCTTCTTTTTTTCCTCACAGGTGCCCAATTAATATAAAAAATCTTTCAAAAATTGTTCTTGTCTTGTCTATTGGTATATGGAGCAAACCCTTTTTTTTCTGCTTAATGTCTTTCCATGCATAGATCTGGTTTTTGCAGCTCTTTTATGTTCAACTAACCGCAGATCTGAAGATATTGGCAGCCACTTTTGTTGTTAGGGCTATTAGTTATGTGTAGCTAAAGTGGTCCTTTTTCGTACACTTCGACAAAGGATTCATACTAACAATGGCTAAGGAATTGAAATCTTGGAAGATTCCACGGGATAACTTGATGTACCACTTAGCAGCAGCTCCAGTAAAAGTGCGCTGGAAGAGGCGCAGATGAATTGAATCATCGACCCAAGAGTTAGACGAACACCAAAGATGATACGTCATCACATGCACTTGGGGGTCCTCCCCAGATTTACCCTCAAACTTGGGGCAATCACCAGGTATCTTGGTAGGAACCAAAGGCCAATAAGGATTATGCAAAATCGGATCATTGGTCAGTTTTGAAACATTCAGAAACTCCAAGGTGGCGAGGAATGGCAATGGCGGATTGACCGGCATGCCAGGCCCAGGATGAGGACCGGTACCCGTACTCCACGCTGGTTGGGAATATCCTTGCCCCCATGGGTTTTGTCCCATAGGATTCTGACTGTAGGGGGTGTAGGTCATATAACCAGATTGATTTGGCTGCTGGTAACCAGTGTGTGGGGCTTTATAACCAGAGTATGGACCCTGATTATATGTCGGCCCAGTGTAAGCAGCATTTGGATTTGGCTGCTGAGTATAGGTAGAACCGAGTGGATGAGGATAATACTGAGAGCCTCGGGGTTGGTTATATTTCGGTTGAGATTGACCATGAGGATAATAACTGCCCTGAGGATGAGTCGACTGTTGATAGGTGGAACCCTGCGGAGCCTGATAACTAGGGCGCAGCTGTTGATTTTGTTGTGGCATCAAATGAATCGGCTATTGGGAAACGTTAATAGAATGAGCGGGTTGCCCTGAATGAACAGGTTGGCCCGGCTGAGCGGGCTGCCCTGAGTGAACAGGTTGATCCGGATAGACAGGCTGCGCCAGTTGCGGAGGTTGACCTGGCTGTAAAGGAGCCCCAGGTTGTGCTGGATGGGCCGGTTGACCTGGAGGCGGAACACCAGGTTGTACCGGGTGGGCTGGTTGGCCCGGTGGAGGAATAGAGCCAGGTGGTTGCTAGTAACCGGTTTGACCTGGAGCAGGACCATAGGATGGTCCCGGCTGATATGCAACGTTGGAAACAACAAGATACTACGGTTGCATAGGTTGAGAAGGCTGGATTTTCCCCCCAGGACCATAGACCAGTCCCGGTTGGTACCTCGGCTGAGGCTGCACAGGTTGACCGAAAGGGTTGTAATACTGTCCTTGCAGACCGTACGATGGCCCTTGCTGGCCTGCAGGATAGCCTTGCACGGGCTACCCCTGTGGGTCATAAGGATAGCCAAGTTGGCCCGAAGGTTGGCCTTGTAAAGGTTGCCCTTGCGGGTTATAAGCCTGGTTATAAGGTAAACCTTGAGCATGGAGGTAAGCCTCAGGAGCGGGTAGACGTAAAATGTCCCCATGCTCATCATACTGACCTGGAAAAGCATACACGGGTGTACCATCCTGTGCATAGTGCAAAAAATAAGAGCGGTTGGGATCTTGGGAGGATGGTCCAACCTCGGGGTTCGGTTGTTGTAGGGACAACCGATACTCCTCCGGAGAAATGTTCTCCGGCATAGCAGTCGCTAAATAGACATCTTCAGGAGGCGACATAGCCCTCGTGGAGGGTGTCGTGACAGCGGGTGCAGACGGGGCCACACAGACAGTGGGTTGAACGGGTACAGAAGTGACGGGCATCTGAGGAGACACCCCCGGTGAAGGAGCAGCGAGCCTCGACAAAGGAGCTGACACTCCCGTAGAGGCTGCAGCGGAAATGATCTGACCCAAGGATCTGTACCCTGGTGGTAATGAGGGACTAGATGACATAGCAACTGGTTCAGAGTTGTCTCCCAGAAATAATCTTCGTGGGAAGAGCTGATAGTCTTCTCCATACGTTGGGATTTCCTCACCATAATCACTCATGTTTGAGCCTGCCGCTAGATCTTGCAATAGACAGCGAGGACTAGGAGGAAAGACAGTAGCTATAAAAGGCGAACCTGATGTAAGAGAAAGGAAATCAGATCCTAATCTCAATTCAGACCAAGGGTCAGAAAAGGGCCAATCGAACTCAACTGGTCCCCCAAAGGGTTTCTCAGAAAGAACCGGTCCCCCGTCAGGAAACTCGGAAACAATGGGCTGATGTGGTTCAACAGAGGACTGGGAAACCTCTGATGAATCGTCCATATAAGGACTACCAGTAGATGAAACTGAAGGTTCCGCCACTGTGGCAAAAACGACAAGAGAAAAAGATCAAACACACACATGGGTTGAAAAAGAGTCAAGACACATGGTCAAACGGTCAACAAGAAAAATGTAACAGGGCATGTGATCGTGGGTGATTAATTTTTACCACATTGAAAAATAAGAAACTTCACCGTTTCATGTTTTAAGAGTTGAGAAACTGTCAAAAAGGTGACTCTATCTCTTTTAGATTTGACACAAGCGTGAAAGGACAAGCGCTTGGTGATCCTTTCAAATTTAGGAAGTCAAAAAAGATCAAATGACTACTCATGAATACTAGGCAAAAGGGTGTACCAAATAACCGTGAATTGCAATATACACCTTGGTTTCAATAATGAAAGAGAAATCAACCAAGGACTTTCCGTACGTGCAGACAATCTCCCCGAATGCTATGTCCGGTGTATTACGGGTATAGGGCAGCAGACTCGGCTTCCTATGGATAAAGGATTGAAACCTAGTGGGGTCTCCCTTTATATACGCGACGGTACGGGGAGCACAAGTCCGTACTAGCACTGTCTAAAGCCAAGAGGCGAATGATAGCTACTAGGTTTTAAGACGTTAGAACACGTCTCTAGCCTAGACCTATAAATGTGTTTCGTTAGATTTCAATGCTGCCTTAGTGTAAATTGAGTAGATTTTAAAGTTGATCTTCAATTACGTTCTAGTTTTCAAGCCCTGACGAATGTACTGTCTCAAAAATCTCCTAAATGCAAAACTACATGCCATAACATATCATTTCGTTCGATGAAAGCTAGCTACAGAAGAGTTGAGAGCTTTTTACACAAACAAAATGATCGGAAGAGAATCAGTGATATCTCTAATGCAACTAATGAAATCAAAAACTTTTCTTCCAAAGTCACTAATTACTAATAACATCGAAAAGATTTCAATTTTCACTAATCAACCAAAAGCAAAAGAGATTTTTTTATTTTCAATGTTTGATAGCTAGATGCACTAAACAAACCGAAAACGAATGAGAAGCAATTTGAGAAATGATAATAAGAGAGCAAAAAAAAGCAGATTTCACTCAATGGCACAAACAATCAGATCTCAAATCGACCAAAAATTCTCTCAAAACCAAGAAAAATCCCAAAGACACTAACGAGCCGTGTAATCTAGGCCCAAAATGAAGCAAAGCGAAATTCGAATGAAAACGAAATCAGTCACTCAAAAAACGCAACAAAATGATAGACAATTGTCAAACGAATGCAAGGAAGCAATCCCAAAGTCGACTGAACGAACGAAAACCAAAAACTCCCAAGGGAGGCTCGACTCACAAAAGCACCTAGATGCCCTAGGGTCCATATGCAAAATAGGCAAACAACCAAAGGATGGAGGTTACAATCAGTTAAATTCAGCTCCAGTGCACTCAAACAGCCGAAAAAACAAGATCAAAATCACAAGTCAGTCTCAGAAAGCATAAAACATAGCAAACCCTAATAGCTCACAGGATTGGCACGACTGTGAGCTTGAAATTAGAGCCAGAAAGTCAATGGCGCGGGTGATACATAGGCAACCTGCGCCAATGGGCGCGGCTGTTGCACTAAAAAGCGCGCCAGCCAAGTTTACTATGGGAAAATGAAAAACAAGCAATCTCAGACACAAACAAGTGATGACAAGGCTAAAACAAAGCCAAACAAACAGAAAAACCAATCCAAAGAGCTAACCAAGCAAGCAAGACCAAGAAGTTGACCGAAAAGAGAAGACAATACTCCAAGTTGTTCAGTCCGTAAACTAAACCAGAGATTGACTAAAGTAGCATTGATCTACTCCGCTAATGCAGAGAAAAAGCATTTCGAAGGCTATCTGGCTGTGCTTTAGGCTCCGTCTATAGCTTACAAATCAAACAACAAGCTAATTCCCTAGCGAAGTCACCAAATTGTTGAGGAGGTAAATCCCTTCTGCGGATAGAGGCGATCCCTACTAGCCCAGATCGGGTCTAGCAAAAATCAAACACGCTACAGTGCAGGTTCCTAATTGCAAATAAACCGACTTGCGAGGAAGGCTTACCTGGAATCCAATGTTGTCGTTTGTAGAAGAGGTGGTTCTCCCATTCCTTCGCCCTAGCATATCACAATCCTCACGATCTCCATGATCGGACACCTGCACATGCAAGAAACAACACAAATACAAGCATAAAATATAGTATATACAACTATATGTCAGTCGAAGAGGACATAACTCATGAACATGATCTAGAACAAGAGTGGAACCATAACCAATAGTCGCTTATCATTAATGAGTCAAAATAAGAATACAACCATAGCTTCGACGCTGAATTCTCCTTTGGCGGGTTGTCAGTAGAACATGCCTCGATAAAGCCTATCAAGGATGAGACAAGCCTCTCTCTCCGGATACTTGGCAATAGTCTCCTTGCTTGGATTTGGCCTTAAGGGAATCAAGAAGGCTCTTGCAACATAAGGATGTGAAAGCTCTTGGGAACTTGGAGATTAGTCTTGCCATGGAGATGAGCAAGCTTTTATAGATGGAGGAAGGGGAGTTGGGATCCCTATAATTATGGGATTGACCCTATCATCAAAGAAGCTTCCATGAGAGGTGTCAGACCACTTCCTCTCTATGGAAATCCGTAGCCAAACCTCCCAACTCAAGATAGATATCAGTCCAGGAATTTGTTAGGATGAAACTTCCGCCACTTATTTTTAAAAAACACCTCTTAATATGGTTGGCGCGGGTGCGACTCTATGACAAAGCACCAATTGGCGCGCCCTCTTTGGAGGATTTTCCCCCTTGGCGCGAGGGTTGAACTGTAGAACCGCGCCAATGGAAAAAGAGTTATTTTTAGGGTTTTTTGCAGGGAGATGTCTTCAGGGCAATGAAAGTTCATCTTCAGAGGGATGCAATGAAAGTATTTTCAAGTCTTGTCTCTGCTCACAGGTCATGGAATGAGCCCTCCAATGTGCGGGATGGGGAATGGCAGGGACGGTGACAAATTGCTGTATAACACCAACACTCCTTATCTCTCCAAAAATTGCAAATTTCAAATATATATATATATATATTCTCTCTCCAATAATAAGCTTTACATTTCAATATTGATTAAACTCCTATTGAAAAACAAATTCATGAAATCAATTTTTATTTTTAAATTATTTTCACTTTCAATCTTTATATTATAAAGCCATACCTTTATGAAAATGTTTTGTTTCAGAAGTAAACTAACACAACTTTCCTAGAAAATGTTGGTTCTTCAAACAATTTTATCTTGGAAAACACACGCAGCGTCTTGTGGAAAACATTGGTTGCTCAACGCAATTTTCTCCATTGTAATGGATTTCTCGAATGCATCTTTCTCTTTTGTAATGTATTCCACCTCAATGCAATTTTCTCCTTTGTAATGGATTTCTCCTGAACACATTTTTCTCATTTGAAATGACTTTCTCCTGAATGCATATTTCTCCTTTTTAATGGCTTTCTCATGAACACAAGTTTTTTATTTTGAAATGCCTTTCTCTTCAATGCAGATTTTTTTTTTTTAATGGATTTCTCCTCTACGCAATTTTCTCCTCATTGGGAATGTAACCGTAAGAATAAGATTAAATGGCTCCATTATCCTCAGAGCTGTCAGAATGAGAGATGTCGAAAACTCCTTTTTGAAGTGGCCAGACTCGGTGACCGGCATCGGAATGTTTTCCGACCATTATCCATTTCCGGGCAATTCTCCATTATCCATTGTTTGAATTTATTTGACAAATCATAAAAGGCTCCATTAATTAGTTCGTTTTTTTTTTTTTTTTTAAATCATAAATAACTGGTTATAAAACCACTGCAACACGATATGAAATATTAGAAAATTGTTTTTAATTCTAATGCTTTTCAAGAATTTGAATTTACTTATATATAATTTTAATAATAATAAATATAACCTAATTAAAAATTTTAACCAAAATTAAATTATATAACACAATTTTAATGATTATGATTAAAGAAGTCTAAACCATATATAATTATAGAAATTTTAGGAATAGATACATTGTTAAGCATATGGTTTGGAAAAACTTTGAAACAATGGGATCGTGTGCGTACTCTTATTTGTTAACTTACAAATGGTTTTGCAAAATGTAATAGATTTTTAGAATTAATTTTATTAGTAAGTTACTATTATTTAATTTTTTAATGTTTGAATGGTAATTTCAATATTTTAGAATTTTTTTATAGCTAAGTTAATATAAAAATTATTAATTAGTGTCAGTTTATTTTAATTTTAAATTTATGATAAATTTAAAATAAGTTAATTTTTATAATATGATTTTTTTCTTTTATTAAAAAAATTAAGAGATTCAATGTTAAGATCAATTTACATTGCATGCTCTAAGGTAAGAGGTATTTTAGTTTCAAGATTGTTCTAGAAGGTAGGACCTATCTTAGTTTCAAGACTGTTCTTAAGGATTTATTATTATTTTGTTTTATTGTCCAATGCTATTTTATTGAGGAAGAGGTCCATTCAAGGTATTTAGTTAGATAAATTTTAAAATTGAAAATTCATCATTTTATTTTATCCAGGAATATTATTTTATTAAAAATAAGGTCAATTCAAGATATTTTGTTTTTCTAAGATTGTAAGCCTCCAATATCAAAGTTGATAAAATATCATTATTTAAAAAGAAGACAACTAATTGGAGGTATCTTAGTCTCCTAAATTGGAGTGTCAAAGTGAAAATTTTATCATTATATAAGGAGGAGGCTAATTCAAGGTATCTTAGTCTCTTATATTACAAGTGTTAAATATTAAAATTGAAAACTTAACATTATTATATTGAGTAAGAGTTAAAATTTGGAACTTATCATTATGTTATTAAGGGGAGTTGTCCAATTGCGTTTCCTTTTGGTGCTAAGATCTCTATCACCAACAACACTAATAGGAACATATTAACTTATTTGGAAAAACAGTATTTGGTTCCCTACTCACATCACAAGTGAACCTTTCCAATTCCTAAAGTTATAATGATTAGCAAATATGGTCCTCCATTTCAATATTTATCCATTGAATAAGAGCTTAGGAGGACAAATTCACATGTATTTCTCTCCTCGAATGGTGTACAAGGCAAGTTCACATTTATCAAAAGAGTTGACAAACTATGAAAATATTATTGTATGTTCCTTCTATTAAATAGTGTTTCATTCCCATTTTTCCATATGAAATAAAATTTTTCAATACAAATAATGTTCCATGAGGATTGGCATTCTAGAACCCAAGGTAAGTTGTCTCCTAGTTGCAAAAGTCTCCAAGAAATAGAATTGGGTGAAAGTTCCCCATGGAAGGAATCAAACTTACCCTAAATAGACTTTGAAAAGGAATAGAACTAGAAAACATGTTTTACTTTTAGGTCAACTATACCATGGGTAATAACTATTTGAACTTTCAAAACCATGAATTTCTTATCAATGATTAGGACCAAACCATGCAAAGAAATATTTTATAAGTCACACTTGTTTCTAGAGGCTTTGCATCTTAAAATTCATGGTTTTCAACTTAGACTCTAGATTCTAGAGTTTATTGTACAATGTAATTTAGGATTGGCTTTAGACATAACCTATTTTCCATGTTTGGAGAGTTATCTTTGAGGCAATGATTATTCTTGTTTCACTTCCAATGCCTTCTCCAAGCTCAAAGCACTTATAAGCCTAACTTGATGAGGGGTGAGTTAGAAATAATATTTTTGGAATCCACCAAAGAGTTCTTATTAGGGTTCTCCAATGCAAACTTGGCCTTTAGTCATGGTCATGGACTTCACTCCCTTTGTTATAGCCTATTTTACCTACATTGATTGAGTTGTGAAAACCCTTGTCTTGTTGACCTTGATGCATAATGTTTTCCCTTGATTTTTCCTCTTTTACAATAGTGTCAATAGTTTTCCACTTACAACTTGCGACCTAACCCTAATTTACAGTGTCTAACCAAATTTTTGGCTGCAGCTCTTCCTTGCATAACTTACAACACTGTTGAACTTTCTAGATTTTGTCATTTCCATGGAGATCAACTCCACTGATTTGTAAATGATTCAGTTTGGGTGAATTATTATAGAATTTTCTTAACTTCTCTAGTCCCTAGGTGTCTAGATACATTCTCCTAGAGAGGGAAAAATGCCTATATAAACTAGTCATGTCAAGGATAAAGTAGATATAGAGAGTTAAAAATAGTGCGAGAGATCTGTCATTTTGTTGAGACTATGTTTGCTAGAGGAGACCTAGATTGCAGGTTGTAGAGGGTATATCTCATTTGAAGAGGGGAAATTCAATAACATTGAATGCATATGCGCATGAAAAACATTGCAATGAAATTTTTTATGTTCGTTACTCTACACATCCATTCTCCGACAACCGTTACTATTACTTGTGTCAAAACTATTATACATGACACACTCAATAATTAAGAATTGAGCATACCAAACCTTCTTTAATGTCACTTTGATACGTGTCATAAGAAACAAGAATCTACCATCTAAAATAAGTTCGAACTACCTGTGACCATGACAATCAGCTAAGAAACTATCAATAATAAATGTAAAAAGCAAATCGTTAAAGGTGAATCAATCTAAGTGTTGGGAGTGTTGTATAGCTTCTGTATTTATGCACTTCTGCTACCGACCATGAATTACTAGAGATGTTATTGAGGCACTATTAAAGTCTAGAATGTGATTTTATGCAACCTTAGCTTCGAAGATACATAGAAGATGCACATATACATAAAATATGCACATATACGGAAGCCACACTTATACAGAAACTATGCATATACAAAATTCACACAACTTGTATATATGTATGTCTTTTATATCGTGTATATTTTGTATATGCACAATTGCACATATACGGAAGTTGTGCATATACAAAATATATGTGCATATATGAAAGATATGCACATATACAGAAGATATGTGCATATATGGAGGTTGAAGTTGTGAAAAAATTATGTATATGCTCATATACAAAAGTTTCACATATATGATAGATGCACATATACAGGCGTTGCGCATATCTTCTGTATATACACAACTTCCATATATGCACATATTTGTTGTATATGTGCAACTTTCGTATATGCACATATACAAAAGATACACATACACAGAAGTTGTGAGTAGCTTCTGTAATATGCATATACGATAGTCTCCAGAAGTTGCACAACTTCCGTATATGCGCAACTTCCATATATGCATAACTTCCGTATATGTGCATAAATGGAAGTTGTGCAACTTCTATATATGCACATATCTTCCACATATGTGCAAATTTTGTATATGCACATACACAAAAGCTGCATATATATAGAATTTGTGCACAATTTCCATAATATGCATATACGACAGTCTCTAGAAGTTGCACAGCTTCCGTATATGTGCAACTTCTATATATGCATAACTTCTGTATATGTGCATATAAAGAAGTTGCGCATATATAGAAGCTATGCATATCTAGAGACAACCGTATATGCATATTACGGAAGTTGCCCACAACTTGTGTATATGCGTAGCTTCAGTATATGTGCATATACGGAAGTTGCACATATACAAAAGTTGTGAAACTTTTGGCGATTGCTGTAGATGCATATTATGGAAGTTGTGCACAAATTTTGTATATGCACAACTTCTGTATATGTGCATATACAAAATTTGCGCATATACTAAAGATATGTACATATATGGTGTTATGTATACCATGTAGACCATGTTCCATGTTCTACCATGATATGGTGTTATGTATACCATGTTATAAAAGGTTATGTAGACCTATAACTTAAGTAACAGATTTTCGCTCACTTGCAAAAAAACTTTAAACTAACAAAAAGGCAACATATTAAGGGTCTCCAATAAATATTCTTTGATCCCTTGGAGAAGTCCAAGATTAAGTGATTTGGGGTCAAGGGTGCAACCTTGAGAGTGGAAAGAAATTTAACATTTAACAAATTTAATCTAATGTCAATGTGAGTCAGTATAAGGGTAGATGTGTAGGCATAAATGTTTAACATTTAACATAAGCTTTTAACATTTATATGTTCCCTGAATTTTAAAAAATTAAAAAATGAAAGTAACAAAAACAAGTTAAAAGTAATAAATAAAAAGTTAGAAGTAACATAAAACCCAATGCATGTAAACATTTAAATGTTGGATCACTTAATAATAAAAAGTTAAAGTTAAAGTCAAATTGGTATATTTTGATTTTGTTATTAACTTGTGAATAAGATTTGCTACCATACCATGTGCCAATACCATGGCTTATCAATACCACATGCAGAAAAACTATAGCTTATTTCACAATCAAAATATTTTATAATAATATGACACAATTCTTAACCATGGATATTCACCCTCACTTTATTGTGGATATTATTAACATGTAAATAGGCTTTGTTACAATACCATGGGCTAGTACTATGGCTTATGAATACCACATGCCCAAAAAAACACAACTTATTTCACAATCAAAATATTTTATAATTTTATAATTTTATTTTTATTTTTATTTTTATATTTATATTTATTTACTTAAATCTAAAATGAAAAAGGTTATCATTACTTTTGATATATATCTAAACCCTCTATCCTCACAACTACTAAAAATCCTATAGTAGAAATTAAATCAAGATTTCAATAAAATTAAAAATGAGAATACTTATATATATAAAGATGTGAAATATATATAATATAAATAATCTTACTAAGAACCAACATAGAACCATCTTAACTAAGGATCCAAGCAACTAGAGCAAACAAATTGACTAACAATAGTAGAGGAAAGGGAGTGCATAATTGTTTTAATTTTTCCATTATTGTATCCACTAGAGAAAACAAATTGACTAACAATAATAGAGGAAAGGTAGTGCATAATTGTTTTAAGTTTTCCATTATTGTATTTTCTTTGACATGATTGATATAAAATATAGGCTTAATATTTTACAACCAATTGAGTTTTTTTTTTGATACTTTCTTAAACACAATATCATGGAATCAAATTGAAGAGAGAGAGAGGATTGGAGATAGGGAGGGAGGGAGAGAGAGATGAATGGAGATAGTGACAAAGGTGGAGGGTGAAGAGAGAGAGTGATGGAGGAGGGAGAGAGAGGAAGGTGGAAGGGAGAGAGAGAGAGAGAGTTGGAGGGGGAGAGAGATAGAGGAAAGAATAAAAACATAGAGAGATAGGGTTGGAGAAAGAGAGGAAGTGACAAAGGAGAGATGGGGAGAGAGTGAAGGAGAGAGGAGAGGAGAGAGATAGGGAGAGAAAGGGAACAAAGAGAGAGGGAGACACAAAGATGGAGAGAAGAGAGGAAAGGAGATAGGGAGGGAGATACTGACAGAGTTAGAGGGAAGAGAGAGAGAGTGATGGGGGAAGGGGGAGAGATAAAGGGAAGTTGGAGAGAATGATAGAGATAGAGGACTCAATTGACAGGAGAGAGGGATGGAGTTGGAGGCAAAGAGACATGGAGGAAAGAAGAAATACACAAAGGGATAAAGGTGGAGAGAGGGGGTGATAAGGGAAATATGGAGAGAGAGTGAGGGAGAGAGGAGAGCGGGAGGGAAGAGGGAGAGGAGAGGTAGAGTGAGAGGGAGAGGGAAAGGAGAGTGAGAGAGAGAGAAGGGCGAGAGAGAGTGAGAGAGGGTATGTTTGGGGGTGAGATAGAGAGAGGGAATAAAAAAGAGACTTATAGATACAAATACATATGTTATATAGTGTTACATGAGCATCCTAGATCCATCTTAACCCCATATATATTAAGCGTCGAGACCAATAAAATCTCTCGATGAGCAAACCTTTCCTCAAGTTTTACACTCAAAAAATAGGTTTTCACCCTGAGAGATTTGATCACTCTTGACTCTTGAAAGATCTGGGGTTAATATTGATCTAGGCTGGTTTATAACTATTTAGGAGCCTCATTATTATCGAAAAACTAGAAGAATTAGTAGTGTGGATAATGGTCTAGTAGTATGATATATATTGTTGTCATTATATTTATCTAAAGTTATTTATTTTTCAAGTGTTTTTAGTGTTAAAGGATTTTAGACTTTCACTGATATACTAATATAATAGTTTGGAAATGTTATATGAGAATTTTTGTAGTGCTAAGCCTTATAAGTACTAATAAATGGAAATATGGGTTAAAGAGAGATTTAAGGTTTGGAAGAATAGTAAGCACATGCATAGTGCTAGGTTGTATGTAGTTGGATTGAAGGGAGAACTAAGAGTTCCAAGAGCATAGTGCTTGGTTGTATGTGGTTGGAATAAAGGGAGTGTGCATATGTGTGTGTGTGTGTGTTATAAAGATTTTGTGCTAATGGTATAAGAATTCAAGCATAGCTTATAAACATAAGTGGAAGTGCTAAGGATATATAATTATAGGTTACATAAAGTGCTTAACCTTATAAATTCCAAGTCGTAAAAGGTAAGTTGAAGGAACCACTTTTCCATACTATAAATTTATGACGACATGATAATTTAGATGTTGTGTCTAAAGGAAGCGCTTTGTCTAGTTAAGAATACAATGTAGGTTCAAGATATTAGTTTGAAGGAAGCACCTAGTTGTATATAAGTACTATGAATTGGAAACACTAGTGAAGCACAATTTTAAAAGTATGGCTTGAAGGAAGCACTCAGAGTCATGTGAAAAAACATATCAGAAACAAATAAATAGAAAATTACATAGTTATAAATTGAATTACAAAAGAAGTTTACAGAAAAGACAAGTAAAGGGGATTGGTGTCTCTTGTAGGTTGGTGCTTAAAAAGTAGTGAAGGAGATTAGTGTCTCCAACATGTTTGCACCTTCAAATTAGAGGGGATTGGTGTCTCCTATATGTTGGTTAATACAAATTTGAAAATTGAGGGTATTGATGACTCTTTTAGGTTGGTTCCTCCAAGGAATTTTCATTTAAAGAAGTATTTTTTGTTTTCTCTCAAAAGGGTTTACACATATATCTCATGTTTCATGTTCTACTTATGAGTTTGATGTTTATGGTGGTTGAATGTTTAAATAAGTAACATGTGTACTATACTGATTCACCCCCTACTCTCAGTACAATTATGAATTCAACACTTTGTAGTAGAAGCCAAATAAGTCCACATTTCATGAAAGACATTGTCCAACCAAAGTATTAACGAAGGATGGGAAGATGTACTTAGAATGAAATGACTTCTAGTTTTTTTTACCTTGCATGGAATCTTAGGTTCCACTTTTTCACAAGAAATGCATACTAACGCCAATTCCAATGAGATTGCCTCATTTTTAAGCACTTTCACCTTAAATAGTAATATATTTCATCTATCCCCTAGCAAGAATCTTGCAATAAGGAGAATATCCTACAAGACCAAAGAAGTTATTGTTTGTCCATTTTAGCAGAATATCCATTAGCATATGTTTACTTTCAAAATAACCATCACTAAGGGCTTCCTCCACTTTTTTAATGTTGATTAGGTGAGTACCTTCCCTCAATAGTAGACTAGGCTCTTCAAATTTATGTTTGGCACACCTTTATCTTCCTCTGGAAGGCTCTTTGGAAGATGGTTCTATCAGAAATTTAGCTAAGGATAAAATATGAGATGGCGTTCCACCATTGAGAATTTTAGGAGTAAGGAAAATACCAATGAAACCATTTGATAGAGTAATAGGAGATGGGGACTCAAGAGGAAAACAAGCCAAGATTTGTGGGAGGCTATCTAGCACAAAAAGGAAACACAATTAGACAACTCCCCTTAATAACATAATAACAATTTTTCATTTTTAACTCCTACTCAATACAATAATGTTAAGTTTTCAATTTTAACATTTAACACTTGTAATATAAGAGACTAAGATACCTTGAATTAGCCTCCTTCTCCTTATATATTGATAAAGTTTTCACTTTGACACTGCAATTTAGGAGACTAAGATACCTCCAATTGGTTGTCTTCTTTTTAAATAATGATAGTTTTTCAACTTTGATATTGGATACTTACAATATTAGAAAAACAAGATACCTTGAATTGACCTTGTCTTCCATAAAAAATATTCCTCCATAAAATAAAATAATGAGTTTTCGATTTTGAAATTTATCTAACTAGATACGTTGAATGGACCTCTTCTTCAATAAAATAACATTCTACAATTAAAAATAATAATAAATCCTTAAAAACAATCTTGAAACTAAGATACCTCCTATCTTATAAAGTATGCAATGTAAATTGATCTTAACATTGAATCTCTTATATGAATAAAAACCTTAAATTAAAATAAATAAATAAATCATATTATAAAAGTTAACTTATTTTAAATTTATGATAAATTTAAAATTAAAATAAATTTACACTAATTGATCATTTTTATATTAACTTAATTCTGCCCTTGCATAACACAATGCTTTTCCCCAGTACCAGTCTTGTGCGAATGGATCAGTTCTTTTAAGATTTGAAAGGATTCTCCTTGCTTACTGGGAAAACCCTAGCTTTTCGTGTGAACCAATATCTTCTACCTGCAATCAAATAGCATAAGTCACATGTCTTTATGATCGAATAATAATGATAGAGGCATATTCAATTAATTATAAGGGTGATTTAAACAAATGTTGTTAGTTTAGACCCCTATGTAATCTTTTGTTACGTCACAACATTATCGGTGTATGTGGTTTGCATATGATGACCCTATGCCCTTTTACCCAAGGCTTATTTCTTCTCTATGGCGCAACATTAAAGCTTATTTGCACCAAGCGCACTTCTATTCACGTGTTGCTTCCTTGGTCACTGCCTTGTATATTCTTTGCATGGCTAAGACGCGGTGTGCCATTACGTCCTTGAAAAATCCACTATGTGTACACGAACACAACTCCTCGGTGCATCCCTGGCATTTGATCAACTGTGCGTGAAGTTGGGTCCTCTTCTTATTCTTATGGCACATCAACCGTATGTGGTCAAGTAAGCACAACGACCAATGCCCTTTATCCTCATACAACTTCGCCTCTGACGATAATGCTCTTTTGTGCGTAACACACAACGTTTCCTTTCTTTTCCTAAGGCACCTACCACCTCCTACAATCCAAGTGCATGCCCACCCTATGCGTTTTGAATGTTTAAGAGTGCAACTTCGCATCTTGATGAGCATGGGTGCCGCCTTTGAGTGAGGCTGCACTCCTGGTGCGCAGGTTGCACAGTCGAAGAGTCGCACTAGTTGCGGTCTCTCTTGGGCACACTTTTTTGCAACCTTACGACCTTGGAGAGGTCACATAGTCGCGTTGGATTTGGGTCGCATCTCCCGACCAGTGGCAAGTGCTGTGACTATGCGATATGGGCCCGTGAAGTGTCTTTCTGCGACCACGCATATACTTTATTGCATGAGGCATACCTTCTCATGAAATCTCCCAGCATATGAGTTGCGCCCTTTGGTAGCCATTGTGGTTGCAATACTCACAACTTCACAACTGTGGAGGGAAAATGCGGATGTCTAGAGCACCTTTGGATCGCCATATCTTAGTTCACAAGCCAGGTGCGCCTCCCCAAAGCGGATTTTTCCAGACAGAGAAACAAAATCAAAATAATATGTTTACAGAGATTTGAGACGTGAGCTAATAGTGGACACATATAAAAAACTTGATTTCATGCTACGACTCTAGAGAGGTTGCTAGGTGCCCACTGCGAATATATGTCTAAATTTGATATGGCAGTGGGCATTAACAAGGGGAGGCCAGGAAAAATCGCATTGCTACTCTCCGAAAAGAAAATGATATGCCATGCTTTCTTTATGATGGCCAAAAATCAGGAACACGGTCTCATGGCTTGGCTGCATAATTGGACCATATGTTGCATGTATGGAGCTTCCAGCAATGCGACTCAACGGGGTCGCCGAGTCGTTACACCCATAAGTCGCACCTCTGGTCAATATTTTGACGTATGCGACCTAGTGACTAGTGGGTCCAGTCGCGCTTTCCATCTTGATCTATTCGCAAATAGCCTTCAACAGAAAAATGCATTATTTCCTCTTGTGTGGCTCAAGGTCACGACAAATTCGAATGCCGCAGACGTCTCGTACAAGAACCTTCAGGTGTACGTAGTGGAGATCTCAAATTCGTTAGCACGCAAATACCTTTGACCAAACTAATTTCTTGTTAACAAGGTTCTACATGCATATGTGCTCATTATGTGCCAACATTTTCAAGATTCATGAAATATGGCTCCTCGGGCAGACAATAAGGCGTGCAGTTTATGGAGACAGATTTATGCCCATGCTATCTCATGAATTTTTATTCCATAAGGCACAACCATTAGAATCCTTCTTTGATATTTACATCCTTACACATTGCTTTGAAGTGTGTTGGCCCTTTACAATGGTTACCAAGCGAATTCTAAGGCTTTTGAATGTTATAATATAGTCCAAAGTCGAAGGAATTAATCCTCTACCCATAATGATACCAACTATGCCATATGTTGAAGAATCACCGCGTGTTGGAGAGGGTATCATCATGCCATGTTCAAAACCCCTTCGAAGAGTTTGTGTAGCTCACATGGACAATTGGAACCTCATCTTGTAGAGTATTTTAATGATGTCATTCCAATGGACTCTTAATGAAACAATTACGTTGTTCAATGTATACTGATGCCATCTTTGACCAATTTCCTAAAAGGAAACGTATGAGAGTGAGTCAGCTCATCGGTAATAATGAGAAAAAACAAATGACTAGAAAAAATAGCTCATTCGAGGAGAAGCAACATTGAAATATCCAAACTAAGATATTGTAACTTAAGTCGATTATTTGAACATCTCTAAGTTCGAAAACCGGCTTAAAACTTATATTTTCATACAACCATCGACCGCAATAGACCTTGACACTTCATGATTCCACAAGGAAATAATTAATTCACATAGAAGGCCTTCTTTAAATAACCAGGACCATGCTCCAGGAGGGTGTGATGGTAGGGCTGGGCCGAAATAGGTCAAAGGGATATTACTGATTGAAGGCCGAGTTGAAAAACTTAAATGGCCGAGCGAGCAGACGGGGGACTCGAAATTTTGAATACACCCAAAATTTTGGGTACTGTTGTAGCGGCTACAACACTTTGCAATGTTTTTTCATAATGAAATTTTTAATTATTTTTCCAAAGTTTGAAAAAAATAATAACATTAATAGTTTGAGGTTACGATTTTTTATATATTTATATATTTTTAATTAATGCTTCAATACAGATAAAATAATTGTCACTAAAAAATAACAATTTTAAACACTTGACAAAATATACACATTTTGCATATAAATATAATTTAAAAAATGTATTTTAGAACATTTTTTTATAAAAAACATGTTAAATAAAGTATTTTATGAAAAATTTCAATAAATTTTTTTAAAGAATAACAAATTTTATGGATTTATATTCAAAGTTTATGACATTTTAGGTTTTTTTCCTAAAAACATTATTCAAATAAGATTTAAAGTAAAAATAACAAAAAAAAAAATGAACATATAATTTTAAAAAACCAATAAATTATAAAAAATAAAAACCTAAAAAATAAAAAGTAAAAAAAAAAACAATTAATTTTTTTTTTAAATGTAAAAAAAAAACAAAAACTGAAAAAAAGAAGGAAAAAGAAAAACAATTTGAAAAGAAAAATATTAACTCAAAAAATGCATTAAAAATAAATAAATTAAAAAAAAAATTTAAAAAGGCATAAAAAAATAAAAAAATGTAAAGCAATAAAATTTAATTTATTTTTAAATAAAATAAAATGAACGAAAAAAAATATATTAAAAAAAAACAAATTAAAAACTAATAATAATAATAATAACATTTTTAAAAAATAAAAAGATTAAAAAATGAAAAAACAATAAAAATACAATTAAAAAAATTAAATATAAAAAAAAAAAAGACTTTGAAACCATGCCACTTTGACTCGCCCAGGTGGTTGCCGGAGATCCGCCCTTTTTTTTTTTTAGTTTATTTTTTTATAAATTTAATTTTTTTAAATATCTTTATTTTTTTTTAAATGGTTTGATTTTTAAATTTCTTTTAAATTCTTTTTAATTTTTATTTTTAAATGTCATTTTTTAAATTATTATTTTTTCTTTTTTATTTTTAATTGTATCTAATTTTTTTTTCATGTCATTTTATTTCTTTAATTTTTTATTTTTTTAAATGTGTTTATTTGTTAATTTTTTTAATGGTTTTAATGTGTTTTTAGTTTTTTCCTTTTTATGTTTAAAAAAGAAAACATAAAACAAAAAATTGTTAATTTTTTTAAACAAAATGAAAACATTTAAAAAAGTGAAAAACACTAAAAAAATTAATACACACAAATATATATATATATATATATATATATATATATAATGATGATGATGGTGGTGGTTAACGTCCACTGAGACCAAATTTTGGTCTATCGGACCTATAATTTTCTTAGTTCTTAATTGTCTAGCTTCTCGTCTTTCTTGGCGAGATTGGTGTTGTAGCTTTCTTTTTCTTCTCTACGGTCTTCCAATTTCCTTTATCTTGCACCTCTTTCCTCTCTTCTGATTCTTGGGACACTGGTGTCTTATCTTCGGTATCTGGGAGATCTGCTTTGCTGCTAAATGAAGATTTCTTTTGTGCGGTATTCGAATCCTCATAATTGTTGATGCTTGACGGGCTGTCGAGTTCGTTTTTTTTGTTTGTTGGCCAGGGCTTTCTCCCTGCTTGTCTTGAGGGTTGTTTCTTTCTTGCCTGATTTCTTGTGATTCAGAGTTTTCTGGAGAGTATTCTTCCTTGATGACAATATAATATTCCTTTTGTGCTCCTTCCCACCATGTAGATCTATGGTGATTCTTTCTAGCAGAATTTTTCTGGGAGACTTTTGGGCAATTTTTGGCTAGATGGCCTGTCTCAAAGCAAGATCGACATCTGAAGAGGACACTTTCATAGTCGAGTTTCTAGTTCCATATATAATCTTTTCTTGTTAGGATTATTTCAGTTGGGAATCCAACACTGAAGTCCATTTCTACATAGATGCGTGCATAGGTGGTTCTGACATATTCCTCTATTTTTGGGCACTTGCAGTAAAATTTCCCAATTGCATTTCCAATGGCTTTTAGCGAAGAGAGATTCCAGAGATGCAAAGGTAGGTTTGGCAATCTGACCCAAACTGGGTTTGAGGTTATGACCGTTGTTGAGGGATCGAATGATGGGTTCCTTGGCTTCATGAATAGGCCCGAGTTTTCCCAAAACCAGGGGCTGGAATCTAAAATTTGTTGTCTAATTTTAGAGTTTTCAAAATCTACTATAAATAAATCCTTAGCACAGGGGTAGATATTAATTTCATCAGAAATGACAGGCTTCCATACCTCCGAGATCCAACTGTGGAGATTTGTTAGCCGTGGCCAAAAGCCATTAAACCGACAGATTGAGGCACTTTCAAAAAACTTCAAGGCCTCATCTAGTGAAACCTTGACCACCTGCACTGTGGGAGTTGAGGCTTCACTAACAATATGGGCAAGAGCTTGACTCTCAGAGGCAGACAAAACTGGGCCGGAAATTGTCTTCGTGAAGCTGGGAGCCATACTTGCGAACCCCAAGTTCGAGAGATATGCAAACGTTGTTCGATGGAGCAGAAGATATCTCCAGACCCTGTACGATGGAGTAGAAGATAATTCCACGCCTGCATAAGAGGTACGAAGAGATGCAAATATATCTCCATGTTTGCAGTGACTCGCAAGAGATGCGAAGATATCTGCACATCTGTGGTGACTTGTCACATCTATCAATATTAAGATTTACCAACATAAAAAAAAAAATTAACTCATGTACTCCTAACAGAAAAAACCACATCAGTTTACTACACATTTCTGAACAAAATAATAAGCGCATTAATATAATCGTTTTCCATACAATTTAATTTGATTAACATAGCTATACGAATGAATTCAGACAATATACATTATGGTTTGGCTCCTTACATATGTTTAATTAATATATGATATTGGCACATTCATGCTATCTGTCTGGTTCGAACCCCTAGAGCTTGCGCCAACTGTCTTAATAAATGAGTTGTCATTTAATGGTGGTCTTGGAAAATGCCGCTCCACTTGGCTTCGAATCCGGTCATTTATGTGCGATATTTCCAGAAGTATTGAGCTTACATGAGTCCAGATTTCCTCGGGATACTGCTTTTCCCTCCAAGGAGTGGAAAATGACTTTGGCGCTCTTTGCCAGTTTCACTGAGAGTTGGGGAGGGTTTCTGGCTCGGTTATTAGTCGACGCACAGGGAGGCTGTAACTCGGCGTTCCCATGACAATTTTCACAAGGCGCTCCGTGCATTTTCTTACTGTCTAGAGCTCCCAGTTGACGTTACTCTTAGCTTGGTTTCTCCGCCATTTTACTTATATAATTCCAGGTTTGTTTGTTCGACTGCATCCATTTACAGTTTCCTTATTAGTTTTCCACCAGCTACTTTCGTTCTCCTTGGTTTCTCTAATTTTGAAGTCTAACAATCCGCTGCATTCTACCTCTACAGGCTGGTTATAATGGTGCGTAGTTTGTCTTTGATATGGTATCCCAGGGCAGAACTATCTTCAGGAGCTATAGGCACTTCCACAGCGCCGTAGGTAATCTTTGCATCCAAACCCCATCTCGAGTTTTTTTGTTTGAAATAATATTCTTGCTCTGCGTTTTCAATGGTCTAATCTCTTGGCTCGGTTTATCATTTTCTTATTTTCCAAACACAAATGGTCCGGCGAATTCTCTACTATAGGTACAATTCTCATCATTACACAGGAATAATTGTTATGAAGTTTGGCTTGCCATGCCGATTATTACCCTTAAACCCTTACTGCTATATTTTGCTAATGGTTGCTCCTCCATCTCTTCCGCAGGTACGAGGAGTCGAACCCTCGCTTCTAAAGTTTAACATGGCAAAACCCGCGGTTATCTTGCTGACAAATTTTCGCCTCCTGGCACAGGTACATGACTCCGTGTTCTGATGGGCAAAACCCTCTCCACATCGAGGCCTAAATGTCTGGCTTACAGAATTACTCTGCCCTTGATTTGACGTGGGCTTACCCACCAGCTAAAAGTTATTTTTTGGGTTTTGAGATACTCCAATGCCGTGGGCGACTGTAGTTTTATTATTTATATATTAAATACTCTGCTTAATGCATTTTGGGGTTCCACCTATGGACGGGTTACTGAAATAACCCTAACTCTTTATTAATACATGTATACTCCAAATTCCAAAGACTTGCCCGGTCAACGATAGTAGATTCGAGGGTCAATTTATATTTGTTACTGTTCCTACTTAAGGGTTCTACTTTCATTGGTAACTGTTGTTTTACTACAGTCTTGAGTTTCTAAGTTCCGCCAACCGGCGTTTTATGCAATATGTCCCTAATTATACTTACCTGTATGTAAGCTATGTTTGGACTCTTCCAGTCTTGCATGCACAAATTTTTTGTTTGACGTATCTCTATTTCACTTTGTGCTGTCACTCCGAGGAGGAAAGGTTGTGCACCACTCACTGCTCTTCGACAGTGTTCAGCCTGTCGAAACTGTTTCTTGTCAGAGTTTATCATTTACATGCATACATGTTTGCCTATCTTGGTATCTACTGGTGTTATTGCAGAGTGGAAGTCTCGGTAGGCTACGACTTACCGGTTGTGCTATTTATACAGCAAAATTATGTGTAGTCATTATGCTTGTTTATATGTTTTTATTGTTTAACTCTGGCTGAAGCACACTATATTTAGATGATCAGTACTTTGTTCTCGGCTATTGTATTGGAATTTCTCTCTTTCTTTCTTTTATAATAATGTAATCATCAAGCATAGCAACAAATTTATTCTGTATTAGACTACTATACTATAGAAAATGAAAGGTAGCAGAATTATATTCTATAACAACAGTTTCCTGAATTTTTCAGTAAGAAAACAATAGATAGATTTCTCTGCAAATTCCACTACTTTCTGTTCAAATAACACCAATTCTGCATGAAATAATTATAAGCTAACAGACTATATACCATCAGTTCCTCAATGATAGAGTTACTTCCAAGATTTACAATTAAATAAATATTCAATGCACAGAAATACTTATCTATATACACAGAAGCTTAAGTTGTTGTCCACCCAACCTTCAAGGGAGGCTATTACGTCCCCCGCTTGCCCCCTAGCCCAGAATCTGGATGGTGCCACGGGCAACAGTGGAAACTTTCTGCTGTGACCTCTATATGGCCAATCCAGTCACAAACAGGTAATCTGGCTCTCTAAGGTTGCTGAAGCTATTTTCAACTGGACCTCCTCCAGCTCTAGAAAATACTTCACCCTTCTTGCTCAGAAAACAAAAAAAAAATACAGAACCCCTGCCCCTCTCCTGGGTTTTCCTTTTATCCCTGGAGGGTAGGTAACTGTTTTTCCAACTGTTCCCAACCACCTCCTATTCTTGGAAACTTTTACCAGCAGCTTAAAAGATTTTACTTTTCATTATTTAATCCTCCTACTTTAATTATTCCTAATAAAATAATTTGTTTGTGTTTTCTTTTAAAATGCACAATAAAGCTTCAAGTCTTTTTTCCTTAGCAGAAATTTAAAATAATAAAACTCTCTAACTAGTTAATACTAGTTAACCTTAATGACGATGTTACATCCTCCCCTCCTGGAAGCAACACCGTCCTTGGTGTCTCAGCCCAGCCTTGTGAAGAGTTCCGGGTAAGCTTCCCGCATAAAGTTCTCATCCTCCCAAGTAGCTTCATCCGGTCCGAAGTGCTTCCACTGCACTTTCACCTGGATGATTGCTCGCTTGGGGAGCTCAATTTCCCTTCTGTCAAGTATGCGTTGCGGCTCGACCAGAAACTCGCCGTCCGGTTCTACCTAAAAAAACAAGTATTTTTGAGTCAGCATACAACAGTTATTCAAAACCTTACGTTAGGATTCCTATCCTTTTTTCCTACCTAAATATTTTGCCAATGAATCACATGTCTTTCACCATGTACATATCACTTCAGTAAGGACACATGGAATACATTGTGTACTTGAATATGGCTGGGTAAGGCTATTCTATAAGCTACTGGTCCCACCCTTTCCAGTATTTGGAAAGGTCCACAATATCGGGGAGCCAATTTGGCACAGGAGATCCATCTCATGGTAGTCCTTTTGGGCTTAACTCTTACGTATACGTGCTCTCCTACAGTGAACTCACGGTAGGATATTTTCTTATCTGCATACATCTTTTGTCTATCCTGTGCCGCCTTTAAATTATGCCTTATCCTTTTAACTTCAGCTTCCATTTCAACTAACATTTCGGGTCCCAACAACAGACTGCTCCAGTTTATGGGTGTATGGCATTGCCTTTCATACGTCAATGCCTCAAAGGGACTCATCTTTAAAGATTCATGATACCCATTGTTGTAGGCAAATTCCACCAGATGTAAGTAATCCTCCCATTTAACCAGTTGCTGCATCACATACATCCGCAGCATGTCTTCCAGAACTTGGTTTACTCGCTCCGTCTGCCCATCAGTTTGAGGATGATAGGCAATACTAAAGTGTATATGAGTTCCCAGACTGGTAAATAAGGTTTTCCAGAATGCGGATGTAAACTTAACATCCCGATCGGAAATTACAGTTTTAGGTATGCCATGCAACCTAAAAATTTCCTTCATAAATATATCTACAATCTGCACCATCTTGTATGTAGATTGTACTGGTATGAAATGGGAAGATTTGCTTAATCTGTCTACTACCACCATGATGGAATCATTTTGCTTTCTCGTTCGTGGTAGCCCGGTGATAAAATCCAAGGAGATAACCTCCCACTTCCACTCAAGAATGGGTATGGGCTGTAATAGTCCAGCAGGATGTTGATGCTCCACTTTAACCTGCTGACATTCCAAACATTTGCTTAGATATTCAGCAATGTTCTTTCGCATACCTGGCCAATAGTATACCTTTCGTATGGCAGTGAGCATTTTCTGATAGCCCGAATGACCAACATAATTACTGCAGTGGTATTCATTAAAGATTAACTCTTTAAGACCGGTACAGTTAGGTACATAGATTCTTCCACGAAAGGTCAATATATGATCTTTGTTCTTTCCAAATTCTGAGGACTTGCCTTGCTACACATTATCCTCCATTTGCTGATACAGATATTGATATTCCGGGTCTTTCTGCGCTTCTTCTTTTAACTGTTCCAACAGTTGGCTTGTTGGTTGAATGCAGTATAGAGCATAAATATCATGTAGTTTTCTGCTCAATGCATCTACCACTCGGTTTTCCTTCCCCTTAACATGCTGGATTTCCATATCAAATTCACTCAGAAAGGCGTTCCATCTTGCCTGTCTAGAATTTAAATCTACCTGCTTGAAATAATTTTTCAAACTGCTATGATCTATTTTAAGTATGAATATTTTACCCAATAGGTAATGTCTCCATACTCGGAGAGCATGCACCACTACTGTGAGTTCCAAGTCATAGGCAGAATATCTCTGTTCATGTTCCTTCAACTTCCTAGACTCGTAGGCTACCACTTTGCCTTCCTGAGTTAATATTGCACCAACTCTTTCCTTGCTGGCATCGGTGCAAACTTCATAATCATTTCCGGGGTCAGCTACCTTCAACACTGGTGCTGTGGTTAGGAGTTGTTTCATCTTTTCGAAGCTGCTCTGACATTCTTCTGTCCATTTAAAAGGCTTACCCTTTTTTTGCAAAGATGTAATGGGAAAATAAATCTTAGAAAATATGTCTGTAAACCTTCTATAATATCCAGCTAGACCCATAAATGATCTAATGTATGCTACATTATGAGGTACCCACCATTCCATAATAGTTTTGATCTTCTCGGGGTCTACCGATATCCCCTCAGTTGATATAACATGTCCCAAATATTGGATTTCTGATTTAAAGAAATCACACTTGCTAAAATTGGCATAAAGCTAATGTTTCCTCAGCATTTCTAAAACTATTCTTAAATGCACTTTATGTTCTTCCTCGCTTTTTGAATATACTAGTATGTCATCTATGAAAATAAGCAAAAAATTAACCAAAAACTGATGAAAGATGCCATTCATCAACCTCATGAAAGTTGCTGGTGTGTTTGTCAAGCTGAAGAGCAGCACCACGAATTCATAATGCCCATAACGTGTGTGGAACGTTGTTTTACAGATGTCCTCATCCTTGATCCGAATCTGATGATACCCGAATCTTAAATATATCTTAGAGAACACCTTATCCCCTCTCACTTGATCAAACAGGTCATCGATTCTTGGCAAGGGGTATTTGTTCTTAACCGTCAACTTATTAAGCTGTCGGTAATCCATGCACATGCGTAAGGTTCTGTCTTTCTTCTTAACAAAAAGAACTGGTTCTCCCCAAGGAGACACATTTGGGAAGATGTAGCCTTTCTCCATTAATTCCTGTAATTGCATCTTTAGCTCTGTTAACTCTGGGACACTCATTATATAGGGTGCTCTTGATACCGGAGTGGCTCTCGGCAGCAATTCAATGGTGAAATCAATATCCCTTTTGGGTGGCAATCCAGGAATGCTTTCTGGAAATACATCCAAGAATTCTTGTACCACAGGAATATCCTCCATTATTGGAGCATTTTCCTTGGAATCTGCATATCCCACTTGGATGGCATACATATGACATCCTTTCCGGATACACTTGCCCAATTGAGATGCTGTTATGGGACGTAGTTGTACTGGTTTTTTAATTCCTTGAATTTTCTTATGCGTACCATCTTGCATTCTGATATGAATAACCTTTTCCTTGCAGTCCACTAGGGCCCAATGTCCTTCCAGCCAATCCATGCCCAACAACACGTCGTATGACCCCAATGGTAAGACATTTAAGTCTACTTGTAACTGTTGTTCTGCTATTTCTAAGACACAGTTAGGAATTTTCGCAGTTACTTTACGCTTTGCCCTGGTAGCTAATGAACTAACCAGGAGTTTTTGAATTTCTGCTCTTTTAAGTTGCACGACTCCACTACTTTAGGACTTACATAACTTAAGCTTTCTCCAGGATCTATTAAAATCGAAACAGGTTTAGTCAGTATAGTACCTTCCAGTTCAATCATCATGGGCTGGAAATCAGCCTATCGATCCTCCAAGGCTGCATTTATGCGAGGTACATTACGCGCCACATCTCCCACTGTAGATGCCTCTTGTAGATTTGCTACCGTCTCACTTTTATTTCATTGGGGACAATTTTTATAGTAATGAGCCTCTCCACAGCCCCAACACTGTAGGGGAGGTTTTGAAATCTGCTCCCGTTCTGGCTTGCTGGATGCTTCCGTGGGCTTCTCCTCTACTGGCCACTTAATTCTTTGATGATTCTTACCAAACTGCTTGCTGATGGAATTCCGTGCTGAACCTTTAAAGTTACTGCATTTACTACCTTTGAAGGTAGAAGTATTTTTTGGGTTCTTCCTTGGCTACCAGCTCTTTCCTCCTTCCCCCTTGGTTTTATTTTGGTGATAACACATTCTTGCCTTGTGGATAGCCTCATCCATGGTCTGCGGATTAACAAATTCTATCTGCTCTCTCATATGAGCAAGTAGACTGCTTAGGAACCTTTGAACCTTGGCTTTTTCTTCGCGAAGGTAAGGTACATAACGCAACAAGGAGGTAAATTTTGTGACATATTCATCCATGGTCATCTGTCCCAACCGAAGATCATGGAACTCCTTAGCCTTGTCATCATAAAACCTCTCTGTCAAATATTTGTCCTTAAAATATTGCTGAAACAATTCCCATGTGATATCTTGCTCATCGATGCTACGTACGTTTTTCACCTCCTCCCACCACAGGCTGGCTTTTTCTTGTAACTGCTATATGGCCAATCTGGCCTTCAAATTGCTGTTGTACTCATATACCTGAAAGTATTTATTTATATTGATCAGCCATGCTTTAGCCACCTCTTCTGCCTCACCATCAAATGTTGGTGGCTTGATCTTGCGAAACTCCCCCTGCAGTTCCACTTTCTACCTCTTAGGACCTTGTTGGTCAGACTCATTGCCTGACTCTGCTTCATTATAGTTCTTGTTTTTGCTCCTTTGAGAAGCACTCTTTTTAGTCCTGCCTGTGGTGTGATTTCCAGTTTGCTGTTCCTCTTGTTTCGTAGACAATTCTTTCTCTGCACTGGGATGCCCCATCTCTTGATTTTGTTTGTCAGACAAACTTTTTCCTTTCTTGGTCTTGCATCAACCTCTCATTGTCCTTTCGAACTCTCACCATCTCTTCTTGTAGTTGTTGCACTATATTTAACAAGAATGCAGTTTGTTGTTGTTGTGCCTCCAGTAATTGACTGGTCTTTTGATGTTGTTCAACAGTTAGTTGAACCCACATTTCTGGATTCATGACGGTTGGAGCTCCCAGTTGTGACTGTGACGTTTCTACTTCCCTCGTGTCACGTGCTTCTTCTCAGTGCACTAAACACATGCACAACTTCACTGTTAGTAGACCCTTAGGATCCCAGTGTAGCAACCGGCTTTGATACCACTTGTCACATCTATCAATATTAAGATTTACCAACATAAAAAAAAATTAACTCATGTACTCCTAACAGAAAAAACCACATCTCTTTACTACACATTTCCGGACAGAATAATAAGGGCATTAATATAATCATTTTCCATACAATTTAATTTGATTAGCATAGCTATATGAATGAATTCGGACTATATACATTATGGTTTGGCTCCTTACATATGTTTAATTAATATATGATATTGGCACATTCATGCTATCTGTCTGGTTCGAACCCCTAGAGCTTGCGCCAACTGTCTTAATAAATGAGTTGTCATTTAATGGTGGTCTTGGAAAATGCCGCTCCACTTGGCTTCGAATCCAGTCATTTATGTGTGATCTTTCCAGAGGTACTGAGCTTACATGAGTCCAGATTTCCTCGGGATACTACTTTTCCCTCCAAGGAGTGGAAAATGACTTTGGCGCTCTTTGCCAGTTTCACTGAGAGTTGGGGAGGGTTTCTGGCTCGGCTGTTAGTCGACGCACAGGGAGGCTGTAACTCATCGTTCCTATGACAATTTTCACAAGGCGCTCGGTGCATTTGCTTACTGTCTAGAGCTCCCAATTGACGTTACTCTCAGCTTGGTTTCTCCGCCATTTTACTTATATATTTCCAAGTTTGTTTGTTCAACTTCATCCATTTACAGTTTCCTTGTTAGTTTTCCACCAGCTACTTTCGTTCTCCTTGGTTTCTCTAATTTTGAAGTCTAACAATCCGCTGCATTCTACCTCTACAGGCTAGTTATAATGGTGCATAGTTTGTCTTTGATATGGTAGCCCAGGGCAGAACTATCTTCAGGAGCTATAGGCACTTCCACAGTGTCATAGGTAATCTTTGCATTCGAACCCCATCTCGAGTTTTTTTGTCTGAAATAATATTCTTGCTCTGCTTTTCAATGGTCTAATCTCTTGGCTCATTTTATCATTTTCTTATTTTCCAAACACAGATGGTCCGGCGAATTCTCTACTACAGGTGCAATTCTCATCTTTACACAGGAATAATTGTTATGAAGTTTGGCTTGTCATGCCGATTATTACCCTTAAACCCTTACTGCTATCTTTTGCTAATGGTTGCTCCTCCATCTCTTCCGCAGGTACGAGGAGTCAAACCCTAGCTTCTAAAGTTTAACATGGCAAAACCTGCGGCTGTCTTGCTGACAAAGTTTTGCCTCCTGGCACAGGTACATGACTCCGTGTTTTCTGATGGGCGGAACCCTCTCCACATCAAGGCCTAAATGTCTGGCTTACAGAATTACTCTGCCCTTGATTTTACGTGGGCTTACCCACCAGCTAAAATTTATTTTCTGGGTTTTGATATACTCCAATGCCGTGGGCGACTGTAGTTTTATTATTTATATAGTAAATACTTTGCTTAATGCATTTTGGGGTTCCACCCATGGACGGGTTACCGAAATAACCCTAACTCTTTATTAATACATGTATACTCAAAATTCCAGAGACTTGCCTGGCCAACGATAGTAGATTCGAGGGTTGATTTATATTTGTTACTATTCCTACTTAAGGGTTCTACTTTCATTGGTAACTGTTGTTTTACTACTGTTTCATCGATGCTTTCAGTAGAACAGTCTTGAGTTTCTAAGTTCCGCCAACCAGCGTTTTATGCAATATGTCCCTAATTATAATTACCTGTATGTAAGCTATGTTTGGACTCTTCCAATCTTGCATGCACAAATCGTTTGTTTGATGTAGCTGTATTTCACTTTGTGCTGTCACTCCGAGGAGGAAAGGTTGTGCACCGCTCACCTCTCTTCGGCAGTGTTCATCCTGTCGGGACTGTTTCTTGTCAGAGTTTATCATTTACATGCATACATGTTTGACTATCTTGGTATCTACTGGTGTTATTGCAGAGTGGAAGTCTCAGTAAGCTACGACTTACCAATTGTGCTATTTATACAGCAAAATTATGTGAAGTCATTATGCTTGTTTATATGTTTTTATTGTTTAACTCTGGTTGAAGCACACTATATTTAGATGATCAGTACTTTGTTCTCAGCTATTGTATTGGAATTTCTCTCTTTCTTTCTTTTATAATACTGTAATCATCAAGCATAGCAACAAATTTATTCTGTATTAGACTACTATACTGTAGAAAACGAAAGGTAGCAGAATTATATTCTATAACAACAGTTTCCTGATTTTTTCAGTAAGAAAACAATAGATAGAATTCTCTGCAAATTCCACTACTTTCTGCTCAAATAACACCAATTCTGCATGAAATCATTATAAGCTAACAGACTATATACCATCAGTTCCTCAATGATAGAGTTACTTCCAAGATTTACAATTAAATAAATATTCAATGCACAGAAATACTTATCTGTATACACAGAAGCTTAAGTTGTTGTCCACCCAACCTTCAAGGGAGGCTATTACGTCCCCTGCTTTCCCCCTAGCCCAGAATCTGGATGGTGCCACGGGAAACAGTGGAAAATTTCTGCTCTGACCTCTGGATGGCCAATCCAGTCACAAACAGGTAATCTGGCTCTCTAAGGTTGCAGAAGCTCTTTTCAACTGGCCCTCCTCCAACTCTAGAAAATACTTCACCCTTCTTGCTCAGAAAACAAAACAAAAGATAGAACCCCTGCCCCTCTCCTGGGTTTTCCTTTTATCCCTGGAGGGTAGGTAACTGTTTTTCCAACTGTTCCCAACCACCTCCTATTCTTGGAAACTTTTACCAGCAACATAAAAGATTTTACTTTTCATTATTTAATCCTCCTACTTTAATTATTCCTAATAAAATAATTTGTTTGTGTTTTCTTTTAAAATGTACAATAAAGCTTCAAGTCTTTTTTCCTTAGCAGAAATTTAAAATAATAAAAGTCTCTAACTAGTTAATACTAGTTAACCTTAATGAGCTTGTTACATGACTTAGAAGCTTTTACCCGTTGCTAGGGTTACAAACCCCAGAAAGCTCGCATCCAAGGGTATTAAACCTAGTTGTTTCATCTCTCAGTGGCAGCAATGAATCCAAGCGTCTTGGCACCTGTAGAAGCAGGAGGCTTCGGTGAAATAGAGCAGGTGACCTCAGATTAAGGTTAATATTCAAGTTTGAAAAAACCATCAAGCATTAAACTTTGCCAACGGATTTCATAACAAAACTAGATCTAACGCTTGAATGACCAAACCTGGATTACCGAAGCTCCGACAAGATCGCGGAGTGGATTTACTACAGATCTGGGAGTAGATCTGGGAAGAGACAGAAGCTGGAGAGAAATTACCGAAGCTCTTGCAAGCCTGCAAAGCGGATTATCTTCTAATAAAATATAAATAATAATAATCTTCTGATAAAATATATATATATTCAAAACTGGGCCACTTGTTCCCCCCTCCACGGGGCCTCAACCTTGGGCGGGCAGGTTTCGATTTTTTATTTTTTATTTATTTTCTATAAATTTACTTTTTTTAATTTATTTTTTTAAATGTCTATTTCTTTTGTGAAATGTTATTTATTAATTAATTTATTTATTTTAATAGTTTTTAATTTTCAATAATTTTTAATTTTTATTTCTTTATTTCTTTTGTTTTCAATTTTTTTAATGTGTTTATTTTTTATTTTATATAAATAAATTATTTTAATGTTTCTTTTAGGTTATTTTTTACTTTTTACCCTTTTTTTCAATGTTTTTATTAAATATTTTTTTAAATTTTCATATTTTTAATTTTAATTTGAATTTTTATTGTATGTTCTATATTTTTTTTAACATTTGTGTTTTTGTTGTTTTTACTTTTAATCTTTTTGAATCGTTTTTTTTTCGAAAAAATAGCATAAAATGTCATCATCTTTTAGTATAAAATCACAAAATTTTTGTTTTTTTTTTAAACTCTTTTTTTTTTTCAATTTTGCATAAAATATTTAAATTAACATGTTATTTTTAGCTCCCTGCCCATGCAAGCTCTTCCCACCTTTCAATTTATTTATTTATTTATCTATTTTATAAATTTAATTTTTTTTAATGTGTTTTTTTCTTTAAAATGATTTTTTTTTAATTTTTGTTTTAAATAATATTTTTAATATATTTAATATTTTTTTAATAATTTTATTTATTTATTATTTCTTTACTTGTTTTAATGTTTTTTTTATAAGTTTTTTTTTCTTATTTATTTCTTTGAAATTTTTTTATTTTATTTTATTTTTTTAATGGATTTAAATGTGTATTTTAAATGTTTTTTTTATTATTGCAATGTTTTTTTTGTTTTTTTGTTTTTCAATTTATCTTATCAATATTTTTTTTTTGGGCCAAACTTTTAAATTATTTTCTTAAATAATGTTTTTTTTTAATATTTTCCTTTTTAAATTTTTTTTTAAATTTTTATGTTTTTATTTTTGTTATTTTTTATTTTCTATTTATTTCATTTTTATCTTAATTTTGTTTTTTCTTTACAAATTTTTATGCTCAAAATAAAAAATATTTGGAAGTAATATGTCTAGGAGAACTTTTTTTTGTTGATGGTGTACTTTCTTAGCGGTCGATAGGATTCTGGAAATGACATTTTTTTTGGCATAATCTTTAAAATGTTTATTAGTTTCGATTTATTAAATTCAAAAGAAATATAATTTTAATATTATTATTATTATTATTATGATATGAAAATAAAATTTAAATATATATATTTCTCAATAATGAAATATAGTTTTTAAAAAACAATTTGCAAATTTGAAGATCTTAAAATTATTTTAAAAAACAAATATTTACACAAATTTCCATAAAAAAAATGTTTTAATACAAAGGGTATCAAAAACTCCAAAACCAAATATACATTCATTTGTTTAATAGCATAAATGTCCTTAGACACACAAATATTATTAAAAAGGAAAAGAAAAATTACATAGAATATTTGCAAGGGTTAACACACGAAAACTGAACACTCTTGTAAGTAGGGAAATTTGCTAAGTGTCCATTTTCATTAAATGCTATCTTAACAATACTACTAACTATTTTCCTAAATTGGAGCCTAAGAAACGACACCTTTCTAGATTCCATATCTTTTACAACAATTCGTTATTCTAAATACTCTCCAATATTTAATTAAATATTATATTCTAACTATTAAACTAAGGTTTATATATTTTAGGTACATTCCCCCCTATGATCCAAATATACATTACAATAGATACCAAGTTTATCCCCGAACTTAGTAAATTTAATCCTACCAAATGGTTTTGTAAAAATATCGGAGGTCTGATCTTCTAAAGGACAATAAATCGACTTCATGACATCCTTCGCAATGAGTGTTCTGATGTAATGATATTTTGTATCCACATGCTTTGTTTTGGAATGAAAAACTGGATTTTTGGAAAGCTTTATCGCTAACTGGTTGTCGATGAATAAAGATGTAGCTTCTGCTTGAGGAATACCTTAGTCCTGCAAAACTCTGTGCAACCAAACAATTTCACATGTTTCTTCCCATGCTAATATGTATTCTTCTTCTGTTGAAGAAGTGGCCATTGTAGCTTGCTTCTTGCAATTCCAATAAATTACAGCCAACCCCATGTTCATTAAATAACCCGAGTTTGAGGCCTGATCATCAATACTTCCAGCAAAATCGCATTTGAATATCCACCAAGTATAAAGGTCTTAGTATTTTTGTAAAGAAGACTAAAATATTTCGCTCCTTGGATATATCTAAGGACTCTTTTGGCTGCATTCCAGTGGTTTTCATGTGGTTCCTACATAAAGCGTGAAAGAATACTGGCTACATAATATAAATATGGATGAGTGGTTTTCAGATAGATCAAATTGCCGATCAATTATCTATAAGTAGTATTATCCACCATTTCCCCCCCTTCAAATTTTGAAAGTTTCAAGTTTTGTTCCATTGGGGTGACCATTTCCCCCCCTTCAAATTTTGAAAGTTTCAAGTTTTGTTCCATGGGGGTGAGAATGGGCTTACAATATTGCATTTCAAATCTCCGAAAGGAGTTCAGATGCATACTTAATTTGACAAATGAAACTATGGTTTGGATATTGGAATGCTTCAAATCCAAGATAGTAGTGAAGTAATACCAAATCAGTCATTTTAACACCAACCTGCAACTCCTTCTTTACCTATAAAATATGATCATTATTGTTTCCAGTAAAGATCAAATCATCCACATACTCGTGGAGCTTGTTTTAATCCGTAAAAACCCTTGATAAGTTTGCACACTTTATGTTCCTTCCCTTGAATCTCAAAACTTGGCGATTGTGTCATATATACATCTTCCTATAAATCTCCATTGAGGAAAGAAATTTTAACATCCATCTGATGCACTTCCCGTCCTTTTCGAGCTACTAATACAAGTGTTAATCAAATGGTGTTCCATTTACCTGTAGGGAAAATGATTCTTCATAATTGATGCCATCCTGTTGTGTAAAACCCTTAGAAACAAGTCTTGCTTTGTACTTGTCAATGTCTCCATTTTTCTTGTACCTAATTCTATAAACCCATTTTCATTCGATGGGCTTTACATTTTGATCTGAAAATGGGTTGGATAAATTGCTATGCTTTTTAAGAACCTCCCACCCAGTTAAAAAAATTAAGATCTAGCTTATTATTAACTTGTGTGGAAATGAATACTTGAAATAAGTGTATGTTTTTTTTATTGTTTAAGTGATGTAAGAACATTTGTTTTTGCTACTATTAAGCATGTAACTACCATATAATGCAGAAAATAAGCATCAACAAATAACAACAAATTTAATAAAGGATTTCACCCGAATATCGTGGGCTACGTCTCCTTGAGCTTTTGTCAACTGACTTGGCTCTTTGGGATTATGATGTATAAATTATTTTACAAGTAAATTATTGAACTCCAATGGTTATATGGGTTGTACCATTGGGATTAGAATATCATCACACCACTAGAATGGTTGTCATCACTCCGAAGAAAGATCTAGGTCCCCTTAGACTTGACTCCTTCTGTCGGTGCCCTTAAGCTTCCTTGAGCTTCTCTGTGGCACTAACTCCCTCGGAATCCATTTTTTGTCCTTGAAACCTTTTCTACAGTCTCAAACATACATTATACGTCCAAAATAGGCTGATCATTTGCTCAAAATAAGCACTGACTCCCAATCTAGGCCTCCATCCACTTATGGGCCTAGGCTGCCCAAAAATTCCCTGTGGCTCTTTGACCTTCAAAAGTCTTAAAATGGTGATGCAAATCATTTCATTAGATTAAAAATTTCCAAAATAGTCTGAATAGACTATTCGCTTGCAGAAATTGGCCTTTGGCTGCTCTGATTTCGCCTCCAACACCTGGTGGCACCCTTGGCTCTAGGTTCACTGAAAACTTCCCTGAAGCATCTCGGCTTTCAGAAGTCCTCAAGCACTTCTGAAAATTCCATCAATGGATTAAAAAGTATCAAAACAATCATAAATTACTATTGGTTTGCTGAGAATGGATACTTGCTGCTCTAGATAGGCCTCATTCTACTATTGGCACTGGATGGCGCTAGTGGCCCCCGGAACTTCTCTGAAGCAACTCGGCCTTAAAAATTTCTCTACAGAATCTACAAACCATATCATTAGTTCCAGAATGTCTGAAACATCCAAAATTGACTATTGGACTCTTGAATAAGGCATCTAGCTGCACTGGCTAGGCCTCAAACTGTTGTTGGCGCCTCGTGGCCCTCGTGGCCCCTAGAACTTCTCTGAAGAAAAAACATGCTCAAAAATGCCTCTAGAATGTCCAAGATAGTTGAAATTGATTATTCACACTCTCATAATGGACAAATCTAGCTCAAGATAGAGCCTCAACAACTTTTTCCTAGTAACTCCTAAATCAACTTCACCAAATCTGGAGCAAGTGCACTTAATTTCAGTTAAATTAGGAATCTCCGCCATTTTTGGGGTGCGCGCCAACTCTTCCACTAGGTTAACCGCAACATTTAACTCTAACCGTCGGCTTGTGAACAATTTTTAACTTTTTGTGGAGTCGATGGAAAAACTATTGGGTTTAATGTTGCAAATCATGGCATTAAACTACACCATGTGACTAGTGCCCAAAATAGATGGCGGAAATGGTAGTTAGGGCTTAAGCCCTTGGCTCTTGGGTTAAGATAATTTGGGCTTGGGGCTGGCCCCTCCGGACGCCCAAATGTGGATTCCATAATCTTTAAATTAAACCTGCCGACCTATAGTGTTAAGTAACACCAATAGCAGAGTTGGTTAGGACGCCCCCGTGCTGTGCAAGAGGTCTCGGGGTTAGGCCCCGGGGACCAAAATAAAATTTCACACATGTTTTTGGGCCACGTGGAAGCCTCCGGTCCTACCATGTTGCAGCCTATGATTGGCCCAAAACCACAACAGTCAACTAATTGCCCAATTAAACATTGCCACTTGTCAACCTACAATTCCCCTGGAAGGAATATTCAGGGGATTATTTTGAAGAATATTCTAGGAATATTCCATAGAATATTCTATTTTTTTGATGTTTCAAAACCTAGTCAAACTTGGTCCAAAGCCAAAAATTGTAGTTTACTAGACTTTTCAAATTGCGATAACTTCTTCATACAGTGTCGGTTTTTCAAACCGTTCACGGCTCCGGAATCAAGAAGACGAGATCTATCCAGTCACTCAGGTTTGGCACACTTACAAACACTTTGAATTTTTAGCTATCACTTAGGCCCATGATCCAAATCTAATCACACCTCCCCATTGGGAATCTTTTAGACCCCAAAAGGATGATTACATGATTTGTTCAGTAGATGAGAGTACAACACCCTCACTTTTCCAACCTCCATACACTTTCCCTGCATGGCTTAGTGCCTTTTAACCACAACTCGAAGGTAGTAAACACCTCCCCTCTTAGATGCTCTTGTCCTCCTATCAAGAATTGTATTCCTTGCTCATCCAGAAATTTCTGGTAAGAAATTTATAGAAGGTAGCTCACGGGGTTTCACTCAATGAACCTCTAATCTATCACGTACGTTCATGGCATATTAAACAATACCCTTAATTTGACTAAATATTGGAAAATATCCATAAAAATCACATTATTTAACCCCCTACCAATACGAACCCAATACACCTTCCCAATTTTAAAACCCCCTACTTGAACTAGATATTGTAGGTATCCATTTTTCATCAACATTTTTTATACCCCTTTATATTTTTTCACTAACTTTGAGCTCTATCTTTTATACCTGCCAATATAAAAACCCTTTACACCCTATATATCCCACAATATATTATGCCATTTTTTCCTCGATAAATATCCCCCAATATGAACCCATGTGGTATGGTATTGCTCCCTTAGTGAATCCCCTGTGAGCTAACTGAACATCATGTCCTTGATCATTGATCAAAGGTGGCTCAAACAAACATAAGTTTCCAACAGAAATGCATACATAACTTTAATTTTCATATGTACAAATGAATGTATGTCTTACTGAGTTAAGAATTCAAACCACTTCTTACCAAGCCACTTCCATGGCGATTTTTGCTGCTAAAAATCTTCTTCATGTGAAACATCTGTTCTCACATCAATGATGGAATATTTGGTTCTAATTTCACCAATATTTCTATCCTCTTGCTTCAAATACTTGGGACGATTAGTTGGATGCAATGTAAAACAATGGGCAATTAAATGTCCCCTCTTCTGGCAATGTGTGCAAGTCTTTTACACCTTTTGAGTAAGCTGCCTTTGCCTCAACTGTTTCCTGTATGCCTTTGTCCTCTTCCAGCATTTTGAAACATCATGGTTACACAGACCACAATAGGAAAAAAAACTTTTTCTTCCATTCAATCATGCATATTTTTCATGCTTATCAGAAACATAATCAACTTGACTATGGGAATAATTATACCTCAAATGATGTTTTGCATGTCCATCTTTTTTACCTTCTTGAGGAGATGAACTGGTAAAGGTTCCAACTTTCCTTTGATGACTAACATCAGTGTTCATGTCTTGATAGCTGTATGAACTCTCATGCTCACCATAAGCTGCATGTCTACAAACACCTTGCTGCAACATAGGCTTCAAACAATGGCAATCAACTTGAAAAAAAACTTGACATGTTTGTGGTTTAGAACCTGGAACAATTTTTTTTTTGAAGTTGTCTCAAATGCCTTCATGGCTGTAGAGTTTTTGCCATAAGATTGAACATAACCTAGACCAAACTTCTTAGGTCTTTACTCAACCAAAATAGGATCAATCATGCCTTGTGCATGTTTACCTAAACCTTTGCCTTCATAACCCATTTTAAACATAAAAATGGACCCTATACCTCTAATGTGCTTTTAAAATGAACCTACACATTTATCTGAAGAGGATCTTGAAGAAAAATTTGAGTAATTTACCTTTGCTTCAAGCATGTTCTTGGTTAAGGCCTCTTGGGCTTGATGGAGCTGCATCTCCATCTCATGCATTCTTTGAAGAAGACCTTCTTTCTCTTCCTTCATAGCAACCAATTTCTCATGAAGTCTAGTGCTTTCCTTTCTATCTTCAAACATAATTTGCACCTTATCTTTCAGGATGTAGAAGTCTCGCTTCATCTCTTCATCGAAGAATCTTATGAAGGAGGAGGATTTTGAAACCTAACTTGAAGAAGTTGCCATATTTATTTCAATGAACTAAAGAAATTCAACAAAATTCACAAAGCTTTCAAAATCAATTGACAAAGATTCTGAACAAAAAGGCTGTAGAGTCAAGCTCTTCTTCAAGCAACCTTTTGCAAAAAAACCCTCTTGTGCTTCAAGGGTTACCTTGAGGTCCTTTGGGTAAGGAAGATGCCTTCAGCTCTTATTCCTTCTTTTCCTCATCTGGACTTAGCTAACAGTAGCTTTCCCTTCACCTCTAGAAAACTCAAACTTGTAAGCAACAATCAGTTTGCAAACAATCAAATTCTTTGCACTGTTAAACACCTTTCAAGTCAAACAAGTAGCCTTGTGCTCTGTCAAGCAAGAAAAATATGCGCTGATACCAACCTAAACTAAAAATGGGTTGGATAACTTGTTATTATTTTCAAGAACCTCCCACTCAATTAAACAAATTAAGATCTAGCTTATTCTTGACTTGTGAGGAAATGAATACTTGAAACAGGTGTATGTTTTTTTATTGTTTAAGTGCTTTAAGAACATTTGTTTTTTCTGATATTAAGCATGTGTAACAACCATATAATTCAGAAAATAAGAATATAAAAAAAAAATTAATAAAGGATTTCACCTGAATATCGTGGGCTACGTCTCCTTGAGCTTTTGTCAACTAACTTGGCTATTTGGGATTATGATGTATAAATTATTTTACAAGTAAATTACTCAACTCCAATGGTTATATGGGATGTACCATTGGGATCAGAATATCATCATACCCCTGGAATGGTTGTCATCACTCTGAAGAAAGATCTAGGTCCCCTTAGACTTGATTCCTTCTGTCGGTGCCCTTAAGCTTCCCTGAGCTTCTATGTTGCACTAACTCCCTCAGAATACCTTTCTTGTCCCTGAAACCATTTCTACAGTATCCATCATACATCGTACATCCAAAATAGGCTGATCATTTTCTCAAAATGTTCACTGAATTCCTAATCTAGGCCTCCATCCACCGATGGCCCTGGGCTGCCCAAAAATCCCCTATGGATATTCAACATCAGAAGTCTTCAAATGGCTCTTAAAATAATTTAAATGGATTAAAAATGTCCAAAATAGTCATAATAGACTATTCAATTGTAGAAATTGGCCTCTAGCTGCTCCAGGTTTGCCTCCAACACCTGGTGGCACCCCCTGGCTCTAGGTTCACTGAAAACTTCCCTGAAGAATCTTTACTTTTAGAAGTCCTCAAAAGCTTCTTAAAAATACATCAATGGATTTAGAAGTAACAATATAGTCATAAATGACTATTTTTTTACTGAGAATGGATACTGGCTGCTCTGGATAGGCCTCATTCTCCTGCAGGCACTATATGGCCCTAGTGGCCCCTAGAACTTCTCTGAAGAAAATCAGCCTTCAAAATTCCTCTACAAGCTTTGAAAACCACACCATTAGTTCCATAATGTCTGAAACATCCAAAATTGACTATTGGATTCCTGAATAAGGCCTCTAGCTGCACTTGCTAGGCCTCAAACTATTGCTTGCCCCCAGTGGCCTTAGTGGCCCCTAGAAATTCTCTGAAGCAAAAACCTACTCAAAAGTCCTTTGATGGCTCTAAAACCCTCACCAATGAGTATGGAATGTCTGATATATTTGAAATTGACTATTCACACTCTCAGAATGGATGAATCTAGCTCAAGATAGAGCCTCAACAACTTTTGCCCAATAACTCCTAAATCAGCTCCACCAAATTTGGAGCAACTGCACTTAACTACAGTTAAATTAGGAATATCTACCATTTTTGTGGCATGCACCAACTCTTCCGCATAGGTTGACCGCAACATATAACTCTAACCATCGGCTTGTGAACAAGTTTTAACTTTTTGCGGAGTCGGCGGAAGAATCGTCTGGTTTCATGTTGCAAACCGTGGTATTAAACTACGCCATGTGACTAGTGTCCAAAATAGATGGCGAAAATGGCGGTTAGGGCTTAAGCCCTTGGCTCTTGGGTGAAGATCATGTGGGTAGGGGCTGTCCCTCCGGATGCCCAAATGTGGATTCCATAATCTTTAATTTAAACCCATCGGCCTATAGTGTTAAGTAACACCAGTAGGAGAGTTGGTTAGGACGCCTGCGTGCTATGCAGGAGGTCTCGGGGTCGAGCCCTGGGGACCCAAAAAAAATTTAACAAACGTTTCTGGGCCACGTGGTGGCCTCTGGGCTTACCACGTGGCATCCTATGATTGGCCCAAAACCACAATAGTCAACCAACCGCCCAATTATACACTGCCACTTGTCAACCTGCAATTCACTCGAAAGGAATATTTTGGGGAATATTCTAGGAATATTCCCTAGAATATTCTCTTTTTGTTTTACTTTTCAAAACCCAATCAAACTTGGTCAAAAGCTAGAAATTGCAGTTTACTAGACTTTTCAAATCACGATAAATTCTTCATACGGTGTCAGTTTTTCGAACCATTCATGGCGCCAGAATCAGTAAGACGATATCTATCTGGTCGCTCAGGTTCGACACACTTTTGAACACTTTTAATTTTGAGCTATCACTTAGGTCCATGATCCAAATCTGATCACATTTTGAGGATAATCAATAAGTTTCCAAATTTTTTTCTATCACTTCCTCGTATTCTGTAATGATAACCTTTTTCCATTCTTTATGTTTTAATGCCTCTTTTATGTGAAGCTATCAGTATAATCATTTGTTACCAAGGAAACATTTTCTTCATTTCTGTGTGACCCCCATGTGCAATTTTTTTCTCATATGGCCTGACATCTTTTAAAAGTTGAATGACCCACTTTGGAAATTAATGTTCACTTGTTTGTGTATTTGAATAATCACCATCATTGTAAAGTGGAATGATATAAACATATTTTTGTCGATCAACTAAAGATTCACGAGGTGGAGAGTCACTGTCAGATGAACTGGTGCTGCTAGGAGATTCATGCAAGCTCCCAGAAGATACAGATGGTGTAATTGAAGTAGATGGGCTAGATGAACCATTTTTAGATGAAGGAAAATTAATATCATACCAAATTTGTGTACTTAGTTGATTTTTCATTTTGCGTCACTTTTTATCTTCATTAGTTTCCAGCTTTTGTAGAAGATTTTTGATATCTGTGGCACTGTTACTTTTTATTTCATCAAAAATCACATCTCTACTTAGAATAAATTTTACATTGGATAGAAGATGATATCCCTTCTTTTCATCATAATATCCAATCATTGTACACTTCAAACATCGTGAATCAAGCTTAGTTCGTTTTGCTTTCGGAACTAAGGCATAACGCACTGAACTAAAAACTCTAAGATGTTTTACTCGAGGTTTGAAACCAAACCATGCTTCATATGATGTAATTCCATCCAAATAATTTTTAGTATACATGTTCCTTAAGTATTCTATTATATGTATTGCTTATGCCCAATATATAGGACTTAAATTTTTGAAATTTACCATGGAGTTTTCCATTCCTAACAAGGTGTGATTCATTCTTTCTGCTACTCCATTTTTATGTGAAGTGTAGATATTTGTAAGAAGTATTTTAATACCATTCTCCCTACAATAAATTTGGAATTCATTAGAAGTGAATTCCCCTCTATTGTCTGTCCTCAGAGCAATAATATTCTCTTTGAATTCATTCTCAATATGTTGGCAAAAAGCTTTAAAATTTTCAAATTCTTCTGACTTTTGCTTCAAAAAATAAACCCAAGTCATTCTACTAATACCATAAATGAAGAGTAAAAAATATTTGTAACCTCTTAGTGAAGTTTGTATAGGCCTACAAATGTCACTATGAACCAATTGCAAACGCTTGTTTGCATGCCATGAACTTGCTGGAAAAGTCTCTCGACTTTGTTTTCCATAAATGCAAGCTTCACATTTTGCCTCTTCTCTTTTGAAAGTTGGAAGTCCTTTAACCACTCCTTGTTTTTGAATTTGAGAGAGACTTTCAAAGTTTAAATGCCCATATCTTACATGCCATAGCCTTATTGGTGAAATATATGTACTTGTTGCTCCTACAAAGTCTGAATTTTGTGGAATAATTGTTCCTTTCATCCTTAACAGTTTTCCATCTCCATATCCTATCATGATTTTTTTCATATTCTGATTGATTGAGTTTATTTTGACTAAACCATCCTCCATAACAACTACATGTTCTGCTTGTCGAATTGTGAATAAAGATAACAAATTCTTTTTGAAAGTTGGTACATACCAAACATTTGAAATCATTTTTTCTCCAATGTGAGGAAGATAAAATTTTACTACACCTTTTCCACAAGGACTGTGTCTTGTATCCTCTGCAAGAAATATTGAATTGAGATGGAATTGTAGAAAATTCAAAAAGAATTCACGTCGAAAATTCGTGTTGTGTTTCCCCTATATCTAAAATCTAAGCATCTTCATAATGAGTTTTCAGATATGTGGACACCTGTAATGTTGTTGATTCAGAAATTTGATATGTAGTAAATACATATTATGAGTCATCATCTTCTTTATCATTTGTAAACCGTGTGATTTATTGGTGAAACTTTATAATTTTTTCAATAGAAGTTTGACAATATTCAACATAATGACCAAGTCAATTACACATTCTACAAACAATTTGACTGAAATATTTTCCTCTTCCTGGACTTTGTCCTCTGCCTCTTCTTTGTCCTCTGCTTTGATTTTTCCCTTTTCCTTGACTTTCTCCTCTTCCTTGATTGTTTCCTCTACCTTGACTTTTTCCTCTACCTTGAAAGTTTCCTTTGCCATAATTGTTGCCTCTATTGAAGTTGTTCCCCTTGCCTTGAATTCTACCACGACCTCTTCCACTATGTGCTCCTGGATTTTGATTGATGTGCCCTCTTCCTCTCCCTCTAGAACTATAAATTGAAGATTTACTAGTGCTGTATTTTTTGAAGAAGACATATTCCCCAATCTATTTCTTCTTCCCAAAAGTTTTGTCAGTTGAGCTAGCATCTCACTTAATTCATCAAACTTTAACTTCTCTAACTTTCCAATTACTTGTAAAGTTTAAAAAAAAATGTGTATATGAAGAAGACAAACCATAAATCAATATTGTAGTCATGAAATTATCATCCACGGCTGGAAATCTAGCGTTTACTATTTTCTGCTTAATGTTCTTAAGTCTGGAAATATATTAAAGTACATCTCTTCCTTCAGTCAATTTTTGTTGGAGCAACTTCAATTGAAGATCAAATTTCTTAGATTCAAGTTGTGTATCAAACAAATCTTTAAATGTTCTCAAAGAAAACAATACATCAAAAGCATTTTCAGTGTGAACATACATTTGATCATTAACTGAAGTTTTGATTAATGTTAATTCTTTGGCATTTTTGGTCTCCCATTTTTCTAGTAAATCTAGATCTGTAGGTTTATTTGGTTTAATGTCACCATCACATACATCTTGCCAAAGTTCATTATAAATCAAAGTGAATTCTATCAGCCTTTTCCATGTATTGAATGTCTTTGCGCCTTCAAGTTTGTCAGATTCATAAAATAAATTTACCAGCTTAGACATTGTAAATTAAATATATGCACCGAGATGGATCAAGCACCATAAAAAGAAGATGAGAAACACACCATACATAGAACCACACAACAAATTATCTATCAGGGCTTGGCCTTGACCCTGGTATAGTCGTTAAAGGAGAAAATTAATTAAGCTTTTCACTTGGCTCTAGTCAATTTTTCTAAAAATTTACAATGAAACTTTCGAAATTTGACTTTTTACAATGCTCTTTGCAAATTTTGCCCCAAACTAAAATTTACTCTAACCTCCCCTCAAAGCGAAAATTTACTTTAAATTACAATTTTATCACCCCAAATTTACAAATTACAAAATCACAAAATTATCCCTTTTTACTCCAAATTTACAAATTTTTACACCTCATTACTCCAAATGTTACAAAAATTCACTCCTTATCTCTCCACTAGAAATAAAATAATTACACCTTATCACTCCAAATGTACAAAATTTTACACCTTATTACTCCAAATATTACAAAAATTCATATATTATCTCTCCACTACAAATAAAATAATTACACCTTATCAGTCAAAATTTACAAAATTTTACACCTTATTACTCCTTTAGAAAAAAAATACCAACATTTCTCATCTCTCCATTTCAAAATAAAAAATTACCAACACTCCTTATCTCTCCAAAAATTGCAAATTTCAAATAAATATATATATATATATATATATTCTCTAATAATAAGCTTTACATTTCAATATTGGTTAAACTCCTATTGAAAAACAAATTCATGAAGTCAATTTTTATTTTTAAATTATTTTCACTTTCAATCTTTATATTATAAAGCCATAACTTTATGAAAATGTTTTGTTAGAGAAGTAAACTAACACAACTTTCCTAGAAAACGTTGGTTCTTCAAACAATTTTATCTTGGAAAACACACGCAGCTTCTTGTGGAAAACGTTGGTTGCTCAACGCAATTTTCTCCATTGTAATGGATTTCTCGAACGCATCTTTCTCTTTTGTAATGCAGTTTTCTCCTTTGTAATGGATTTCTCCTGAACACATTTTTCTCATGTGTAATGGCTTTCTCCTGAATGCATATTTCTCGTTTGTAATGGCTTTCTCATGAACACAACTTTTTATTTTGTAATGCCTTTCTCTTCAATGCAGATTTATCTTTTGTAATGGATTTCTCCTCTACGCAATTTTCTCCTCAATGTTGGGAATGTAACAGTAAGAATAAGATTAAATGGCTTTTTCCTTTAGTCGCACCGGTATTTAATTGCAGTTCTTCATCCAAAACAGGAGCCATTGTGATGCATGTATCTCCTTTTAAAAGGAGTAGTCTAAGCAGCCGGTAGAATTGCCCGGAAATGGATAATGGTCGGAAAACATTCCGATGCCGGTCACCGAGTCTGGCCACTTCAAAAAGGAGTTTTCGGCATCTCTCGTTCTGACAGCTCTGACTCATCTCGCCAGGTGGCAAGCCTGGTGATGGGAGACCCATTCCGGTCTCCTCTTCCGGCGTCGGGCGATCGCCATTTCATATCCGAGGGGTCCCACAACCTCGGCAAAAATTATTAATTAGTGTCAGTTTATTTTAATTTTAAATTTATCATAAATTTAAAATAAGTTAATTTTTATAATACGATTTTTTTCTTTTATTAAAAAATCTAAGAGATTCAATGTTAAGATCAATTTACATTGCATGCTCTATACCTTAGATATTTTAGTTTCAAGATTGTTCTAGAAGGTAGGAGGTATCTTAGTTTCAAGACTGTTCTTAAGGATTTATTATTATTTTGTTTTATTGTCGAATGCTATTTTATTGAGGAAGAGGTCCATTCAAGGTATTTAGTTAGATAAATTTTAAAATTGAAAATTCATCATTTTATTTTATCAAGGAATATTATTTTATTAAAAATAAGGTCAATTCAAGATATCTTGTTTTTCTAAGATTGTAAGCCTCCAATATCAAAGTTGATAAAATATCATTATTTAAAAAGAAGACAACTAATTGGAGGTATCTTAGTGTCCTAAATTGGAGTGTCAAAGTGAAAATTTTATCATTATATAAGGAGGAGGCTAATTCAAGGTATCTTAGTCTCTTAAATTACAAGTGTTAAATATTAAAATTGAAAACTTAACATTATTATATTGAGTAAGAGTTAACATTTGGAACTTATCATTATGTTATTAAGGGGAGTTGTCCAATTGCGTTTCCTTTTGGTGCTAAGATCTCTATCACCAACAACACTAATAGGAACATATTAATTTATTTGGAAAAACAGTATTTGGTTCCCTACTCACATCACAAGTGAACCTTTCCAATGCCTAAAGTTATAATGATTAGCAGAGATGGTCCTCCATTTCAATATTTATCCATTGAATAAGAGCTTAGGAGGACAAATTCACATGTATTTCTCTCCTCAAATGGTGTAAAAGGCAAGTTCACATGTATTTCTCTTGTCAATATAGTTTTCAAGTACAAATTCACATTTATCAAAAGAGTTGACAAACCGTGAAAATATTATTGTGTGTTCCTTCTATTAAATAGTGTTTCATTCCCATTTTTCCGTATGAAATGAAAGTTTTCAATACAAATAATGTTCCATGAGGATTGGCATTCTAGAACCCAAGGTAAGTTGTCTCCTAGTTGCAAAAGTCTCCAAGAAATAGAATTGGGTAAAAGTTCACCATGGAAGGAATCAAACTTACCCTAAATAGACTTGGAAAAGGAATAGAACTAGAAAACATGTTTTACTTTTAGGTCAACTATACCATGGGTAATAACTATTTGAACTTTCAAAACCATGAATTTCTTATCAATGAGTAGGACCAAACCATGCAAAGAAATATTTTATAAGTCACACTTGTTTCTAGAGGCTTTGCATCTTAAAAGTCATGGTTTTCAACTTAGACTCTAGATTCTAGAGTTTATTGTACAATGTAATTTAGGATTGGCTTTAGACATAACCTATTTTCCATGTTTGGAGAGTTATCTTTGAGGCAATGATTATTCTTGTTTCACTTCCAATGCCTTCTCCAAGCTCAAAGCACTTATAAGCCTAACTTGATGAGGGGTGAGTTAGAAATAATATTTTTGGAATCCACCAAAGAGTTCTTATTAGGGTTCTCCAATGCAAACTTGGCCTTTAGTCATGGTCATGGACTTCACTCCCTTTGTTATAGCCTATTTTACCTACATTGATTGAGTTGTGAAAACCCTTGTCTTGTTGACCTTGATGCATAATGTTTTCCCTTGATTTTTCCTCTTTTACAATAGTGTCAATAGTTTTCCACTTACAACTTGCGACCTAACCCTAATTTACAGTGTCTAACCAAATTTTTTGGCTGCAGCTCTTCCTTGCATAACTTACAACACTGTTGAACTTTCTAGATTTTGTCATTTCCATCGAGATCAACTCCATTGATTTGTAAATGATTTGGTTTGGGTGAATTATTATAGAATTTTCTTAACTTCTCTAGTCCCTAGGTGTCTAGATACATTCTCCTAGAGAGGGAAAAATGCCTATATAAACTAGTCATGTCAAGGATAAAGTAGATATAGAGAGTTAAAAATAATGCGAGAGATCTGTCATTTTGTTGAGACTATGTTTGCTAGAGGAGACCTAGATTGCAGGTTGTAGAGGGTATATCTCATTTGAAGAGGGGAAATTCAATAACATTGAATGCATATGCGCATGAAAAACATTGCAATGAAATTTTTTATGTTCGTTACTCTACACATCCATTCTCCGACAACCGTTACTATTACTTGTGTCAAAACTATTATACATGACACACTCAATAATTAAGAATTGAGCATACCAAACCTTCTTTAATGTCACTTTGATACGTGTCATAAGAAACAAGAATCTACCATCTAAAATAAGTTCGAACTGCCTGTGACCATGACAATCAGCTAAGAAACTATCAATAATAAATGTAAAAAGCAAATTGCTAAAGATGAATTAGTCTAAGTGTTGGGAGTGTTGTATAGCTTCTGTATTTATGCACTTCTGCTACCGACCATGAATTACTAGAGATGTTATTGAGGCACTATTAAAGCCGAGAATGTGATTTTATGCAACCTTAGCTTCGAAGATACATAGAAGATGCACATATACATAAAATATGCACATATACGGAAGCCACGCTTATACAGAAACTATGCATATACAAAATTCACACAACTTGTATATATGTATGTCTTTTATATCGTGTATATTTTGTATATGCACAATTGCACATATACGGAAGTTGTGCATATACAAAATATATGTGCATATATGAAAGATATGCACATATACAAAAGATATGTGCATATATGGAGGTTGAAGTTGTGAAAAAATTATGTATATGCTCATATACAAAAGTTTCACATATATGATAGATGCACATATACAGGCGTTGCGCATATCTTCTGTATATACACAACTTCCATATATGCACATATTTGTTGTATATGTGCAACTTTCGTATATGCACATATACAAAAGATGCACATACACAGAAGTTGTGAGTAGCTTCTGTAATATGCATATACGATAGTCTCCAGAAGTTGCACAACTTCCGTATATGCGCAACTTACATATATGCATAACTTACGTATATGTGCATATACTGAAGTTGTGCAACTTCTATATATGCACATATCTTCCACATATGTGCAACTTTTGCAGTTTTTTATATGCACATACACACAAGTTGCATATATATAGAAGTTGTGCACAATTTCCATAATATGCATATACGACAGTCTCTAGAAGTTGCACAGAATCCGTATATGTGCAACTTCTATATATGCACAACTTCTGTATATGTGCATATAAAGAATTTGCGCATATATAGAATCTATGCATATCTAGAGACAACCATATATGCATATTACGGAAGTTGCCCACAACTTGTGTATATGTGTAGCTTCGATATATGTGCATATACGGAAGTTGCACATATACAAAAGTTGTGAAACTTTTGGCGATTGCTGTAGATGCATATTATGGAAGTTGCGTACAAATTTTGTATATGCACAACTTCTGTATATGTGCATATACAAAATTTGCGCATATACTAAAGATATGTACATATATGGTGTTATGTAGACCATGTGGACCATGTTCCATGTTCTACCATGATATGGTGTTATGTATACCATGTTATAAAAGGTTATGTAGACCTATAACTTAAGTAACGGATTTTCGCTCACTTGCAAAAAAAATTTAAACTAAAAACAAGGCAACATATTAAGGGTCTCCAATAAATCTTCTTTGATCCCTTGGAGAAGTCCAAGATTAAGTGATTTGGGGTCAAGGGTGCAACCTTGAGAGTGGAAAGAAATTTAACATTTAACAAATTTAATCTAATGTCAATGTGAGTCAGTATAAGGGTAGATGTGTAGGCATAAATGTTTAACATTTAACATAAGCTTTTAACATTTATATGTTCCCTGAATTTTAAAAAATTAAAAAATGAAAGTAACAAAAACAAGTTAAAAGTAATAAATAAAAAGTTAGAAGTAACATAAAACCCAATGCATGTAAACATTTAAATGTTGGATCACTTAATAATAAAAAGTTAAAGTTAAAGTCAAATTGGTATATTTTGATTTTGTTATTAACTTGTGAATAAGATTTGCTACCATACCATGTGCCAATACCATGGCTTATCAATACCACATGCAGAAAAACTATAGCTTATTTCACAATCAAAATATTTTATAATAATATGACACAATTCTTAACCATGGATATTCACCCTCACTTTATTGTGGATATTATTAACATGTAAATAGGCTTTGTTACAATACCATGGGCTAGTACTATGGCTTATGAATACCACATGCCCAAAAAAACACAACTTATTTCACAATCAAAATATTTTATAATTTTATAATTTTATTTTTATTTTTATTTTTATATTTATATTTATTTACTTAAATCTAAAATGAAAAAGGTTATCATTACTTTTGATATATATCTAAACCCTCTATCCTCACAACTACTAAAAATCCTATAGTAGAAATTAAATCAAGATTTCAATAAAATTAAAAATGAGAATACTTATATATATAAAGATGTGAAATATATATAATATAAATAATCTTACTAAGAACCAACATAGAACCATCTTAACTAAGGATCCAAGCAACTAGAGCAAACAAATTGACTAACAATAGTAGAGGAAAGGGAGTGCATAATTGTTTTAATTTTTCCATTATTGTATCCACTAGAGAAAACAAATTAAATAACAATAGTAGAGAGAAGAGTAGTGCATAGTTGTTTTAAGTTTTCCATTATTGTATTTTCTTTGACATGATTGATCTAAAAATGAAGCAATGTTTGCAACCAGTTGGGTTTTTTTTGATACTTTCTTAAACACAATATCATGGAATCAAATTGAAGAGAGAGGGGATTGGAGATAGGGAGGGAGGGAGAGAGAGATGAATGGAGATAGTGACAAAGGTGGAGGGTGAAGAGAGAGAATGATGGAGGAGGGAGAGAGGGAGGTGGAAGAGAGAGAGAGAGAGAGAGAGAGTTGGAGGGGGGGAGAGATAGAGTTGGAGGAAGAGAGGGAGTGACAAAGGAGAGATGGGGAGAGATTGAGGGAGAGAGGAGAGGAGAGAGATAGGGAGAGAAGCGGAAAAAAGAGAGAGGGAGACACAAAGATGGAGAGGAGAGAGGAAAGGAGATAGGGAGGGAGATACTGATAGAGTTAGAGGGAAGAGAGAGAGTGTGATGGGGGAGGGGGGAGAGATAAAGGGAAGTTGGAGAGAATGATAGAGATAGAGGACTCAATTAAGAGGAGAGAGGGTGGGAGTTGGAGGCAAAGAGACATGGAGGAATGAAGAAATACACAAAGGGATAAAGGTGGAGAGAGGGGAGGTGATAAGGGAAATATGGAGAGAGAGTGAGGGATAGAGAGCGGGAGGAAGAGGGAGAGGAGAGGTAGAGTGAGAGGGAGAGGGAAAGGAGAGTGAGAGAGAGAGAAGGGCGAGAGAGAGTGAGAGAGGGTATGTTTGGGGGTGAGATAGAGAGAGGGAATGAAAAAGAGACTTATAGATACAAATACATATGTTATATAGTGTTACATGAGCATCCTAGATCCCTCTTAACCCCATATATATTAAGCGTCGAGACCGATAAAATCTCTCGATTAGAAAACCTTTCCTCAAGTTTTACACTCAAAAAATAGGCTTTCACCCTGAGAGATTTGATCACTCTTGACTCTTGAAAGATCTGGGGTTAATATTGATCTAGGCTAGTTTTTACCTATTTAGGAGCCTCATTATTATCGAAAAACTAGAAGAATTAGTAGTGTGGATAATGGTCTAGTAGTATGATATATATTGTTGTCGTTATATGTATCTAAAGTTATTTATTTTTCAAGTGTTTTTAGTGTTAAAGGATTTTAGACTTTCACTGATATACTAATATAATAGTTTGGAAATGTTATATGAGAATTTTTGTAGTGCTAAGCCTTATAAGTACTAATAAATGGAAATATGGAGTAAAGAGAGATTTAAGGTTTGGAAGAATAGTAAGCACATGCATAGTGCTAGGTTGTATGTAGTTGGATAGAAGGGAGAACTAAGAGTTCCAAGAGCATAGTGCTTGGTTGTATGTGGCTGGAATAAAGGGAGTGTGCATATGTGTGTGTGTGTGTGTTATAAAGGTTTTGTGCTAATGGTATAAGAATTCAAGAATAGCTTATAAACATAAGTGGAAGTGCTAAGGATATATAATTATAGGTTACATAAAGTGCTTAACCTTATAAATGCCAAGTCTTAAAAGGTAAGTTGAAGGAACCACTTTTCCATACTATAACTTTATGACGACATGATAATTTAGATGTTGCGTCTGAAGGAAGCACTTTGTCTAGTTAAGAATACAATGTAGGTTCAAGATATTAGTTTGAAGGAAGCACCTAGTTGTATATAAGTACTATGAATTGGAAACACTAGTGAAGCACAATTTTAAAAGTATGGCTTGAAGGAAGCACTCAGAGTCACGTGAAAAAACATATCATAAACAAATAAATAGAAAATTACATAGTTATAAATTGAATTACAAAAGAAGTTTACAGAAAAGACAAGTAAAGGGGATTGGTGTCTCTTGTAGGTTGGTGCTTAAAAATTAGCGAAGGAGATTAGTGTCTCCAACATGTTTGCACCTTCAAATTAGAGGGGATTGGTGTCTCCTATATGTTGGTTAATACAAATTTGAAAATTGAGGGTATTGATGACTCTTTTAGGTTGGTTCCTCCAAGGAATTTTCATTTAAAGAATTATTTTTCGTTTTCTCTCGAAAGGGTTTACACATATATCTCATGTTTCATGTTCTACTTATGAGTTTGATGTTTATGGTGGTTGAATGTTTAAATAATTAACATGTGTACTATACTGATTCACCCCCTACTCTCAGTACAATTATGAATTCAACACTTTGTAGTAGAAGCCAAATAAGTCCACATTTCATGAAAGACATTGTCCAACCAAAGTATTAACGAAGGATGGGAAGATGTACTTAGAATGAAATGACTTCTAGTTTTTTTTTACCTTGCATGGAATCTTAGGTTCCACATTTTCACAAGAAATGCATACTAACGCCAATTCCAATGAGATTGCCTCATTTTTAAGCACTTTCACCTTAAATAGTAATATATTTCATCTATCCCCTAGCAAGAATCTTGCAATAAGGAGAATATCCTACAAGACCAAAGAAGTTATTGTTTGTCCATTTGAAGTGTAGATTAGCATATGTTTACTCAAAATAACCATCTTAAGGCTTCCTCACTTTTTTATGGTTGATTAAGTGAGTACCTTGGCTCAATAGTAGACTAGGCTCTTCGAATTTATGTTTGGCACACCTTTATCTTCCTGCGGGAAGGCTCTTTGGAAGATGGTTCTCTCAGGAACTTGTTTTAAGGATAAAATATGAGATGGCGTTACTTAAATCCCAAGGGTACAGGAGTAAGGAAAATACCCATGAAACCATTTGATGAAGTGACGGGAGATGGGGACTCAAGAGGAAAGCAAACCAGATTTGTGGGAGCTATCTAGCACAAAAGGAAACACAATTGAACCAACTCCCATAACATAATAATAGTTTTCTTTAACTCTATTCAATACAATAATGTTAGTTTTCAATTTAACATTTAACACTTGTAATATAAGAGACTACAGATACCTTGGGTGTACTCCTTCTCTTATATATTGATAAAGTTTTCACTTTGACACTCCAATTTAGGAGACTAAGATACCTCCAATTGGTTGTCTTCTTTTTAAATAATGATAGTTTTTCAACTTTGATATTGGATACTTACAATATTAGAAAAACAAGATACCTTAAATTGACCTTGTCTTCCATAAAAAAATATTCCTCCATAAAATAAAATAATGAGTTTTCAATTTTGAAATTTATCTAACTAGATACCTTGAATGGACCTCTTCTTCAATAAAATAACATTCTACAATTAAAAATAATAATAAATCCTTAAAAGCAATCTTGAAACTAAGATACCTCCTATCTTATAAAGTATGCAATGTAAATTGATCTTAACATTGAATCTCTTATATGAAAAAAAAAAAAAAATCATATTATAAAAGTTAACTTATTTTAAATTTATGATAAATTTAAAATTAAAATAAATTTACACTAATTGATAATTTTATATTAACTTAACTATAAAAATATTCTAAAATATTAAAATAACCTCTCTAACATAATATATATAAAAAAAAACTTAAATAATAATAACAACTTATTAATAAAATTAATTCCAAAAATATATTACATTTGCAAACCATTTGTATGTTAACAAATAAAAGTATGGATAGGATTCCATCTTTAGATTGTTAACCAATAAGAGTATGCACAGGATCCCCTCTCATGGAGATGCATTGTATCAATGTTTTTCCAAACTATATACTTAACAATGTATCTAGTCATATTGTATGTAAACAAAGAAGAGCATGCACAGGAACCCATCTAAGAGATGGGTTATCCCAACATTTTTCCAAACTATATGCTTAACAATGTAGCTATTCTTAATTTTTTACAATTTTATATTTGTAGTTTTTTAATAATAATCATTAAAATTGTATTATATAATTTAATTTTGGTAAATTCATAAAAAGCATGAAAATTAAAAACATTTTTTTTAATATTTTAATAAAATTTCATATTGAAATTGAGTTGCAGTGATTTTTTCAACATTTTTCTAATATTTTAATAAAATTTCATATTTATATTAGGTTGCACTGAATTTTTTCAAAGAGTTATTTATGATTTTAAGAAATTTTAAAAACCACTAATTTATCCAACCATTTATAATTTGTTAAATAAATTTAAATCACAAACAATTGAAATGAGTTTTCCCATCAGTTACAACGGATTGACCAAGAAATTTAAACCAAAACAATATAGAGTTAACGTTTTATTAAAAAAATTAAATATATAATAAAATATTTTTTGAACAGTAACTCAGACGAAGGTTTAGATATCATGCGGAGCCTAACTGTTCGAATTTTGTGGATCAATTTTTCTTCGGCAATGCACATCCTGAGCTTATCGAAAGACGCTTTCATCTCCTATTGGCTAATCAACCGTCGCCCTTTTTGTCAAAGGTTGAGAAAACCCTCCCACCACCTTTCTGCCGACTACAATGTCCGAAAGTCTCTTAGTGTTATTATATGCCATTAAATATTTTTCAGAAGCTTTGCTGTCAAAAAGAATTTTATTAATAATTTTAATAATTATTATTAAAAATGAAACTAGAACTGATTCAAAAAATAAATTTCTTTTCTTTAATAAAATTGGGCATTTTTATGTAGAATATTTGCAAGAGTTTACACATGAAAACTCAACACTCTTGCTAGGAAAATTTTCTTTAAATAAGCTAAATGTCTTAATCTAATTTAGTTATGGATCACTTATTTTATTAACCAATGTCCATTTATATTAAATGCTATCCTAACAATTATACTAACTATTTTCCTAAATTGGAGCCTAAGAAGCGACACCTTTCTAGAGGCCATATCTTTTACAACAATTCACTATTTTTAAAAATCTCCAATATTTAATTAAATATTCTAAATAATTGAATATTATATTCTAACTATTAAACTAAGGTTTATGTATTTTGGATCATCTAAAATTGTTTTTTTAAGTTGTTCATTCATCATAACATAACTGAAGTGTTTCCTATCAGGTGACTTCAATATGTTATATAAAAAAGACATTATATTTAATAAATTGTTATTAATATGATAAACTTAAAACAAAAATAAATTAGTATAAATTAAATGGTAATAAATTTTTTAAATAATATTAACTCTATAGCTTAAAATTGTTGAAATTTTAAGGATTTTCATAAAGGTGATATTTTATCTTTAATGTCATTCTTGGAATTTAAAGGTTTTTTCAGAGATATGATATTTTATTTTTAATACCATGCCTAAACTCGTTGGAATTAAGACTTTTCAGAAATGTGATATTTTATCTTTAATTTCATGCATATAGTATGAATTTTAAGGTTTTTCAAAGTCATGATATTTTATATTTAACGTCATTATTAAAAGATGTTGACAATTTACTCTGAAAAAAAATAAGACGTTATTCTAGCATCAACATTTTGTTTTCATAATGTTTTTTGCATTAAAAAAATTGGATTTTACTTCCATTTTTAAAAAAAAAGTTGAAAATTTACCCAAATTTTTTTTTATTCCAACATGAACACTTTTCATTTTTAGGTTGTTTTTTCATGTTTTTTGGGGTTTTTTTGTTAGAGTTCTTGTTTTGAGGTAATAGTTCTTGTTTGATTGGTAAATTTGTTACAACTAAAATACAAAACATACACGGGAATCCAAGATTGGCTAATCTATGGTTCGTTCTAGGAAAACACATTGCACATAAAGAATAATTGTATATGTGTAGAACGTATCGGTCACATTCCAAACTTTAACAAGGACATCGGGAATATGCCATGAATCTAAACCTAACAAGATCGTATCCTAGTAGTTAATAAAGCCTATAAGTACTAAGCCTTGTTACAGAAGCCTGTGATCATGTAAATGCTCAACACAGAAGATGGTTGAAATCCTACCATGGCAATGCAAATATTTTTGGGACTGGTGTATTCTTGGTTATCTAACCTGTTATTTTTCAAATCAATATCCAAGTGCATAGATATTAGACTTGTGTCTTATTCACAGATCCTTAATGAATTCTATTAGTGTCCCCTTATTAGTTTATAAATATGAAATTGTAATTGTGTTCCTAAATTTATGGTACAAACTTGTGTCTCTCTACTTGTTCTACTAACAGTGATTTATGTCATTGTTCAACTCTAGGCATCCTAATTCTTGTTGCTCTAGTTTACAACTATTAATGAAGGTGGTGTCAAGCCAGAACACTCCTAGCATCTCAACTTGGCTGAATAATTATTTAATTAAACAAACAAACCCTCAACCCTTCCTCTAATTTACGTTCATCAAACCTCAAAACTACTAGTGCAGTCTAGCTATGTATGTTGTTAGTGACTAAACTAGTGCTTATATAGGTGCTTCAAATGTTTCCTTTGTTAGCTTTGTGCTACTTAGGTTACTCTTCCCAATTACAATCATATCAACTCACTATTATTCTGAAAATAAGATTACAACAACTAATACAGAGGTTTCCTACACTTGTTGTCATGGAAACATATATACAACTTCTTACTAATGTCCTCCTCCTCATCCTGTAATAGATACACAAATACACCATATGAAAATTTTTGTTTCTTTGAGATGGGAAAGATACATACATAGATTCATCATGAAATTACGTGAAATCATTCATATTAGATCAATAAAAAAAGGCACAACTACTATCCAAACTATTCTTCAGAAAACTTATACTATAATTCTATCTATTACATCTGTTAGAATTCAATTCAGTGCAAGTCAACAAAATGTTACATGTGAGGTTCAGATATTTTCTATGTAAGCATCTTGTGGCCAGATATTTAATCCATTATCAATTCTTTCCATACGTCCTAAGCATGTAAATTATTGTAAAGTTTTACAAAGATCTCTTCCTATATTGGATACCTTCAGCTAATAATTGGTAATTAATGTTATCTTCCTGTGTTGATTTCCATTTCACAGTAATCCCACTGAGTTCAACAATTTTGAAGAGATTAGTGTAGGAACCATTTGGCTAAACAAATTCTTGGCATAACGGAAAAACATAAGGAAATAGATAACCCAAGAAAACATACCTGATATTGTAATTTCTTTGAAACACAACAAGGAGACAACATGATGACATGGTCACACATAGAGAACAACCCCAAATGAATATACCTGATATTGAAATTTATTGAGACACAACCAAGGATATAGTATGATGATATGGTTAAAATAAGAGAACAACCTACAATGTTGTCATACACTTCTTTACCCAACCAAATTGGGGTGTGAGGTGAGGGGGGGGCCTACAAAATGCATAGGCATGGGGCACATTCTTAAACTGAATTTATGCACATAAAAGTATCAGTAACAAGGAGTAATAGGCTTATTATATTAGGTGGCATAAGAAATGGCCACGGGGTTATCAAACACTCCAAATACTTAAAATATCAATGAATATTCCACTGAAGATGTAATAGTCAAATACCTTGTGAATGTCATGCAGTGATATGAAAAACTCCTTCAAAGTATAAAATCATTCATGCAACCCCTATAACTCTAGCTTTAGGGAAACTAGGGTTTGATGAGTACTACACAAGAAATTTATATGTTATATGGTTATTCTCATTAACTTCTGCACTGACACACATAGTAGTCTACTTTTCAATCCACATGTAATACTATAATGATAAAAAACTATCCAACTCATTCTATCATTCAATATATAATGTTACACACCATACTGAAATTCAATGATCATACAAAGAGTGTGGATATAATTGTATATCATAGCTTGTAAGTTACTCAAAAATGCGGGAATTAGGATGGGTATTATGATATAGTCATTGATTTTCCACCCAACCATTGACAGACTACCAACCCAGTTTTCACCCCCTAGCTTATGAAGACCATTCTAATGCCCAGACCTCCAGGGATTCCAAAGTTAATCTTCCTCCACCCTGCAGCTTGTGTGGGACTCTAGAGATATTTATCTCCACCCACCCGTAGGTAAGGGATTCCAAATGTGTCTATCTCCACCCACTAGTTAGTTCAGGGATTCCAAATATGCATACCCAAACCCATTAATTAGTAAGGGACCCAATGTATCCACCCTTTAATCATAAATGGGCTCCAGAGATCAATCTCTCCACCCTTTAATAAATAAGGATTCCAGAGATCAATATCTCCATTCTTTAATCAGAAATGGGCTTCATAAATCAATATCTCCACCCTTTAAGAAACATGGATTCCAGAGATCAATATCTCCACTCTTTAATCAAAAAGGGACTCCAGAGATCAATCTATAAACCATTTAAGAAACAAGGATTCCAAAGATCAATATCCCCACCCTTTAGGCAACAGGGATTCTAGAGATATTTTCTCCACCCTAACTTTGCTTGGGGTTTCTATCCCCACCCCGACTTGTTCTGTCAACTTATGCCAGTACCAATTTACAACTCAATATATCCTTTAACTCAACCCATTTAAGAATTCCATGTTCCTTTACAATATATGTTACAATAAAACCCTAAGTGGGACTATCACAAGACCTTGGTACACAACCTAACATACAAATACTACCATATAACACAACACCAATTCCACTCACATTAGGGGAATTTTGAGGTCTAAAATGGGCCTCTTAAGAAAAATGTACAACAAAAATAAAATTGATAAGAACTAATAGGATTCAAGTTGATGATGTCAACCATGGGGCATGATTCACCATTTTTTAAACAGAAGGGTAAAAAGATTAAAAAATAATAAAATAATAAAACTACTTTTTCAACTTATCTCCCAAAGTTTTTACTCAAATTTCGAGTGGGAGTACTAGTTGGATGCAAAATTTAATTCCTCGTCCAAGGATTACCCATGTTACATACTTTTGATGGACCCTGCTACACGAAAAATGAGAAATGCATTAAAAAACGTGACTGCAATCATGTTTTTCATGTATTTCACATTTTTCATGTAGCAGGTCCCATCGAAAGTATGAAACATGGGTACTTCTTTGATGAGGAATTAAATTTTGCATCCAACGAGTACTCCCGCTCGAAATTTTAAATAAAAATTTTGGGAGATAAGTTGATAAAATATAATTTCCTTATTCCCTCTAAAATTTGATGATGTAATCAAATCTTATTTTATTATTTCCACTATTATTTTATAATTTCCTTAGGAGACCCATTTTAGACCTCAAAATTCCCCTAATGACAATGCAATTTATGGGGTTGGTTCAATATAAATTAGGTGTATATGGGGAAATCATTTCGGGTAAGTTATATTGAATATGAGCAAAGGGCTAAAGCATTGGACAAAATATCTAAGCAAATTCTAGGTTTTCTCACACATGAGCCACTTATATATGATATCTATGATATAAATTCTCTAGACTTATATTTTCCCTTTATGGCATATTTGGAACTTATGTAATCCTTTGTGGCCTCACGATAGGTCCACTTGGGAATTTCAATCCCGAGGCATTGAGTATTCAATTCTTGGTTGGTTTTTATGTTGTCATTATATTCACTTGGTGGTGGAGAAGCTAAAATTTTAGAGCTCGTTACATATGGGGGCTATGCTTTTGTGGGCATACATATTTTTGTTTTGAACATAGACAGTTTGGAGTTATTCTTATTATGTTGTGATGCCTTGCACATACTTCTTCATGGGAATTTTCTTGGTTGAGACCATGAAGAGAATCCTATTTGCCGAGGCTAGGAGTTATTTACCCCCATAAGATCTGAGATGCAAAATAAAAAATGAGTGTAGCTTTAAGGTTAATTAACCACACACAATCCGATATGCAAATAGAAAAATATATATAACAAGGGATCTAGTATCACAAGAAGGAAATTTGATATGAAAATAGCACAATATATGTAACAACAAGGAAACAAGTTACATACTTATTTCCAAATTCCTTGAACATAGCAACAAGCAAAGACAACAATAATAAAAATAGATTATTTCTCTATATTTTCTTATAGGATCTGATACTAACCTATGGAAATATATATATATCCTGACATTGTCTCGGCAAGGCCAAGCTCCTACCCTTGTGCAACTGATTCCCCAAATTTGTCCCTCAAATGATAACTCTCTCCTTCCATTACCTAGGTCTCTCTTCATTACCACCATATCCTCCCCATCCTCCCATCCATTTTTCTATTGTCATCCCCCACCTCAAGTTAGTTGGGACAATGCCCTATCCCTTGGATCTTTCTTCCATTTGCCCCTCTGTGTTCCTGGTGTTTTTTCTACGCGCCACCTTTACATGCCCCCTTTTAGAATCCTCTAGGAATTCCCATTCTCCCCTTCTCCATGTGCTCTAAAAGCTGCAAAATATCTCCCCTACTCTTTATTCTCCCTCTCTCGAAGTCTCCCCTGCCATTTCTTAGTTCCCCTCCCCACGCACCATTCCATATCATCCCGTATTTCCTCTATGTTTCCTTCTTTTTCCACTATATCTATTTTGAGTGGCCCCATTTTTCTTAAGACTACCCATTAAATATTTACCCTGTAGAAAGTATAACTAAAACACTTAATCAATTAAAACAAGAAACACTTGAAACATAATATTCCCAATTATAAGAATGCCAATGTTTACGATCATAAAAATTTAGTATGTCCTGATATTTCAAGTAGTACAGTGCCTAGCATATGCACCTTTATAACCAATCCTAAGAACTAATACTAGAACTGACTTGTGGCTCTAGGCACATATATCAAACATACATATAAAATTTCTAAGGTAAATATTTACATTGACCATACAGTGTAAAGTGTTATTTACATTACATACATTACTGCAACTTAAATAAGTTAACACACACACAAAGATATATATATTTTCCTTCCAGATGTCTGTGATCACTAGAATATATACATATCTTGCGGGATGGTTGGGGTTATTACATAAAACCATCATAAATCTAGGGTTTTGGCCCCTGTAATGTCTCCAAAAAACATGTCATTGTTAAAATTGTCCTCAATATATGTACAAACTATCCCACATGTGTGTCTCTAAATGGCCTCCTCAAGGTAGTGCATGGCTTAAATGATGATCAAGTGAATCCTCCATGTGAAATCAATCATAAAAATACGTGAAAGTTGCAATCCAACTCAGTTTTCATGTGTCAATTGATACATAAACCTCTCATGTTTGGACACATCATCTAAGAGAATAACAAAATATTTAAGAAATTCCCCCTCAACCACATGTGTGAGCTAGAGAGATGAAAAATGCCTGGAAGTACAAAAAAGTTCCTCCAAATATGTATCAATGAATATCAATGATGATGTGTCATCATGAAACAAGTGGCAAGTGTGCAACGTACCCTATGAAACCTCACATGTGGGGTGTGCAATGTACCTTAGAATTCCATGTGTACAATTGCCTCCAAATATGTTGAAACTATGAATCAAAAAGTAAGTAGAGAAATCAATGGTAAATCATGAATCTTTCCATAAAGAAAACACCCACACATATGCCACCAAAAGTACCCTCAAACCATCAACAAGAAACATCTTGGTGACTAGAATCAGCTGAAAAATGGGCTTGAAAGAAGTGAAGAGATCTCTAACACCATTTGGAATCCGGGAGAGTGCTTTGAACCACTAGAAATATCTTTAATACATATTTATAACCACATATTACAATCTAAAATTTGAGCTAGGGCATTAAATAATGATCCCTCCAAATTAAAGGTACCAAAATTGTTGAAATAGCATGTTGGACGGGATCAGATGTTGAGAAATACTACTCTAATGCTCTAATTCCATGAGGATTCTGGGAAATAATTCCACACCAATAGAAAATTATTTTGGTCCTCTCTCCATCCATATATGGCTCGTTGTAAACTATGTAAGGATGTTGGAGAACCAAGTCTTTTAAGTTATGGTCTTGTTCTACTAGATTATCCTCGAATCAACAAGAAATTGGTGAGAAGAAGGTGAAATCATGCACAATTCTCAATTTCCTACTATATATCATCAATAAAAGTCGCCAAACAACCATCATCTAGCCCTAGTCAACTAGGGAACTGTCTTAAAGCACCACATGCCATTAATATCGTCATGAACTATGGAGGAGTGCAAAAGGGAAATCATGTTATCATATCATCAATTCATGTATGATAATTCCAACTATCGACAAGCACAAAAAAATCCTCCTAGTTATGAGTCCATCATCAATGAAAACCAATAGAATTCCTATCCATGATAAACTATCTCATCCCTGCACGTAGCAAAACGTCGCCTCATCATGAAACCTAGCTCATGAATGAGCTACTCTAACTTGCAAAATCTATATTGTTATTAAAATCATAATAAAAATCGCACTAGCATTAGATATACAACTATTCTAGTTACATTCAAGGGCATAAGTTACACTTGTTGGAAATACTTAGAGGAGGGGTGAATCGGTATTTCTTATCAATTAGAAATTTTTAAATCTTTTCATAGCATTAGTTAATCTTCAATTATTCTTTATGTTTATCCAATAACCACAGTAAACAATAAAACATAATAGGCACATGAATTTTAGGTGGAAAACCCCCTCTGAGTCAAAAACCACCAAACGCTTTTCTAATAAATTATTTAATCTTTAGCCCCAATTGAAATGAAAGGTACAACTAACTATAATTCTAGAAAATAATTATTCTCTAGCTCCCACTGGAAGGACGCCCCAATGCACTGGTTTCTTCATTAGTCAACTGACTGGATACCTCGACATCCTAGACCGACCTACCAACCTGAAGTTTTCACAGGCTCCAACCTACAGGTGACTTCATGCACCAACCTAGCACCTCCCTGCCACCCTATAATGATTAGAAATACGATTAGATTGTGAAATCACATACCAGGGAAAATGATCCATGATACAATATAATTCACAATGATTTTCTTGAACTAGACCAATCACCCAATCACACTATGACCTGCAACCCAACCATAACATTATCCAACAATGACATGTATACCTCCCAACAATGCCTTTCCAACTCTAGGAAGATTGATTCTTTTACAATAATGACTCTTTTACAATTTTGAATTTCTACACAACCTAATACTTGACTTGACACCACTTCTTTGAACATTAGCAGCTGTTGAGGTGTTGTTGTGCTTACTTCAAGTAATGGTAATTTGGTGTTGCATTGTCCTTCTAGTATGTGTCTGAGTTGTCCTATTGTGTCCTCTTTCCTTCACATGCATTAATGAACAAGACCCAAACCAATATACAAAAAAAATACTTACACTGTCTGGCAAAGCATATGTCAGAGAAATATTCAAAATTAAAATGTAAATAAGTTCAACATTTATGAACAAAACCCAATCAAACATACATACAAAATACTTACACTATCCTGAAAAAACACATGTCAGAGATGATATTCAAATTAAAATTAAAACACTAATCATACATACCTTGTTTTAGCAGACTTACCCTTGACTATTGATGTGTTTTCCTTACTACAGTGATCCTTGAATTCATATTTGTTTCTTTCGTTCTAGAAGCTCAATATTGACTCTGATGTATCTAGGGAATGTCAGATCTAAAAGGTATGAAATTTCATCCTGTGGAAGCCCTATGAGTCCTCTTTCCAACCCCGTAAGTTTGATAAACATTGGATGCTTGAAGAAATAGTTATGCCCAATCTCCTAAGATGACCTGATTATAAACTGGTTCAGTAGAGCGAACTTGTACTATGTGCAACATGTCCTTGTTTCAACCTTTGGTACTGAAAATGATATAAAACAAACTATAGTCCATACTGTTTCTTTCACTCTTTAAAAAATTTGAATCCAATGCTCAGAGAGAAATTTATGACGATTTTCCCAAGGTCACATGTTTGACATGAAATTTGGGAGCCTGCAAAAACCCTAAATTCCTTAGATCATATCACCGAAAATATAGTGAACCAATATCTGAAATTCGGACACGAGCTTCATCAGGATTTCGCCAAAATGGGTTTTTATTGTTAGCATTTGAAGCTTCGCAGGAAAAAAATTTATAGCAAAAATTCCACACTGACCTATTATAAGTAGAGAAATCCTTACATGAGGAGGATATGAGGGTCACAATTTACATAAATTCTTAGGTTGAGAAGGTATTCAACAAGTGAAAGTTGGAGCGATTTTAGGACCTTAAAAAATTATTAATTATTGACAATTCAATAACCACAACCAATGACTAGTGTCATGCCACAACCCCATGGGGTTTTAACCCACTAACTTAGGTTACTAACTTCAAACACAAATATCTCTCAAAACGTGAAGAATTAAAAGGCATGTGATATATCAATGGAAAAATATAGACAAGTAGAAACCATCCAAAATATCCTTGACTCAGAATAAAATAATTTTTCAAGTCAAAAATCATATGCAAGATCGAGGTAGCCCCTGGAGCTGCCTGGGTTGGCATCAATGAAAACCACTGATCAACAATCTCCCCCTTTGGCATTGATGGCAACATAGGTACTCCCCCTGTGATCATGACACCACTTCCTACAACATTCTCTCCCCCTTTGTCAATAATGGAAAAGGGTAACTCACCTTGAAAAAAGTTATCTTGTGGACATGTACACACATCAACTCCCCCTTTTTTTTACTTAGTTAGATAAGAGAAAGAGTTTAATGAGAACTTTGGAGAATCCCAAGCTTAAGGAAAAGATACTCAAATGCTTCATGAGGTAATGGTTTGGTAAATATGTTAGCAATTTGTTCCTTTATGCCAACATATTCAAGCTTGATATTCTTTTCGGTGACCTGCTCTTTAACAAAATGATATTTGATCAAAATGTTCTTTGTTTTGGAATGCATCACAATATTCTTGGAGATACTGATGGCATTGGTGTTATCACAAAATATGGGAATAGGCTTACCAAACTTGACTTGAAGATCTTGCAAAGTTTTCTTTATCTAGAGAAATTGATTACAATGGGCTATTGCTGCGATATATCCTGCTTCTGTTGTGAATAATGAGATTGAAGACTGCTTTTTACTAACCATGAATCAAGGAAACCACCTAGATAGAATGTTGCTCCACTATTACTCTTTCGATCATCAAAACTTCCTGCCTATTCAACATCTGTATAAGCTTGGATAACTAGATTATTTCCTTTTGGATACCATCAACCATATTATTTTGTTCCCTTAAGATATCAAAGAATTCTTTTGTCGGCAATAATATGAGATTATTTTGGTGCTGCTTGGAATATTGCTACTTTTCCAACAACTTGCATTACGTCTAGCTGAGAAGTTATCACATATAGAAGACTACCAATCATATATCTACACAACCTCTGGTCCAAATCCTTTGACGAATCATCTAAACTTAACTTGCAACCTGTTACCATTGGGGTAAGGACAAGCTTGCAATATTCCATTGTGAATTTCTTGAGCATTTCCTTGATGTACTTGTTTTGATATATAAATATTCCTTTATTATACTGAGATATCTGAAGACCTAAAAAGTATGTTAGCTCTCCAAGTAGAGACATTTCAAACTCACTTTGCATCTTTGTGGCAAATGTTTTACTTAATCTGTCATCATTGCTTCCAAAAATTATATCGTCTACATATAACTCGATAATTGTTAGGTTATCTTGATCCACTTTCACATAGAGATTGTTATCAGCGCTTCCTTTCTTGAATCCTTGTTGATGTAGATATCCATCAAGATGAGCATACCAAGCTCTAGGAGCTTGCTTGAGACCATATAGTGTCTTCTTTAATCTGTAGACATAGTCTTCCTTTACAGAGAGCAAAAAACCTTCGGGTTGTTCAATGTAAACTTATCCTTCTAATTCACCATTTAGAAAGGTGGACTTAACATCCATTTGGTAGACCTTGATTTTAATCAAGCACACATAAGAAAGAAACATTATGATAGCTTCCATTCTGGCAACCAGAGCAAATGTTTCTTCAAAATCAATTCCTTCAACTTGTGCATATCTTTTACAGAATAATATTGCCTTCTTCCTGGTAACCTATCTATCCTCATTCAATTTGTTTCTAAAGACCCATTTAGTTCCAATAACATTTTTGACCTTGGTTGTGGAACCAATTCCCAAGTATCGTTCTTCTCAATTTGATCCAGTTCTTCATTCATAGCTGCTACCCAGTGTTCATCTTGACTATCTTCCTCAAAATTTATAGGCTCAAAATTTGCTAAAAAACCAGGGTGGGCTTGTTGTAATTAACGAAGCTATCGACTTCTTATGGTTCCAATTCCTTCATTTATGTCATCGATGATTTGATTTGACGGGTGATTCTTTTGAAACCATTCTTTTAAAGCTTTTGGACAATTTTATTGTACATCCTGCTCATCATTTCTTATTTCCTCTTGGTTGAATGTTGTTTCCTTATTTTATTGGTCTTATTCTGGAGCTTCTTCTTCATCCTTCACAGATTCTCCCTCAGATCCCTCAGATTTTCTTAAAGGGACAATATCATCGTCATCCTTTGTAACACAATCTTCATCAATAGTAACATTTATGCTTTCCACTATTTGATTTTGCCTCAGATTGTAGCATCTATTAGCCTTCCTTTTGCATGAATAACCAACGAAAATACCTTCATCGACATGGGAATCGAACTTGCCCAATTTTTTATCTTCTCTTTTGATGTAGTATTTTCTTCCAAATATTTTGAATTATTTGATGTTAGCTGGTCTTCCTGTCCATAATTCATATGGAGTCATGTTACAATTGTTCCTTAGAAAACCTATGTTTATAATGAATACATTTGTATCGATTGCTTGAACCCAAAATTTATCATCTAATTTTGAGTCATTTAACATTGTTCTGGCCATTTCCTGTACAGTTTTTTTTTCTTTCTTTCAACAACTCCATTTCATTGCGATGTTCTGGCTGTTGAGAATTGTCTCTTTATTCTATTTTCATCATAGTATTGCTGAAATATATTGGAAGTGAATTCTCTGCCATTATCTGATCTCAAACATTTGATCTTCAAATTAGTTTCATTTTCGACCAATTCCTTTTATATTCTAAAACATTCGAATGCCTTAGTATTTTTTATTAAGAAGCTGACGGGTGTCATTCTGGTGTAATAATCTATCATTAGCATAAAATATAATTCTCCATCTAAACCTTTTGTTCTCATAGGAACACATAGATTAGTATGTACTAATTCCAATGAACGTGATGCAAAGTGTTCTTTTGTATTGAACTCAAATTTTGTCTGCTTGTCGTGCCAACAAGATTCACATATCGTATTGGTGTCTTTTTAAATTTTAGGCATTTCTCTTACTGCTTCCTTCTTGTTGATCCTGACCAAATTGTCAAAATTTATATGTCCCATTTGTTTGTGCCATAACCAAATTTCGTCTTCTTTCGTCAAAAATCACCTTTTAGGTGTCTCATCCAAAATATATATGTCATTTGGAGCTCTACTTGCTGTAGCCACAATTTTACCAAAATTTAATTTCTTGATTTCACATTTCTTAGAGTTAAATAGCATCGTGTGTCCTTGATCGCACATTTGTCCAACATTGAGTAGATTGTGATTCATATTTTCAACCAAGAACACATCTTTCGCTAATGCATTCTTGCTTCCAAGTGTGATAGTACCTACTCCTATGACATTTGAAGACCCGTCATTTCCAAAAGACACTGTTCCATCCTTCTTTTCCTTCAAGGATATGAAATTATTCCTATCTCAAGTCATATGAGTTGAGCAACCACTATATACATACCAAAAATTTATGTTGCTTTGAGCCTTGAGAATGATATCATATTTTTCAGTCTTATTTTTCCATATTTGTTCATTCTGATTTTGCGAGAATTCCTTTGAGGAACTTCCAAGTCTGCAATATTTAGCCAGGTGTCCAAAATTGTTACATTGTAACATTCAACATCATCTCTTAAATGATCAAATCTGTTAATATTATGTTGAGTTCCGGAATGTCTGTTTCTGAAAGACCTCCCAAAATTGTATTTATTCCAAACATACGTGCGACATTCTATAGCTCTATGTCCAAACCTTCCACATGAATAAGAATGAACATAGAATATAGGTTGATACCTGAGAGTAAATCTTCTTTGAGGAATTTTCTTCCATGGTTTTTCCTACAAGTCCTAATCTCTTGAGTTGGATGGAAGGTCTACCTGCTTGTTAGATTTTCCATATCCATCTTCTTTTGTTGTCATAGAAGGACCTGGCTCCTTTTCATATTTTTCTTTGTAACCAAGACGAGTCTTGTCATTGTTTGATCATTGATTGTTGATTATTATTTCCAATGCCTTGGAGATTTTGGTGTATTTTTGAAGACTTTTTCCATTTTTTACTTGCTTTCGAAGAGAAACTATTTCAGCTTCCAATGCTTCTATTTCCTTGTTGCTTTCCTTTAATTCTTCCCTGAGCAATTCTTCAAATTATTTGTGTTATTCAATATTGATTTTAAGATTTAGGACATGTTCCCTTTTTATCTTTAATTCATCTTCAAGAGTGTTGACATACTTATTTTGGACCTTGAGCTCTTTAATAACCCCGATTACTTCGTTTTGAAATTCTGTCGGTTTGAACCCTGAACAGAGATCATCTACACATGAATATTATAACAGAAAATAAAAAATAGCGAGAGAATAAAACATAAAACAGATAAACACATAGATTTTCCCTTGGATCCCAAATCAAGACGACCAGCTTGATATTTCATTATATTCCTTTTAGTGTTACAACACATATATATACATGTTGAAGCACACATAAACCCTAATCCATTAACCCTGGATTAGAACATAACCATAGTTCCCTTGACCGGATCTACAAAAATACCAATGGCCAAAAACCATCGTACCACAAAACCATGTGCAAAACCATGCACAAAACCATGGGCGTGGACTATGCACCGGAAATTAAGGACCAAAAAATATAACACAATATAACACATACCCAACATTCTCCCACTTGTTGTTTTCTTTCCGCAGGGGGCCACAGGAGAGCTTAGTCATTGACCCAATTCTTCAACACCCATTTTTTCTCTACACCAAGAGAAATTCTGGGTGCTCACAGACTTTGTCAATGCATCTGCAATATTCTTCAAAGTGTCCACCTTTACCAGCAACACCCTTTTAGCCTCAACCATATCTCTAACAAAGTGATATTGAACATCAATGTTCTTTGTCTTTGAATGATAAGCAAGGTTCTTAGCCAAGAAAATTTCACTTTGGCTATCACGGTCTATCCTTATAGCTTGATGTACCAACCCCATACTTGAACACAATCTCTGCAACCAAACTGCCTCCTTGCTTGCATGAGTGGCTGCCATGTATTTTGCCTTTGTAGTTGAAAGAGCCACTATAGACTGTCTTTTACTCATCCAACTGACTACGCCTCCAAATAGGCTAAACACATACCCACTTGTAGATCTTCTTTGGTCCGGATCTCCGGCCAGTCTATCAAAAACCACGAATGTCCAACATTCTTTCCAATCTGATCAGTCTTCCACAGTAGCACAAGCCATAATCACTAGTGCCATGTAGAAAGTAATACGAGAAAACCGCAATGTCATGATGACCAATGCTCCTTCCACCAGGTTTGACATAAACCTGCTCAATACTCCCACTGCATGTGCAATGTCTGGTCTAGTACAGACCATTGCATACATCAGGCTACCCACTGCACTTGCATATGGAACATGGGACATATCCTCCTCCTCTTCTTGTGTCTTGGGACACTGTTCAGCAGAAAGCTTTGCACCTACAGGAATAGGAACACTCACCGGTTTACTATCCTGCATATTGAACCTCTGCAATATAGTCTCGACATACTTCCTCTGGTTTAACCAGAGCTTCCTCTTTGCCCGATCTCTCTTAATTTCCATACCCAAAATATAGTTTGCAGCACCCAGATCCTTCATGTCGAATTTGGAGAACAGTTGGGTCTTCAAATCTTGGATAATTTCTTTGTCATTTCCAATCAACAACATATCATCCACATACAAGACCAAATAAATAACACGGTCACCAATTAATTTAAAAAAAACACAGTGATCCTCCTTGCTTCTGGTGAAGCCAAGTCCCCGTATATAGGTATCAAATTTCTGATACCACATCCTTGGTGACTGTTTTAACCCATACGGAGACTTCTTCAACCTGCATACCAGTTCTTTCTTACCCTTCACCATAAAGCCTTCAGGTTGCTTCATGTAGATCTCCTCTTCTAGATCCCCGTGAAGAAAAGTTGTCTTCACATCCATCTGTTCTATCTCAAAATCAAATGCAGCAGCAACAGATAAAAGTAATCTAATAGAAGTAACCTTGGCAACAGGAGAAAAAATATCACCAAAATCAATTCCCGGCACCTGGGAATAACCTTTTGCTACCAACCGAGCTTTGTATTTCTCCACCTTGCCTTCTACATTCATCTTCTTCTTAAACACCCATTTTCTCATAATGGGCTTCCTTCCAGCCGGCAACTCCACCAGATCCCATGCATCGTTTTTGTGCAAGGATGCCATTTCATCAGCCATGGCCTCCTTCCAGAGTTTTCCATCCTCTGAATCTACTTCCTCCCTGACAGTTCTGGGTTCATCATCAGTTATAGTTAAGGAAAAACCTGAACAGAAAGCAGATGGACTATACCTTTCTGGTTGCCTTCTTTCCCGAACTGATCTTCTCAAAGCTGGAGTTTGTGGCTCTTCATCTTCTGAGTCTTCTTTTGTTGTAGAGTCTGATTCATCCTCCTTTAGCTCAAACTCTATCTTCTCAGGTTCCTTTGGTATGATTTCATGTTTAACAACATCTTTCACCTCTCTAAACACCACATCTCGATTGTACACAACCTTCCTTGTTTCCGGGTTCCAAAGCTTGTGACCTTTTAAACCATCCTTATACCCAATAAAGATGCACCTTTCAGATTTATTATCCAACTTGGTCCTTTTCTCCTTTGGAACATGTACATATGCATCACATCCAAATACCCTTAGATGTGAAAGAGAGGGTTTCTTACCAGTCCATACCTCATGTGGAGTCTTATCCTCCAACGCTGATGAAGGTGATCTATTAACTAAGTAACATGCAGTCTCCACTACCTCTGCCCAGAATTCTTGTCCTAACCCGGTACCACTGAGCATGCTTCTTGCCTTTTCCATCAGTGTTTTGTTCATTCTTTCTGCAACTCCATTTTGCTGAGGTGTGTATGGAGTAGTCTTCTGTCGTGCTATACCACACTTCTTACAGAACTCTTCAAATTCCTTCTTGCAGAACTCCCCACCATTATCTGTCCTCAACACCTTTATCTTCTTCTCTTTCTGGTTTTCCACCAGAGCCTTAAATTCTTTAAATTTGTCAAAGACTTCAGATTTCTTCCTCAAGAAATATATCCATGTATTCCTTGAGAAGTCATCTATGAATGAAACATAGTACACGGACTTTCCCAGTGATGGAACTGACACAGGCCCAAACACATCACTGTGCACAAGTTCTAATATCTTGTTCGCCCTCTTAGCACCAGAAGGAAAACTCACCCGATTCTGCTTCCCATATACACAATGTTCACAGAAATCGAAATCCAGAGAGAAATTAGACATACCTTATACCATACCATTTCTATGCAGTATCTGAAGGCCCTTCTCTCCAATATGTCCAAGCCTTTGATGCCATAACATGGTCTTTTCTCCAGAGATAGCTAGGCTTTCCACTCCACTTTCAGGAACCACAGAACTGTTACACCCATCAATAACAGTGCTACCTTGTAGCTTGTACAGAGTTCCAGTCCGAACTCCCCGCATTAATACCAGTGCTCCCCGAACCATCTTGCAGGCATCTTTCTCAAACACTATTTTTACACCTGCATCATCCATCTTGCTTACAGAAATCAGATTTCTGGCCAATGTAGGAATATGCAGAACACCAGGAAGTGTTCTAATCCTTCCACCTTGCAGCTTCAGCTTGACCTTTCCACGTCCGACGATTCTGGCCTTCCTATCATCCCCTAGAAAGACATCACCACCATCATATTTCTCATACTCGCAGAACCACTCCCTATGGGGAGTGAAGTGAAAGGATGCACCTGAGTCAATCAACCATGACTCACGATCTACATGTGTATTTGAAGAAGAAGCCAAATACACATCCCCACCTTCATCCGAGGTGGTTTTTGCCTCTGCAGAAGGAGCATCATCAGATCCCTTTCCTTTCTCAGGAGCTTTAGATCTGCACTCCCTTTTGTAGTGCCCTTCCTTTCCACATTTCCAACATACCTTTACAAAATTTCCAGGAGATTTAGATCTCCCTCTAGATTTGGATCTCCCACTCGAAACCTTATTCTTGTTTCTGTTTTGGGACCTTCCTCGTACAGATAAGGCATCTCCATTCTGGCCCTCCATATTTCTCCGTCTCATTTCCTTCGACAACAAGGCTGAGACAATGTCATCAAAATTCAAGGTAGTTGTATTGCTACCTATTGCAATAACCAGACTATCCCACGAGTCTGGTAGAGAACACAACAAACTGATGCACTTATCTTCATCTGAGATTTTAATATCAACAGATGACAGTTGACTTACCACAATATTGAAGGCGCTCAGATGCTCTGTCACTGAGTCTCCATCCTTCACCTCAGGTTATATAGCTTTTTCCACATGAACAAATTATTCACCAGAGACTTAGATTGGTACAAAGTCCCAAGTTTTTCCCACAAATTATTTGCCTTAGCTTCCCCAGATACATTCAACAATACTAAATCTGAGACACATAACCGTATTGTGCTCTTAGCCTTCCGATCCAGTTTCTTCCAGTATTCGTCTGACATTGTCGTTGGTTTAGTACCTAGATCTACTGAGATCCACTTAATTTTATCCACCAGCAGATCCTCCATCTTGAGCTTCCACAACTCAAAACTCTGACCATTAAATTTCTCGATCTCTATCTTTCCGCTGCTCGCCATATTCTTTCACCGCAAGAATCGATCTCACAGATCTCCCACTGAATAGGGTCTACCTCAGGCCCGAGCAAAAAACCCTCAGCAGCAAAGGCGTCCCCTTGAAGCCAAAATAGCTCTGATACCAAATGTAGGTTTTAACCCTGAACAAAAATTATCTACACACGAATCTTATAACAGAAAATAAACAATAGCGAGAGCATAAAACATAAAATAGATAAACACAGAGATTTTCCCCTGGATCCCAAATCGGGACGACCAACTTGATATTTCATTATATTCCTTTTAGTGTTACAACACATATATATACATGTCGAAGCATACATAAACCCCAATCCATTAACCCTGGATTAGAACATAACCGTATTTCCCTTGACCGGATCTACAAAAATACCAGGGGTCGAAAACCATCGTACCCCAAAACCATGTGCAAAACCATGCACAAAACCATGGGCGTGGACCGCCCACCAGAAATTAAGGACCAAAAAAATTTCGCCGGGGCGCTACCCCCGACCTCGACAGGGGGGGCTGTCGCCCCCCCTGTGACCCCCCCGTTGCGCCCAGCGCAAAGGGGGGGCTATCTCCCCCCCTCTTACTCCCCCGCGCGTGACTAGTCGCAGAAAGAATATAACACATACCCAACAAATTCAACCTCAGTAATCTCTTCTTATTTGTCTCCTTCTTCGTCAGATTCTTCTTGCTTATTATGCTTGTTGGCTCGAGGGGTCCTGACCAAGGTTTGGAGCTCAAGGTTTACCAACAAACCCCTATACTACTGGCCCTTTCAGCAATGACCTACTTTCGCAGGTCAAAGTCTCACCCGAAGTAGTATGGGTGGGTGCTGGAACCAGGTTTCTGCACCCTGAGAAAGGATTGGTAAGGCAAGCAGAGCTACGTTTGGCCCTGCGATACCCAGATCACCTTATTCTACACAGGACCAAGTGGGTCTCTATTTGCATCCACATGCACTAGATCTATAATTATATGCTTTTATGACAGTAACACAGTAGTGCATAAACATAATAGAATAGATCTAGGTACAGAAAACACACTTACACATATCTTCGCATCTTAAATACAGAAATGCACAATGCATTAATTACCATTAATTCACACACATATTACTCATAGATTCAGTTCTCTATCAACCTTTCTTATTCATTCATTCATCAATTCTTCCTTACAATTCCCTTCCCAGCCTGCGCACACAACAGCAAGGTCCTCACATAGCTAGACTTGGATCTCCGTGCACACAACCAGCAGGATTCCTTTCCCCAAACCCAATCAGATAGCTTAAACCACAATTCGCATCAATAGCTCGTTAATTCTCTACTTTACAATACAAAATGTTCCTCTATTTATAATAATCTAGCCTAGCTTTCCTATGGTCCGCAAGCCATGGTTTTCGAACCCCTGGTTTACCCTTTTACCCGTTACAATGCTTTCGAGGCTTTAACCCACCCCAAAATCCCCACGCTAGATTAAATCTAATAAAAAATATTCAAAATGGACTAGTTTTGTAGCTTGTAGGAGACCCTATTCCAACAGTCCCCCAACACAATCTTGTGACTCGTCCTGAGTCACTGCGGTGGTGCGGCCTCGATCTATGCACGCAAGGTATCAAGAGCACGGAAGAGCGGAGGGAGCACTTCCTGACTCTGGGCAGCAGCTCGCTGTGCAATGTTGACAAGCGTAAGGGAGGCAGGGTCGTCTGGAGCCGCGGTAACCTGTTCTAACATTCGATGGAGATGTGCAATGGCGGTATGAGCATCTTGGGCGATCTGGAGGGCGGTGTCGCCCCATGGTTTGAACTGTTTCCTGATGACATGCTTGGCGCGGCAAAGATTCACAATTTTGTCCATGTCGGTGAGATGCTACGCAGAAACGTTGGAGGGCAAGGGAGCTCTGACCTGATCGAGAGCAGTTTCTGCCTGCCGTAAGTCTTCCTGGATACGCTGAAGCATAGGATGGTATCGGACCATTGTCCAGAGCTGCGTAGCTGTTTTGACCAATTGTGTGCCCTGCGTAAGCTAATCCTGAATAATATGTGTTGCTTCTGTGACCAATGCAACCCACCATGCCCAAACTTCCAGAGGTATTTCACACTGCTATCGTGCAATCCAGTCACAGTGGCGAACCTCTTGCAATACTGTGGTGTATAATCCTTGTAGCGCTTCGTGGGGTAGCTGCGCCAAATCTATTTGTATGTCTGTAGTATTTGGAGCATGATCGTTAACTATGATAGTGCGAGGGAGCGAAAAAATATGGCTTCTGTTGGTCGGTAATATGGCACTACTGAGAAGTCACAACATATCCATGTATCTCAACGTTCCTTCCTCGTGCAGGACTAGCTGTGACCTGATTGTGACACTGTTGGTGGGGGACCGTGAGAATAGCGTACCCTCCTCTTCTTTATCATCCGAGGCCATCCAGCTAGGTCTCGTGGTCATCCCCGGGGTGCGAAGGTTGGGTCCCCCTATCACGCAACTATGGTGCCTCTCCGTGTGAGGTTCACAGGAAATTCCCTCTGCAGGAGGCCAACGACCAATTATTTGATCAAACTCGACATTCATAGGCCTTCTCAATATGATGTCTGCGGGTGCTGAACATCCAGGGACCGAAGCATTCAACAGGTTAGGGATCGCCATAGCAACAGAAGGATAGGTGTCCCAGAAAATGTCAATGATCCTAGTAAGCCAGTCGTCGAATAACAGGTGCATGGTGTAGAGACAATATGTAGCCTGATGCAAAGGTATCTTGCTATATGCACATTTTCTGGAGCTATCTAATGGCGGAGTAATTCGTATGTGATACTTACCATTGGTCATTTGAATCAAAATTACCATAAGTGGCCGCATTGATGGCCTGCCGCCCATTTTGCGTAACTGTAAGGTTCCTTTCTTATCACACTGGGGTGGGTTGACGGTCGTGATTCATACTTGAGGATTCTCCCATGGATCGTCAAACCTTGGATGATGCCTGCATGTTGTTCACGTTCCCCGAATTAAGGTTGATGCCAGGTGTTTCGTAACATGGTCTAGGTACCAGTTCAACAATTTGGCCACCAAACTTCTCGATCGGTGCACTTCTCCATTGATCGGGACGTCCCTGTTCGGTAGAGCTACGTCAAGCATCTTCATGCCATCTGTTACCTAAAGTGTTCGTAACTTCTCCCAATTGTGCGTGGGTTGGTGCAGTTCCGCAGTCGAACTCAAGCCTAGGTCATTGGTAACCTAGTGAGTCCGTTCGGGTGGGGCCCTATCGCACCCTCGAATTTTGCATGTCAGCAAGTATCCACACGGGCCTATTGTCCTTGGGGCCCATCTATCAGCTGGGGTCCCTAAGCGTAGGATCCTCCTACTCCGGCACTTATCCCAAGTGAGGAATATCGGCCCTTGTGTATCCCACCAATGCACAGGTGCTCTGCACAGGGTTAGCGGCAGTGCCCCTAGCCGGTGTTCCTTGGGAAATTTGGCTTCAACCAACTTCATAATATTACCTATGTTATCATGGTAGGGCAGATCTCTTACCTTGGTAGAGATGCGGCAGAAATTCCTGGTGGTCCGAAGACATCATAGCATCAAAACCTCGTGCAACCGTCCTTGCCAGTTTTCCAGTTCCTCATTAGAGTCGGAGAAACATTCACTGTCCTTTTCCCAGCAGAGTACTCCTTCAGCCATGGAGTTAACCCAGTCATCATTCTACGCAGTTAATTTGTAAATGTGATCTATTTCCTCCTCCTCATAGGTTGGCTTTGTATACCGCGCACCTTCTGCTAGATCTAGTGGTACTATTACACGCGTACCGTTGTGCTCAAACACCATGTTGCGTTTTTTTATATTGATGACACCCCCCATGTTGATAGACCAATCTAGTCTGAGGAGTGCGGGGTAGGGATCTGCATCTTCCACAATTTCTATTACTTCAAAGTCAGCTAGGACCTTTACCCCTGCAATATCGATCATGACTTTTGGTAACCTTCCTAGTGGGATGATCTTTTGTTGATTCGCCATTCGCAGCTGGATGTTGGACCATTCCAATTTAGGCTCTCCCATTCATTACCAGGTTTTCTTGGGTAATACATTCGCATCCGATCCAAGATCGAGAATAACTTGATCCATCTCGTAGTCGCCAATCTGCGCAGTCAACTGCATTTCTCTTCTAGTGCGTTTTTTATAGCTGTATAGTTTGTGCACATCCTTGGTCTCAGAAATTGGATTAGGTCGAGCTATGCAGGAATTCATTAATTCTTGGAGGTTCTCTATTTCCTGCGGATTTCATAGAAGCTTCAGACATGCCTGCAGGAAGGGCTCAACACCCTCCCCTATTTTGTTCGGAAACTGCACGGGGTCTGCTAGTGATTCTTGTTCTTTGAAGTTCACTTCTTCCCGAGAGGAAAGCTCCTCCATTGCTCCCTGGGTGACCATCCCGCTATGTGTCATGAATTTTACACTCAGATCTACATTCCTTAGCTCGGTTTTAACTCTTTTCACATTTTGCGTAGGGGTCGGCTGTTTTTCCTGCATCTTGGCTATTAAAATTGGGCAATCCTCCACCACATGGTCCAACTGCCTACAATACTTGCATGATGGCCTGGCGGGATTTGGGAATTCTCTAGCAAAGTTTCCTATCTCTCCGCAATTATAACAAATTAGCTGCCCACGTCCTCATCCTGCACTTCCCCCTCGACCTCCTCTGCCCCTGGCTGGTGATCCCCCGAAGTGCGCGGAAGCTCTTGGCGACGCAGGGTTTGATTGTACCCTATACAAGTTCCCATGAGCTATCATCAAGTCATAAGTACGATAGTTCTGCTCATTATGTCCTACCGACCGGTAGAATCTGCACCATTTTTGTTTCAGTTCTGGGACATACGCACCTAGCCGAGGGCAATGGTTTGTATCATGCAGTCCTACTATACGACAGTCGTCACACCACAACGTAGGTCCACTCGAGCCAGGTCGTGATAGGATGGGTTCCCCACTTGCTCCTGGGCGTACCGGACTAGGTCCTCCCACCTGCATGTAATCTTCCAGTAGAGGGCACAGATCCTTCGTATGGCTAGATACTCGACATCGTATGCACCATAGATCTACGTGGCATTCCTTTCCTCGCTTCCTTCGCAGGTTATGTATTTCCATATGCATAGCCCCAAGTTGTTCCTGAATTTTCTATACCCCTACCGACGTATCGTCTGTGGGTGCAGCTTCTAGTTTCATAGCGACTTCCACAGCTTTCTCCTGTGATTCAAAGGTCTGGTGACTCATTGGCGTGCGTAGGTGAGGTAACAACATAGCGATGAACCATTTTGTATGTTGTCTATCATTATACTTGAACCCTCCTTCCCTGATGGCTCTCTTCAATCACTGATCAGCCTCCCACACTGACTCAGATGCACCTTGTTTGAAGTCCTTTACTTCCACCACCAGCTGAGAGTAAGATTTTGGCTTTCAGAACTGTTGCTTCAGAGCATCTTTGATCTCTTGAATAGACACACTCCCATTCTAGGCAATGTATCTCATATACCAATCCAGTGCCCTATCCTCGAATTTCAGGGACAACTGCACCCTTTTTACTGTATCGGCTGCCACATTCTGTGTAGTCCAGACAGAGTCTGCAACAAACCAAAATCAGTCCATGTCTTCATCCCCTACCCCCTTGAAGGTAGGTAGCCTCAGGTGCACAGCCATACCGCTGTCTGGTGCAGGTGGTGGTATGGGAGAGTTCTTACCCTTGTGCTGCCTAGGCGGCTGTGTAGCCAGGGGATCCTGCACAGCTGGTCCTTGCAACAAATTATAGGTGGATCTCCCTCCGTCAAGGTTGGTATGATAGTATTTACCACTGTGTGTCGCGCTCCTGTCTAGATCCAAGGTCATTCAGTCAGTATGACTACACAAAATGCTCTTTTCACACAATAGTATCTTAATAAGTAAGGGTAACGTCCTTAGAAATTTACCCCGAAATCCTTTAAAGAATCATCGTTTGGCCTCAGTGTATGAGACAAACTGATCAATGGAAAATTATGTCACGAATCCTCCTAGCACACTATCCACCCAGTGATCTATTGTGCGTGTGATCGTATTATCAGTCTTTTCTAGCTGTTGTATTAGCTTTGGGGTCCACTGATTGATTCTTTCATCCTTCCAGCACTTCTGGAATTCTACAAGCCTAGCCAGCCACTCTTGAAGCTCGATCGCAAATGTCACAAAAAATATTTCGTAGCTCTCTGTCATAATGTACCTATTTTTCAATCTTTCTGTCGTTAACTTCTCACTGCGATTTTCTTTTACCACGAATTCCTGGATCTGCCTTTCGAACCAATCTTCAATTTCCCTTCTTTCACGCTTCCAATATTCTCTTGTCATTACCTGATCCCTTTCTCAAGATTCTCCAGGTCCCGGCAACGAAACCATTTGCTGGCTCGAGGGGTCCTGACCCAGGTTCAGAGCTCAAGGTTTTCCAACAAACCCCTATACTATTGGCCCTTTCGGCAATGACCTACTTTCGCAGGTCAAAGTCTCACCCGAAGTAGAATGGGTGGGCACTGGAACCAGGTTTCTGCACCCTGAGAAAGGATAGGTAAGGCAAGCAGAGCTGCGTTTGGCCCTACGATACCCAGATCAACTTATTCTACATAGGGCCAAGTGGGTCTCTATTCGCATCCACGTGCACTAGATCTATAATTATATGCTTTTATGACAGTAACACAACAGTGCATAAACAAAACAGAACAGATCTAGGTACAAAAAAAAAACTTACACAGATCTTCGCAGCTTAAATATAGAAACGCACAACGCAGTAATTACCAATAATTCACACACAGATTACTCACATATTTAGTTCTCTATCAACCTTTCTTATTCATTCATTCATCAATTCTTCCTTACAATTCCCTTCTCAGCCTGCGCAAACAGCAGCAGGGTCCGCACACAGCTGGACTTGGATCTCTGTGCACACAGCCAGCAGGAGTCCTTTCTCCAAACCCAAACAGATAGCTTAAACCACAATTTGGATCCATAGCGCATTAATTCTCTACTTTACAATACAAAATGTTCCTCTATTTATAATAATCTAGCCTAGCTTTCCTATGGTCCACAAACCGTGGTTTTCAGACCCCTGGTTTACCCTTTTACCCATTACAATGATTTCGAGGCTTTGACCCACCCCAAAACCCCTGTGCTAGATTAAATCTAATAAAAAATATTCAAAATGGACCAGTTTCGCAGCTTAGGAGACCATGTTCCAGTAATTCTTGGCCATAAACAACACCCTTCCATTGATTTCTTCTTTGTTATCACTGTCTTAATTGGATGAGGAGATATCTAATTTTGAGAAGAAACTCTTCTTAAACCATTTCTTCTTTCCTTGCTTGTTGAACTTCCTCAGAAATTTATTTCCTTTCGTAACAGCCTCATTTTTGTGAGGAAACTTGGCTGCAAAATTCCCAACCTCACCATAATCGAAGCATATCAATGGAAGTTTACCTTTGAATTTCCCCGTACCTGTTCTCGTTTTTAGCATGAAGTAGGGAAATTATTTATTTGAAAATTCTTCTTCATCTTCTTCCTTTTCTTCTTCCTTACAACTACAACTTTTCGCTTTCAGAGTATGCTTGTCCTTAATAGTTTTCTTGGATGCAACGAATGTTGTTTCTATGTGATATGTGTCGTCCTCTTCTTCAATCCTCATTTCATATGCCATAAGCACTCCATGAAATTCATCTTTGCTGAGATTGGATAGATTCGAACTATATTCCAAGACAGATACCTTTGGGTTGAATATTGTCGGCAAGGTTCTAAGGACCTTTCGGACAACAATTTTCGTGTCGTCGAGTTCTCCCAAACCTTCAATGCATTTTTTTTTTCATCAAAACGCTATAAGTATGCATTAATATTTTCATCTTCCTTAATTTTGAGTTGCGCAAATTTTTCCCTGTAAATTTGAAGCTTTGCTTCTTTCACATTTGAGTCACCTACATATATATTCTCAAGCTTGCCCCATACTTCTTTAGAAATTTTTCAACTCACTACCATAAGATAGACAGATTAGATAAGCCCACTGATAATGAGATCTTTATCCCTTGCATCATATACCATGTTTTTCTTTCCTTGTTCATTCAGGGTCATTGTAAAGCATTTTTCAACGATTTCCCATATTTCGTATCCTTGCATCATCAAATGAACTTGCATTACTCCACTACAAAGTGTGTAGTTATTTCCATTGAATAGAGGAACTCTATTCTTAGATTGCTCCAAGAACTCCTTCTAGTTGTTAGACTTGTATTGAAGGAACTTGGCTCTGATACTAATTGTTGGAAATACTGAGAGGGGCGGGTGGGGGGTGAACCAATATTTATTATCAATTAGCACTTTTTAAATATTTTTAGAGAAGTAGTTAATCTTCAATTATTCTTGATGTTTATCCAGTAACAACAGTAAAAAATAGATCAAAATAGGCACACAAATTTTTGGTGGAAAACCCCCTCCGGGTCAAAAACGATCGAATGCTTTTCTAATAAATTTGTTAATCTTCAGCCCTAACTCAAATTAAAGGTACAACTTCCTAGAATTCTAGAAAATCATTCTTCTCTAGCTGCCATTGGAAGGATGCCCCAACTGTTACACCAATTTTTGGTCATCTAACCTGTTATTATTAGATGAACCCAAGTACACCATGTAAGACCAATTTTACCCTAAGTAAAATTGCTTTCACCACATAAAATAACTTATTTGTTTATATTTCCTGGTCATATTTAACCCAAAAGAAGGAACTTAATTAAATAAATCCTTATTTATTTAATTATTCCCTAAGAATAAGTTATTTAAATCATTATTTAAATAATATTCTTAGTTAAATTTGACTAAATCATCCATAAATAATTAAATAAACCATTATTTATTTAATTATATCCCCATCACTTCCCTAAGATGATAAATAAAACATTTATTTATTTATTATTTATAAATAAATGAATTGACCCAAGTCAAGAACCGTTTTCCCTCCAACAAATATAATAAAATATTCCTAAAGGGTGCTTCTAGAATTCGATTAATAATATTTTATTCATGCATCGAGTTCTAGACCGCCCCAATATTTTGTTATAAATAGGGGGGTTTTCCTCATTCATTAGTCACCTTCATTGCATTAGATCACTCTGGATCTACTCTTGGTCACCATTTTCCATTTTTGTTTTATGAACTCCCATTGAGTTCCATGTTTGTTTTTCTATACCAATAAGAGAGAGAAATTCCAGATCTGAAACACTGAGGACTTCCAAGAACCCATCCCACTGAGGAGAACCGGAAAACACCTTTCTTGTTTTCCTCTCAGGTGCCCCATTCTTTAATATAATACAAATCATTCTTTTAAACACTTTGTTCTTGCCTTGTCTATTGGATGCATGGATCCATACTATTTTATTTGCTTAATGTCTTTTTGTGCTTAGATCTGAATTTATGCAGCAGACTTAAATATATTTTGCAGCCATAATCGATGTTAGGGCTATTTTTTATGTGTAGCTAAAGGGATCTTTTACGATGAAAGATTCTTGCTAACACCAACGCCCTGGTTTCTTCAGTAGTCAATTGAATGGATGCCATGACATCCTAGACCAACCTACCACCTTGAAGTTTTCACAGGCTCCAACCTATAGGTGACTTTATACACCAACCTAGCACCTACAGGCCACCCTATAATGATAAGAAATAATACAAGAGTGTGGACTCCCATACTAGGGGTAATGATCCACGATACAATATGATTCACAATGATTTTCTTGAACTATACCAATCACCCAATCACACTATGACCTGCAACCCAACCATAACATTATCCAACAATGACACTTATATCTCCCAACAATTCCTCTCCAAATCTAGGCATATTGACTCTTTTACAATAATGACTCTTTTACAATTTTACAATACTCACTTTTTACACGACCTGATACTTGACTTGACATTGCTTCTTTGAACATTAGGAGCTGCTAAGGTATTGTTGTGCTTACTTCAAGTAATGGTACTTTGGCATTTCATTATCCTCTAGTATGTTTCTGAGTTGTCCTATTATGTCCTCCTTCCTGCACATGCATTAATAAACAAGACCCAAACCAATATACAAAAAAAATAATTACATTTTATTGCAAACCATATGTCAGAGAAATATTCAAAATTCAAATGTAAATATGTTCAACATTTATGAACAAAACCCAATCAAACATACTGTTATCACAAAATCTAACCCTGATAGGCTACTGATCAAGTAGACTTTGAGTAACTATTTCAAACCATACTTTTAGATGAGGCTTAGCCTCCTCAACCTGAAAGGGCTCTCTCAATAGGTTTAAGATTTTGAATTAAGGATTAGATGGCTAACTCTAGGAATAAATTGGATATAAAGTGTATAAATGGTTGAAATACTGATCAAAAAACATCTATTGGGCTATGGAGTCAAGGTATGTTTCAACAAAACATCAAAATTAGCTTAACATGGAAATCAGGGCATTTCATAGTTTTAGATGTATCAGCAAAATAGTAACACAGTGAATAAAACACAGTTTACAAACATATGAAGGAATTTAGAGAATTTTCCAATGAGTTATAAGTAACACATGTTCATACCACTGCAAATAGGTAGATGAGGAAAGCCATAGGAAGATCAAACACCAAAAACTCTTTCTGAATCCTGAGTAGTAAAGCCAATATATGTATGAAGATGAAAACACACAGTCTGCTATAGTAACATAGTTTTCTTGTTAATGAAAATTGCCAAAATTTAGCATTTTGAACTCTTTTCTCTTATAGATTCATCATTAAAATCTTGGATTCTCTTATCCATCATGAAGAGAATTCGAATTTCTTAGATTGACACCTATTTACTCCTAAAACAGACTATTAATTACATCTGACAATTAACTGTCTCTTCTAGAAGTCCTAATACAAATATGAGTAAAACTCCTTATTATGTCTAAACAACCTTATCTAGAAATTAAATAATATCTCTGATAGTTGTTCCTCCATATCTTTGACCTTGATGATGCTTGCAATCTTGTTATGTTATCATACTAGTTCATGTCTTACTTGCCCCACAAAACAGGGGACATGTTTGCTATAATTTAGCCTTTTTCTTTTTGATGATCTTCGAACCCTTTTTACTGGAAATGTTGACCTTTTGAGATAAGTGACATATGTTTTCACCTCCATGGAACCATACCTTTCCACCTGTACAGAAACCAAGCCTTTGAAAAAGTAAAAGGAGAGATGGTATGGCTGCACTACGAAATGAGCAGTTGTTTTCGTAGCACAGAATTTGTATCTTTGTAAACCTCTCTTAATGATCCAAATTCTTTTGCCTTGATATTTGGAGTTTCATTTTTAAACCCTTTCCAACCACCACCAGCAACCAAATTCGGAAATTAAGCTTGTTTACCCTTCGAAACCCTTATAAAATGTTCAAAAATGCACCTACAACAGTTTCGTAGCGCGCTACGAAATTGCTGTGTATATCCTTTTTACACAGTATTTTCATAATCTTCATATTTTAAGAGTATTTACAACCTTTTCATGTTTTTCTTGATGTTAATAAACCTTAACAATCAAAATAGATCAAATTTGCAATGTCTTCAAAAAGTGATGTCTTTCCCAAAAACAAAATTATATTAAGGATTTGTCACTTATTGTTCTTGTTCTACCTCTGCTGTAGCTGAATTTCAGATTTTGTCAATTGAATTTCAAGATCTTCAATCTGCCTCTTCAACCTTCTTTTAGTTCTGTTAGTAGCCCTTAAATTAACATTCATCCTTCTCACAAATTTAGCCTCTTTGATTGCAGGAAGAGTCCAGGTAAAATACTGAGCTTCACTGCTGACTATTTCAGGTTTTGAAACTCTTTCAAGCTCCCATAGAGCCTTAATTCTGTTGAAGTTTGTCTTCTCAAAAACATGTTCTCTTGCTTTCTTCTTAAGTTTATCAATTTCAAGGTTAGCTAGTCTCAACTTTTCTTTAATTCCTTCATAACTGCTTTTTTCTCTTTGAGTGTTGAAAAATCTGTTTATGTCACCTTCAGGCATTGGTGATGAAAGGTCTATGGACTCCTCATAAACATTTGAAACTTATTCAACTTTATCTAACTCCACATCCAGCCCTTGCAACTTTTTTGAATTCCTAGTTAGAGGCCTTCTGTGCTTGAACACAAACTCTGAAATTTCATCATTAAAATCCAACTTTTTGGAAGACTTGATTTTCTTAGATTTCTCTTCATCCAAACTTATAAAATATGCCTGAACTAAAGGAGATTCCTCAATATCAATAGCCTATAAAATGTCATTCAAACTACCCTTTAAACTTGGATCTTCTTCTGAAACCACAGTTTTTCCCTTTTCCTTTGCTATTTGATTTCTAGTCAATCTTTTCTGGGCTGATCTACTGGTTGACGGTTCCTGTACTGTTTCACTAAATTTACTTATCTTCTTTTGTGTGGGTTGAGGGGTTTCTTGAATAATCATTGATGTTTTAATCTCTAGCTCTTTCACTTGTTTTATAGGCTTTAACTTGACAAATATTTTTGCTCTTGTCTTTGCAGGGTCACTAGTTTCTGATGATGATTTTTCTTTGGCCCTAGGGCTAATATTTGCTCCTTCTGTTTCCACCCCAAACCCACACAAAAACAAAAATGTAGACCATTATCTGTTTATCCTCTAAAGTTCATGTACAACAATCAATTTAACTAGACCATGATGGAAAAGTGAAGTTTCACAGTATTGAGCTTTCATTTTCACTTTATCTGCCATCTTAGCTAAACTTTGAAACAAGAAGAAAGGAAAATCCAAAGAAATCATTTCAGTAAAATGCAACAAGATTTTGAAATGATAAGAATATACTTTATGGTATCTTCCCTCATAAGTGAAGTACCTTTGAATGTTTTAGAGCAGATTAGCATAGGTGTTCTTGATATATTTTCTTGGCACTGCTTTAGTTAAATCTATCTCTTCAAACCCTGGCTTCAAAATTTTTTTACAGGGTTCCATCTCAAACCTAAAAATTTTGAACCACCTTTCTTCTCCCCTTGGAATATTTGTCACTAATGGTATAATTTCAGGGGAAATTTTCAAGTTTAGGAGACCAACCTTTGTATTCAAACCTGTGAAATGAATAACAAACTCTTTTTTCACTTCATTATGACCTCCCTGCAATTTCTCACAGAATTTCCAACATCTTGCCTTCTTGAAGGCCTCCTCAACTGACTTATCTTTGGTTAGAGCCTATATGCTTTGAGGCTCTGTCCTTAAGCAGTGGCCTGACCTGTGATTCTTTCTTTCCTCTGTCATACTTTCCTTGAAATTCCTGTGTGATTTCTGAAAACCTGTAACAACCAGCCTCGCTTGATGAGTGAAAGGGAAGCTTTGGTTTATGCTTACCATGAGCTTATCATTTGAAAGAGAGTATGTATCATGTGTTTCTTGCATGACACAATAAAACCAAAACCAGATCCTTTCAAATTTGAATATGACATAAGACAAATGAGCTCAAACGAATGTTATGATGGCTATGAATGGTTGCATGTGTGAGAAAAGACTCGTGGCTAACACCTAATCATGAATGATTAACGGAATTTTGGTGGATTTGATAACTGAAAAGACATGCTATGAATCCCCAATTTCGTAGTGTGCTCAATGAAATTTCAGGGTTTTGCGCTATGAAAAGAGTAGTGTTTTCGTAGTGCAAAAGAAGTTTTTTACACTATCTGCGCTACGAAAACGTGGTTTCGTGGCTTAATCAATTTTTTTTCAAAATGATCAAAAATTTGACTCTCTAAACATGGTATGAGATTTTCAAGGTGTGAAATAAGGTTGTTAGACTTTATTTTGTGAATGGAAATGAGACTCTAACCCTATCACTTGACCCCTAAAAACTTAACATGACTTCACACCTATCTAAAAACTATGACTAGGAACAAAGTAAACTATCCAAGTTTGGAAAAAAAATTTATAGTGATAAAAGTGGCTCCACTTGGGATAGTGTGCCCCTGTGATACACAAAGAACCCGCAGCTCTAGTGCTATCCATTTTTGATAAAAACAGAAAATTGTGTTGACAAGAATCTTCTTCAAAATGTTTGGGACTTCACTTCGGGCTTAAGATCTTTGTTTCTGCTTGTCATTATTAGCAATAAAAACTGACAAATATGGAATATGTACAGTGTCATGAGTGACTGATAAAAATTCAACAAGCATAATGCTTTAGGAACCTTCCATTAACAGGCCCTCCAGCATATGATCCTCCATCAATTTCATGTGGTATATAAGTGTTGTTCCCATGAAAACCAACAATCTTAAAAGGACCCTTCCATAAATTCTCAAACTTATCGTGCTTGCCCTTTTCCTCAATTTTGGCCTCCTATTTCAGCACTTTGTCTTGTAGCTGGAAATTGTCTTCTTTGATCTTCTTATCAAATGTTTTCTTGATTCTGTTTTGAACTTGCTGATGGCTGTCATAGACTTCATTTCTATTTTCTTGCAAGGCTATCAGTTGTTTTATCCTCCTCTGAATGGCATTTGGTTCCTCTTCAAGTCCTTTAATTAACTTCATGACTAGTACCCCAAGTGATGTTGGAAAAATAGCTTCAGCACCATAGACAAGTTCATATGGTGAAGTTCCAATTGACCTCTTATTTGATGATTCAACAAGACCATTCCCTTGCGGATAGTATGCAGTAGAGTGTCCAAGAGTGATATGGTATTGATGGCAGAAATTTATCATTTTCTTGGACTTGAATGCCTGAGAATTATCTATTATAATCTTCATGGGACAACCAAATCTATACAATATATTATTCTCTAGAAAATAAATAATTACAGAATCATTAGCTTGCCTTGTTGGTATCGCCTCTATCCATTTGGTGAAGTAGTCTGTTGCTGTGAGAATCCAGTGATGCTTCCCTAATGATGGTGGATGTACCTCTCCAATAAATTCTAACCCCCACTACTGAAAAGGAGCTTCCGCATAGATAGGAACCAAAGGTAGAGGTACAGGCTTTCTTCTTCCTTCAAAAATTTGGCATTCATGACATGCAACAATTCTTTTGTAAATGTCTTTAAACATTGTTGGCCAAAAATATCCCGCTCTGAGAATCTTATTTGCTGTTGCCTTCCAATAATGATTTCCTCCACAATCATCTTTATGAAATTCTTCAATGACTTTATCATCTTCTTCTTCAAGTAAACAATTCAGCAAAATTCCTCTTGTATCTTTCCAAAATAGATTTCTGTCATATACGAAATATCTTAAATATTTCAAATTTACAAACCTTGCTTTGGACTTTGTTAGATCAGCAGGATCTTTGTGACGTTGTAGGACAAAAACCACATCCTTATACCACTCAGAAGTGATGTATTTCTCTTCAATTTGAACCAATTCTTCCACATCATCAGAAATTTCTGATATTTCTACATTCAGATTTATGTCAAGATAGTCCAAATTTGACTGAGTCATTAGTTTTGCCAAGCCTTGTCCCTTCACCAACTTGGTTAGTTTGATGTCTATATCATATTCCAGCAATTTGGCGATCCATTTTCCCCTCTTACCATCGGGATCCGCCTAAGCTAGAATGTCTTTTATCACAACACTTGGAACATATGCCACGATGTGAGAATGCAGAATATAAATTCTAAAATATTTTATAGCCTTCACCAAAGCATAGGCTTGTTTTTCTAGAATATTATACTTCAGCTCAACATTTTCTAATGTTTTACTAAAGAAAGAAATAGGCTGTTCAGTACCTTGCTTTTCTTTTTGTAGCAAAACTCCAGCAATTGTGTTTTTGGAAGCAAATGTAAAAACCAGATATTCTTTGGAAAAATATGGGCAGATGAGTATCGGTGCTTGTGTGAGTGCCTTCTTGATTTGCTCAAAATATTTTTTAGCTTCAACTGTCCATTTGATATCAACTCCTTTCTTTAAAATCCTTGTAATATCTTTAACAATCTCAGCAAAGTTAGGAATGAAGTGTCTAACAAAATTCACTTTTCCAAGAAATGATTGAATCTCTTTCCTACTTCTTGGCAACTCTACCTTTTGAATTGCATTAAATCTATTAGGATCAATCTTAATTCCATCTTCAGAAATGATATGACCAAGTAATTTTCCCGAAGTTAAAGCAAAGATTCTTTTAGTAGGATTAATGGAAATGCCAAACCTTCTACATTTCAGCAGAACCTTTCTAAGTGTTTCAAATGATCTTCTTCTTTCTTTGAAAATATTGTTATATCATCAAGATAAATAACCACCGACTTATCCTTTTCTTCAAAAAAAGCAATGTCCATTTCTCTTTGGAAAGTAGCTCCCGCATTCATGAGACCAAAAGGCATCTTGGCGTACATGAATGTGCCCCATGGTGTTGTGAAGGTTTTTTTCTCCTGATCATCCGGATGTACAACAATCTGGTTATAACCCAAAAAACTATCAAGCATAGACATTCTTTGAGAACCAACAATATTTTGCAGAATTGTATCCATCTTGGGAAGAGGATAATTTTCCTTTAGTGATGCTTTGTTCAAATTTCTGAAGTCAATACAAATTCTGATTTCTCCATTCTTATTTCTAACCGGTACCAAATTTGCAATCCAATTGGAGAATCTGATTGGGATAATGATTTTTGCATCAAAGAGTTTCTTTATCTCCCTTTCAATCAATGGCATGAGAAGGGGATTGATTCTCATCAACTTCTGTTTGAATGGTTTCTCATTCTCTTTGATGGGAATAGTATGTTGAATAATGGAAGGATCATATTTCTTTAAATCAGCATAACTCCAAGAAAAAATATCAATAAACCTCCTCATCATCTCAATATATTTGAATTTCATATTAGCTGAAAGAAACCTTGAAATTTTGATCATTTTAGGCAAAGCTAATGTACCAAGATTACAGCTCTCTACTTCCTCTTCATCAGCTTGTAACTTTGGCGAGTTAAAAGCATCATTTTGATCAAAAAGCTTCCCAAGAGGAATAAGACCTTTTGGTATTGCATTATTCTTCAATTGAAAAACTTCAGAATTTCCATTAGACTCAATGAACATATTTTGCTGATCTACATGTGTACTATCAAATTCTTCTTTCAGCTCAATAAAATTCTTTACCAGTTGATCATCTTCAAAAACTTGCCAGTTTGTGATATTATCCGGTATGGCTGGTCTATGACGAACTTCAATCTCATATTTTTCATTTGAATGCATAGGAATGATGAAGAGACTTGCAGAGACAGCAAGAGAATCAACAATGGAATTTTGATCTCTAGATTTGACTATAAAGGAAAAAGATTTAAAACTCTCCAACATGTCTAAAACTAAATTTCTGTAAGCTCTCATTCTTACATCCTTTATTTGATAAACACCTTCCACTTGTATAATAACCAATTCAGAATCTCCAAAAATAGAAATATTTTAGCCCTTCATTTTTTAAGAATATCTAGACCTAAAATCAAAGACTCATATTCAGCCATGTTGTTTGTGCAATCAAAATTCAGTTTGTAAGAGTAAAAATTACTCTCATCAATTGGACTTGTAATCCAAATCCCTGCTCCTACCCCCTCTTTTCCTACTGATCCATCAAAGTACAATGACCACCATTCTTCCATCTATTTGTCATTTAGTTGTTGATTTTCTGCTCTTATTTCTTCATCAAAACTATCAGCTGACTCATTAAAAATAATGGCAAATCCAAGCTCAGTATCAAAGGCATAAATAGGAAAATTCTGAGGCTTATCTTTGCTACTTACCATGTAAGCCATTCTAGTCTCCTGATACAATCTCCTTTGTTCACCAAAAACTGGAATAGTGGCATAGGTAAGGTCCATCTGCATTGTGCCTTTGATTTTCGCTGCCCATGATCTTGACAATAGCATACCAAACTTTGGAGGAACATCAGCCACAACAATTTCCATAACAATTGTCTTTGTTGGGATTTGTGTTAGACCAACAACAACATCCTTGATTAGACCAATACATTTAACTCTTTTTGAATCAAAGGAAAATAAATCCTTATATGGTCTTGTGATTTGTAATCCCATCCTTTCCATGATTACTTTGGGCATAAGGTTATGCGAAGCCCCAAAATCCAACATAGCATTATGTAAAGTCATATCATGAATAATAATGCTTACATAAAAAGGAGGAAACTCTTCATTTTGTTCATCTTCTATCCTTGGACCCAAATATATAGTAGGATTATATTCTTGAACATTCAAAATATCAGCAGCTCCTGGTTGTGAGTTTAACAACTTAACAATCTTACTTCTATATTCATTTACCTTGATAATCTCACTAAATGGGACTGATATCTTAATCTTTGAAATCTTGTTCTCAAGGTTAAAAACAAAAATATATTTTTCAACTTCTTTGATAAGAGGAGGAGGTTGAGTATCTTTCTTACCAAGTGGAGTGTCCTTTTTACCTTCAACAACCTTTGGGGTATCATTTCTAGCTTCAACAACCTTCAGAGCATTTTTCTTAGGCTGTGTTTTGCTTCCAGTGATAGGTACATTTCTGTTTCTGAGATTATATTGCTTTTGCATCTCAAAAATGGCATGTTGATATCCCTTAAAATAATCTGGCGATTCTCCCCCTTGGCTAGCCAAATCCGACTCATCGCGCTCTTCCTTAGTCAAGAAAATTCTTGACATCTCTTCATCAATACAATGGATGGATTCTTTAGGAATTTTAGGCTCATCTTCTTCATCTACCAAATTATGCTGAAAAGGAGGTCTCACTGGAGGATCAGGCTGCTAATTTCTATTTTCTCTTGGCCTTTGTTGGTTCTGAGGTCTCCTGAATTGAGGATTTCTAAACTGAGGTTCATGTTGCACAGGAGGAGCCGAAGTGTTTCCAAGAGCTAACCTATCCATCAACTTCTCCATGGTTTTCATCATTGAATCAAATTTATCTTTAGAAGTTGAAGTGGAAGGTTTCTCTTCTTCTTTCAATTTAGTTTTTCCCATTTTTGACTTTTTAGCAGCTATCATATTTACTTCCACCTTAACTGCATCACTTTGCATTTCAGCAAGTGAAGGTGATTCTCTTTCTCTCAACAAGATAGAAAATTCATAATCAAATGCTTCAGCATATCTCATTTGTGCTAAGGCTTCTGGAGGTTTCAAATGAGTTGGAATTGAGTCAAAAAATTTATTAAATCTCTTTGAAAAGTTTTGGACAGACTCATAAACTTCCCTTCTAATGTTGTTATATTCAGTAAGTGCTTGAACTAGATTGGTTCTGTTTCCCCATTTCTTTAAGAATTTATCTTCAAACTCATCCCAGTTTCTAATGCTTCCAAGTGCGAGGGCTTTAAACCATTTTCTAACTTCACCAATAAAAATCTATGCAAACAACCTTAACTTCACATCTTCATCATCAAATTCTTCCTTGTCTATAAAATCATTAAATCTGTCTACATATTCCTCTGCTGTAATCACTTCATCACTACCCCAAGTAGGGATCCTAGAAGCATATTTACTAGGAAGATCATGCAAAACAGCAGGGAGTACAAGTGGTGCATACCTAGCAGGAGCAACTATGCTTGAGGGATGAAAATTATTTTTAGGAATGACAAAAACAGAAGATGAAGAACTGATATGAGGAGGACTACTTGGTTTCTGCAAGCCACTGAAATTTGAGCTCCAATTTGGAAGGGGCAAACCAACTTTGGATTTTAGTAAGACTTCAAAAGGTTCAAGTTCTTTAAGTTTATCTAGAGACTCCTTTTCTAACAACAGCTCAGAAGTAACAACTTCCTAAAATTCCTCTTTTTCCTATTGGGTTACTAGGGCTGAAGTGTCAATCCCTTCCTTTGCAAGTCTAAGATAATATCAATGAATTCTTTTTCACAGTTTGATCTAAAAAACACTTCATGAATTTTATCATCAACTCTTTTGTCTTCGAGACTTCTTAATATTTCAAAGGAGAAAGATTTTGAATGAGATGGAGTACTTGATATTTCTGAAATTATTTGACTGCCTCTTGAAATAGTGTTTGGATTGTCCACAACAGTAGGTGGATTAGGATCTGGATTGATCCATGTATATCTTCTTCTCGAAGCCACCTTTAAACTTTTGAAAATGTATGGAGTCACCAAGGTAGATTGTAGCCTCAAAAAAATTTCTGATCTCTTGCTACCTTCAGAAGTTCAGTTTCTTGATTTTGGGAATGAGTAATCTTCAGGCTCCCGACAGATGAACCAAAATGTTATCACAAAATATGACCCTGATAGGCTGCTAATCAAGTAGACTCTGAGTAACTATTTCAAACCATACTCTTAGTTGAGGCTTAGCCTCCTCAACCTGAGAGGGCTCTCTCAATAGGTTTAAGATTTTGAATTAAGGATTATATGGCTAAATCTAGGAATAAATTGGATATAAAGTGTATAACTGGTTGAAATACTGATCAAAAAACATCTATTTTGCTATGGATTCAAGGTATGTTTCAACAAAACATCAAAATTAGCTTAAAATGGAAATCAGGGCATTTCAGAGTTTTAGATGTATCAGCAAAATAGTAACACAGTGAATAAAACATAGTTTACATACATATGAAGGAAGTTAGAGCATTTTACAATGAGTTCTAAGTAACACATGTTCATACCACTGCAAATAGGTAGATGAGGAAAGCCATAGGAAGATCAAGCACCAAAAACTCTTTCTGAATCCTGAGTAGTAAAGCCAATATCTGTATTAAGATGAAAACACACAGTCTGCTATAGTAACATAGTTTGCTTGTTAATGAAAATTGCCAACCTTTAGCATTTTGGCCTCATGTCTCTTATAGATTCATCATTAAAATCTTGGATTCTCTTATCCATCATGAAGAGAATTAGAATTTATTATATTGACACCTATTTACTCCTAAAACAGACTATTAATTACATCTGACAATTAACTGTCTCTTCTAGAAGTCCTAATAAAAATAGGAGTAAAACTCCTTATTATGTCTAAACAACCTTATCTAGAACTTAAATAATATCTCTGATAGTTGTTCCTCCATATCTTCGACCTTGATGATGCCTGCAATCTCGTTATGTTATCATACTAGTTCATGTCTTACTTTCCCTACAAAACGGGGGACATGTTTCCTATAATTTAGCCTTTTTCTTCTTGATGATCTTCGAAACCTTTTTACTGGAAATGTTGACCTTTGGAGATAAGTGACATGTTTTTTCACCTCCATGGAACCATACCTTTCCACCTGTACAGAAACCAAGCCTTTGAAAAATTAAAAGGAGATATGGTATGGCTGCGCTATGAAATGAGTAGTTGTTTTCGTAGAGCAAAATTTGTATCTTTGTAAACCTCTATCAATGATCCAATTTATTTTGCCTTGATACTTGGAGTTTCATTTGTAAACCTTTTCCAACTACCACCAGAAACCAAATTCGGAAATGAAGCTTGTTTACCCTTCGAAACCCTTATAAAATTTTCAAAAATGCACCTATAGCAATTTCGTAGTGCGCTATGAAACTGCTGTGTATATCCTTTTTACACAGTCTTTTCATAATCTTCAGATTTTAAGAGTATTTAGAACCTTTTAATGATTTTCTTGATGTTAATAAAACTTAACAATCAAAATAGGTCAACTTTGCAATGTCTTCAATAAGTGATGTCTTTCCCAAAAACAAAATTGTATTAAGGATTTGTCACTTACTATTCTTGTTCTACCTCTGTTGTAGTTGAACTTCAGATTTTTTCAATTGAATTTCAAGATCTTCAATCTGCCTCTTCAACCTTCTGTTAGTTCTGTTAGTAGCCCTTAAATTAACATTTATCCTTCTCACAAATTTAGCCTCTTTGATTGCAGGAAGAGTCCAGGTAAACTACTGAGCTTCATTGCTGACTGTTTCAGGTTTTGAAACTCTTTCAAGCTCCACAGAGCCTTAATTCTGTTGAAGTTTATCTTCTCAAAAACATGTGCTCTTTCTTCCTTCATAACTGCTTTTTTCTCTTTGAGTGTTGAAAACTCTATTTCTATCACCTTCAGGCATTAGTGATGAAAGGTATATGGACTCCTCATAAACATTTGAAAATTCTTCACCTTTATCTAACTCCACATCCAATCCTTACAACTTTTTTGAATTCCTAGTTAGATGCCTTCTAGGATTGAACACAAACTCTAAAATTTCATCATTAAAATCCAGCTTTTTGGAAGACTTGATTTTCTTAGATTTCCCTTCATCCAAAATTATAAAATCTTCCTTAACTAAAGGAGATTCCTCAATATTAATAGCCTTTAAAATGTCATTCAAACTACCCTTTAAACTTGGATCTTCTTCTGAAGCCACAGTTTTTCCCTTTTCCTTTGCTATTTGACTTCTAGTCAATATTTTTTGGGCTGATCTACTGGTTGACTATTCCTGTACTATTTCACTAAATTTACTTGTCTTCTTTTGTGCAGGTTGAGGGGTTTCTTGAATAATCATTGATGTTTTAATCTCTGGATCTTTCACTTGTTTTCTAGGCTTTAACTTGACAAATATTTTTGATCTTGTCTCTGCAGGGTCACTGGTTTCTGATGATGATTTTTCTTTGGCCCTAGGGCTAATACTTGCTCCTTGTGTTTCCACCCCAAATCCACACAAAAACAAAAATGTAGACCATTCTCTATTTATCCTCCGAAGTTCATGTAATACGATCAATTTAACTATACCATGATGGAAAAGTGAAGTTTCACAGTATTGAGCTTTCATTTTCACTTTATCTGCCATCTTAGCTAAACTTCGAAACAAGAAGAAAGGCAAATCCAAAGAAATCATTCCAGTAAAATGCAACAAGAGTTTGAAATGATAAGAATATAATTTATGGTATCTTCCCTCACAGGTGAAGTACCTTTGAATGTTGTAGAGCAGATTATCATAGGTGTTCTTGATATAGCTTCTTGGCACTTCTTTAGTTAAATCTATCTCTTCGAACCCTCGCTTCAATTTTTTTTTACAAGGTTCCATCTCAAACCTAAAATTTTTGAACCACCTTTCTTCTCCCCTTGGAATGTCTGTCACTGATGATATAATTTCAGGGGAAATTGTCAAGTTTAGGGGACCAACCTTTGTATTCGAACCTATGAAATGCAGAGAAAACTCTTTTGTCACTTGATTATGACCTCCCTGGAATTTCTCACAGAATTTCCAACATCCTACCTTCTTGAATGCCTCCTCAACTAACTTATCTTTGGTTAGAGCCTCTATGCTTTCAGGCTCTATCCTTAAGCAGTGGCCTGACTTTTGATTCTTTCTTTCCACTGTAATACTTTCCTTGAAATTCCTGTGTGCTTTTTGAAAACCTGTAACCAACAACCTCACTTGGTTTTAGAGTAAACTGCCTCACTTGATGAGTGAAAGAGAAGCTTTGGTTTCTGCTTACCATGAGCTTATCATTCGAAAGAGAGTATGTATCATGTGTTTCTTATGTGAGACAATAAAACCAAAACTAGATCCTTTCAAATTTGAATATGACATAGGACAAATGACCTTAAACGAATGTTATGATGGCTATGAATGGTTGCATGTGTGAGAAAAGACTCGTGGCTGACACCTAATCATGAATGATTAACGGAATTTTGGTGGATTTGATAACTGACAAGACATGCTATGAATCCCTGATTTCGTAGCACGCTCAATGAAATTTCGGGGTTTTGCGCTACGAAATGAGCAGCATTTTCGTAGCGCAAAATCAATTTTTTACACTATCTGCGCTACGAAAACATGGTTTCGTGGCTTAATAAAAAAAAATTCAAAATGATCAAAAATTTGACTCTCTAAACATGGTATGATATTGTCAAGGTGTGAAATAAGGTTGTTAGAGATTATTTTGTGAATTGAAATGAGACTCTAACCCTATCACTTGACCCCTAAAAATTTAACATGACTTCACACCTATCTAAAAACTATGACTAGGAACAAAGCAAACTGTCCAAGTTTGGAAAAACTTTTTATAGTGATAACACATATATACAAAATACTTACACTGTCCTGCAAAAACACATGTCAAAGATGATATTAAAATTAAAATTCAAACAATAATCATGCATACCTTTTTGTCGCATACTTACTCTTGACTATTGATGTGTTGTCCTTACTAGAGTGATCCTTGAATGCATATTGTTTTCTTGCCTTCTACAATCTCAATATTGAATTTGTCGTATCTATGTAATTTCAGATCTGCAAGGTCCAAAATTTCGTCCTATGCTAGCCCTCTAAGTCCTCTTTCCAACCCCATAGGTATAATTAACATTGGATGCTTCAAGAAATATATATTCCACATCTCCTACAATGATCAGATTATAGAATGGTTTAGTAGAGCGAACTTGTACTAAGTTCCACATGTCACTAGTTCAACATTTGGTACTAAAAATGCTACATAACCAACTAAATCCCATTCCATTTCTGTCACTTTTTATGAAATTTAAATCCAATTCTCAGAGAGAAAGTTATGACGATTTACCCAAGGTCACATGTTTGACATGAAATTTAGGAACCTGCAAAAACCCTAACTTCCTCATATCATATCTCTGAAAATATAGCAAACCAATATCTGAAATTCAGAAACGGGCTTCATCAGGATTTCTCCCAAATGGGTTTTTATTTTCGGCATATGAAGCTTCTAAGAAAAAAATGTTATAGCGAAAATTCCACGATGGCCTATTATACGTAGCGAAATCCTTACATGAGGAGGATATGAGGGTCACAATTTATATAAATACTTAGGTTGAGAGGGTATTCAACAAGTTAACATTGGAGGGATTTTAGGGGCTTTACAAATTATTAATTATTGAAAATTCAATGACCACAACCAATGATTAGTGTCATGCCACAACCCCATGGGGTTTTATCCCACTAACTAGGGTTACTAACTTCAAACACAAATATCTCAAACCGTGAATAATTACGTGGCATGCCTTATATCAACGAAAACATCTCGACAAGTAGAAACCATAAAAAATATCCTTGACTCGGAATAGATTAATTTTTGAAGCCAAAAATCATATGCAACATCTGAGTATACCCTAGTGCTGCTTGCGTTAACATCAATGACAAACACCGATCAACAACACTAGACATGTAAATCTACCACCTATGCATGGTCTATGTGAGTTCAGTGACCTAGAAATCATGTAGAACAAATGTTTTTTTTCTATTTTTAATTTACTTTGATGTTAAGTTCTTTTTTTCTAAATGGTTTTACCTTTGTGTAATCTCTTTATTGGGTTTTTATGATTATAATTTTGTATCACCTCCAATCTATTCCATGCTACAAATTTCATGAGACCTTGCAGTTGGGCAAGTATCAATAGCTTCTCCATTATTATCATTCATGCTCAAGGAAGAGGTTTCTCTAGTCGATTCACTTATCTTGTATTTGTAGTTAGCTTTAACTGCAACATTATTTGGCTGAGTGTTCTAATATTCTTCTTGTGTCTTGAGGTGAATATTTTGATATAATTGATATGTTGTAACTATTTTTTTGACATTTTGAGTACCAAGCCTAATAGACTTATCAATATATTCTATCCTATTTTCTCATTCTTTGAGTACATAACCTAATACCTTTCTTTTCATTCACAAACATGTTCATGTTTACACAGGTTGGTTTCCTATTTGAATTTTTTTCTCGAAAAACCATAGTTAGATTCATTGTAGGGTCATTTGTTATAGTGTCTTTACAACAATTCAAAGGTTTTATGGTAATCCAAAACTTCACTCCCAACATGGGCGTGGTTTCTGTCTTGCATTCTATTTTGGGGAATAGAGATGAGGTTTTTATATGCAATTTTTTTTCAACTACATTAATTAATATCGAGAAGTATGTCTCTGAAGAGCTTTCTCTCAAAAATTTGTCTTTAAAGTGGACATGAAAGAGTTCTCTCATAGAAGTTTTATTCCTCGTTTTCCTACTCATTTCCCACTACTATGTATGTGTCTTTCTTATATTTTATCTTCCAATTTACTTATATTTTAGCCTGTTCATGAAAAGTTTCTCCAAAAACAAGGTTGGATACTTTAATTTTATTTCACCAAGAGAACAGGGTGGGAAATTCCTTTGTGTCTATTTTCATGTATGTATGTGTTATTAAAATAACACAGTTAATGACCTATATATATTAAAATCTTGGATGGCTTTAATCCTATATTTTTAGATTTGCAGTTTACGATAGATATATACTAATATAAAAATATAAAAAATTGAATTGAATATTCTTATCTAGTGTTAAATATTAATTACATATATTTATTCTACAAAGCTCGAAGAAACTGAAAATGTTTTGGATTATGGAAGCTACTCCTTTGGCATCACTTATTCTAGCTATTAAATTCATCTTCCTTATGAGACCTGAAAGTATTCATGATGAACCAGAATGATTTTTGGGCTAGCTACATGAATGACGGACCTTATAGTACAAACACTAAATCAAAGGAAAATAAGTAGGGCACTAAGGTAAAGCTAGATGAAGGGAAAAATAGAAGTGAGGAAGTTGAAAGCTCGACTACTAATGTAAACAATGATGTTCCAATATAAAATTAAATTCAAGATGAAAATCGAAAGTATATTGATCCCATTGTTCATTCCATGGATGCCCCACTTAGAAATTTGGATTCTCCTACTAGTGAAATATTCAAATAGGTACAACCATGATCAGATAATCTAAATTATGGTCAAGATAAATGAAAACAACCTAGAACTTCATATTTTAAAGAAGAAATATTTTCTCATGACTTTAGGCAAGCTGATGTGAGCATAAATAAAGGAAATTTTGCATTAAGCCTTAGTAAACTAGCATAAGTTTATTTAGAACATAAATGGGTTCATGGTACCTTTAAAGAACATGCAAAAATGTTCCTAGTGGTCTCCCTTCCATTTCATTTGTAGCTTGTGAGGAGTCAAACAACATTGGTGTACAAATGCAAGATCTTCAGAATTTAATAATGATCCCACATTGCAAGATCAAGATAAACTGCTAGTCACTAGTGCTCATATAATTGGTGATCAACAAGAATTCCATATTGTAATAAATTCAATCAAGGTACTTATAGTATGCATTAGTTTGATGAATCTCTCATGGATTTTTATACTAATATTATTAATGTGACAAATTTGGGGAATAATGATAGTAATATTGATCTCCAGGAAATTTCTATATAATAGCACAAGATCCTAGAAATAGAAATTCCTTAATATCTAAAGATCACACATATTTAAGAGTTTCATTAAAGAAAATTGAACCTAGTAGTCTATATGATTTTACAAAGGAGCATAGTTGTTGTTGAAAAATAAGTGTTCCAATAATATTTTGCATGGTAAAAAGGTGAGAATTTGGAAGCAATACTTGAGGCTTGTGAAAATAATACCATTGGCATGGGGACACTTTCTTCTTACAACTCTTAAGGTTTCAATAACATGAATCTGCTTAAAAAGGTAAAAATGGTATCTTCTCAAATCCATAAGTTCATTTGAGAGCAAGTCTATGAATCTACAAAAGCATGATAAAATATTACTTATGTCACCATATACTTTTCACCTAAAAGGAAAAATAGGACTATTGTAGCTGCTCCAGAAACACCAATTGTTGGAAATAATCCTGAAATTAATGTTGTTATGCATATGCCAAACAAAACATATGTCGTTGATTCCTGCCACGATGCTCCTTTTCTAATTTTTTAGATGTCAGGCATACAAAATTCTTCTGTAATGCATCAAGAGTTTAATAACATAAGAGAGATTATGTTTTCAAACCAGGGACCTTGTTTACAAAATATTGAAGGATCGGGCTTCATTTTGGCACATCAAAAATCCTTTGAGGAGGACAAAGAAATTTCAAATCACCTCTCTAAAAATGACGAGAGATTTGGGGGGAACAAAGAAAGATCAAATTGTGTCACTGAAAATAATAAGGCATCTTTGGAGGATAAGGAAGGATCAAAACAACTTGCTGACAACCATGAGATACATGTGGAGGATAGTGAAGGATCAAACTACCTTATTAAAACTTATGTTCCAAATGAAGGACAAATTTCCTTCGTGTTAATCTAGACTCAGGTTTTATTGAAAAGAAAGAATCAAACTATTTAGCAGAAAATCATAGATTAAATGTGTTGTAGGGTATGTAGGGGGGATTATTGAGCCTCAGGGTGCATGGAGTAAAATCAAAGATTTTTTTTTTTATTAATACAAAACCAAGTAATGTGAGTGATGTAAAATAGCAAGGTCAATGTTTTCCAATCTCTGATTAATGCAAGAATATATTATTTTCAATTCAAATCTCGGCGGCTCTTATATTGTCACATCACTACCCTTGTAAGGGAATTGTTACCTTCCAAAAGTCATTATAGGTATTGGATGGGTTGGGGAGAGGAAATTGGACAGGATGGTAGAAACTCTTGGTACTTGTGTTCAAGATGTCAGAATAAAAGTAACAAAGCAACATGAACAAGTTTTATGTATGAAAGCTCCACATAGATGGATTTTGATGGAGTAGTAATATTAGGAGTTGTGACTTCCGATGGTAGAGAAGACTGTAGTGAATGTCACCATGAAGTTACTCATAATGTTTCATAGTAATATGAATCAATGAGATGTTTTACAACAAATAATAACGATGTCAATGAAAAAATAAAATTCACTGTGGACACCAAAGACACATAATTCTTGGAATATGATGATGATGGACACAATGCGTTTGAGGGTAATAACAATGTCTGTGATGAAAAATATAATCCTACAGGTATTGGAAAATTCAAACGATGATTTAAAAGAAAAAAATGACAAGGTATAGTAGATGAAAAACATAATTAGACACAGGGCTATGTTTTTACAAGAAGTAAAAATGGTGTTGTATGATATAAAATGGTCACTTGGACATGTCCGAGAACATAGGGAAATTTAGGATCAAGGATCAGGTTCCCTTAAGATGAATATCTTTCAAAATGAGGATAATGCATGGGCCATGCTAGCGAACCCCATGGTATATTTTTATCCTTTTCAACTTAAAAAGAGTGTGACATTGCTTCCATTTAACAAAAACCCTAGTGAAGAAATGAAACCAGACAATGCATCATTGTGAACACCATGGGAAGAGAAACTATTCCAACTCTTGTGAGGTAAAATAGGTAATAGATAATTTTTTTTTCAAAAAGTCCTCTTAAAAGGCTTTTAAGGTCCTGAAATGACTTACATGAGGATTCTTGGTAAAAAAGGAACAATAGTCTCAAGCTCATTAGCATAAATGGTTTCTTGGGAATCCTTCCAAAAACGTTCCTAAACATAGAAAATTACCTTACTAAGGCTACATTCCAACAACCCAGCTATTCAAAGTGAGTTATTTCATTCAGTAAAAAAAAAAATGATAAAAATGGTGAAAACCCTCTTCATCCATTGTTCATGAGTAAGTGGATGCCTAGTAAATAGGTATTTACATTTAAAACAAACATTTAGCAATGGGAGGCTTACAAGGTCAATCAAACTACGGAATTATTATAGATCCCACAAGGATTTTATTCCTCAAATAACAACGTAGTCAACACACATTTTTAATGAGGCCATTGAACCAATTGTATGTCAAGTCTAGCTTAGTGGTTGTACAATGTAAAAAACATCCCACCTATTAATAGGCGGTGGACCTAGATGTTGTCACTGGGTATGGCAGAAACATATTAAATCTCAATAAATATGAATATAGTTATGTTTAAGCCCTAGGATTTTCCCACTAAACAAAATCTCCATGTAGGATATACCTTCTCTTTGGGACACACACACAAAGGAAAGAAAAACTAATATGCATTTAATCTTCAACCCTAAGATTCAAGTAATGACAAACCATTAGCCCTATGGACAAGGGTTGTTTTCTATCTCAAATGTAGAAAAGAAACAATAGAAGAAAAAAATCACTAGGTGGTCCCCTAACATGCAAGAAAGCATCACACTTTTCTTGTAATTATTTTTTGAAATAAGAAACGTCACCATTAAAAATTCATGGTTAGATATAGCAATGGTATATTTTGGAAACAAAATTCCTTACCTCCTATTGGAAGGGACATTTTTCATTATGTCCTACAACATCCACGATTAGCGTCCATCTTAGGACCATTTTAGCGACCATTTTCTTTGACATTTTTCTTCAAGAATTTCTTGATTAATTTTTTGGATGGCCTCTTTTTCCTATCATGTGCCCATCCCATGCTGAATTTAAAAAATACACCATCACTATAGCCACTACTAAACCTTTTTCATTCATCGACTCTTATATTCTTTATCCAGATAAATAATATTTTTTTGTTAGCGGCCCACAATAGCCACCAAGAATTTGGTTTTCTTTTAATAAAAAAATAACATAATTCCTTTCTCGCAATGTATAAAATGGTTATATACAAGCATAAAGAGAAATATAAGGCTCATACAAACTACTATAAGCATAAAAAGAAATTTTTACGAGTCAATAAAATTTAAAAATATATAACTGAATTGAATTGCAATATTAACAATTGATAAGAGTTACAAAACCAATTATTTCCCCTCACCATCCTATACTTAAATATTTTAAGCACAATAGTGGCTAGCAACACCATAGGTCTTGCTGGGAATGGATCCAAAGGCTCCTTCAGAATTACACTTAGTGGAAAGGGTGGAGCCAAACAAGGTCTTGTGGCTTATATTTTGTTTTTATACAAAGCAATGTATGAATTTAATATCATACAATGCACTACGCTCACAAAATAAAGACATTCTTTCGGATTTGTCAATGTGGGTTTTACCTACAAAAATTGATGTTTATTTTGTTTTTACATTCACTAGCATAACACCTTTTATTCTCACATAATTCCAAGTAATCAGATCTATAAGCATAACCATAATCTAGCAAAAGAAGTTAATTCACCATGTTATATTGTGTTAAAATACAATTTAATGGTTGTTTCTTCAATATCTTGGACATGCATGATCTCCATAACATAATGACATTTGAACTAGCCCAAGAAGAGATACTCGAAAGCATTGATCACTCTATTTCAACTAAAAAGAGAAAAAATAATGCACATAAAAATGGATTTTACTTACAGTTCCAATGCCTTTTTCCATCTCTCCATGTATACATGAAATAAATGCATATTTTCCTAAGCCAACCATCCCTACAATGACTAGGGAAGATGAATATTTTACATATAAATTTATATTATTAAGAATCAACACTTCATTTTTAGGCTACCACTTGAATGCCATCTATAATTGAAAAAGCACATTTTGATCCATAAGAAAGCTTATCAACAACCTCAAAATTCACCTCATCATCATGAAGATATTTTCAAGTCGACAAAGAGAAACAACAAATTTTGCTGTTGTAGTGAGTAATTGCAGAAATTGTCTCAAAGGTTCTTGGAGAATGAAAAAATTCAGAATTCTAGATGAAATCCACCTCGAGTAAGCTCTATCTGCATCAATACGCATGAGCCAAATGATATAACAGAAACTGCAATAGGTGATCACCACAATAGAAAAATGGTTATAGTAGTATACATAAACACCATTATCCAAATGTGTTATTTACCATCAGAAACATGAGCTTTCCTATGAAACCATTCATGCCAGGCCTTCAAATTAATAATATTCATGTTGCATATTTATTCATTTGTGACCTTCATATGGTTATATTTGGAAGATAGTATTTGTGTCATAAATTTCTATTTTTTAGAGGATATGAATATACAAATAGCCATCACAATTACCATAGAAGCCAATCTAACCATCACAATAAGTCGAATCATGCCATAAAGAGAATAAGAAATGCAATGAATATCTGAATTGCACTGACCAAAGGTCATAAACACATACAACCATTTGAGTCACTATCTCCATATCAACTAACATATAGTTCACAATTTTCTCAATTCTATGGTTTTGTTGAGCATAATTTTTAAGGCACAAACCCTTTCAGTAAACTTTAGAAAACAATGACAATTTCACCAACAAGTTAATTTTTCCACAAAAAAAATTGTATTAATGATCTATAGTCACTTCAAAAAACATAGCTAGAAACAATACAAATGCAAGTGTCATTCCATTGTACCACGAAGCCTCTTTGTTTGTGGATACATCTATGAAGCTATATATTGGAAGGGTACCCACATACATTACGGACGATTTTGAAAAATCTAAAATAGAAGTGAGGCTAAATTTCTTCCATAAGGACCATAATATAGAAGATATAAACCAACATCAGCTTGATTTCAACTTTTATTGGAGCATAGCATCAACTCTATTAGCTCTATCTTGAGGTCTAAGCATAGGAATATCCTAAACATTAATGGCATACTTCTGCTTAGTGGCCAACATATAATTCAAACACAAAAAATTCAAGCTACTTATAAATATTGAACTAGCATAACTTGTGAGGGTTCAAAAGTTTTGTTTTTGGGGGAAGAGTATTTTATCAGTTACCATATTATTAGACAGTGGATCAGAATTTTCTATCATTTATACCTTCTTATAGCCTTTGATAGCAATGACCAAAAGTGTTGACATCAGTGGGAGAGTCACAAACAATATTCAATCATCAAATATGCTATGAAATAAATGGGAGTTGTCACTTATGAACAAAACATCACATGGAATCATTTCATATACCCACAGGATGAAGCTAGAGATCCACCATAATATCAAAATAAAATGATGTCAAGATGGTTCGGATGTATTTTCAATAGTGATAGCAATAAGAAAAAGTGACCAAGTCATTGCTTGAGAAAAAAATCACCATATGAGAAGAACTAGCATGATGTTATCTACCATGATAAGCAACCTTACAATGAATAATAATAGACAATGAGAAAAAATCCTTTGACCTTATGCAACTTGGTTATGTTGTTGAAGATTGGTTCCTATAATTGTGTGTATTTCAAACCCTGGAAAATCATATGAAAAAATAGTTTGTATAATTGAGGAAACGAACTTTTCAATGTGTGGGTAGAACCAGATGCAACTATTACAAGAAGGCCATAAACCATGATTTTATCTCCATACTGTCAAATTCAACCATGATATCCTTGTAGCGATGATTGAATCCTTCAATAGAATCAAAAATTATATATCCAAATCAAGAATACAAAATTCAACATTCCAAATTAATTAAATTCAAGGAGAATTTTGGGTGTGGAGCCTGATTTTCTTCCTGATTAAGAGATCCTTGTTTTAGCTGGATGTATACCCCAGGAAAATTGTACACCCTTTGCACGTGGGGGGCGGGGGGGGGGGGGGTGTGGGGGAGACTTGTCCCCCCCGCGGAGTCCGGGGACTAGCGGTCCCCTGGCGGGGGTTTCGGGGGCAGCGCCCCCAAAGCCAAAAATAGATGTAAAATTGCCTTGTAAAAGTATAGTAATTTCTAGTCAATCTGGGCCGTTCATTAGGCAGATGATCTGATGGTAGAAGTTATGTTTAGTTTAGGCTTTTTTTGCCCTAGAAGGCAACCCCTCGCTTTTATGAGGGTATTGTATTGCGGCTATGTATTGTATGTGTATTCTCTGAGCGGGAAAAAAGATAGGGAGGCTGTGAGAGACAACAGTGGATATTACAACGGATCTGCTGTAGGTTTTGTATCTTCATTTTGCTAGATAATAGAAAGGAAGGACTAGCTGTTCGGGGTGGACGTAGCCCAAACTGGGTGAACCACGTATATCTGTGTCTCTCTGGTTTTATGTGTTTTGTGTGCTTGTATTTTCCACATATTTTATGTGTTGCATTGCTCTGTAATATTTAATTTTCTAACAACTGGTATCAGAGCCAAAGGTATATTTGGCTGATAAACTCGCAGGAAAGAAGGGTTCCTGGTTCGAGTGGGAGAAATGGTGAAAGATGCTAAGTTTAGGGTCGAGAAATTTAATGGCCAAAACTTCCTGCTGTGGAAGATGCAGATGGAATATTATCTGTATCAGAAAGATCTGTACCTACCATTGAGTGGAAAAGCAAAGAAGCAGGCGGCCATGACAAACGCAGAATGGAACATTCTCGATAGAAAGGCACTTGGAACAGTACGGTTGTGCCTTGCGGCATCAGTCGCCTTCAATATTTCGAAGGAAACAACAACAGAGGGTTTGATGCAGACGTTGGTGAAACTATATGAAAAACCCTCGGCCTCAAACAAGGTATTTCTTATGAAACAACTATTTAATATGAAGATGTCGGAAGGTGGATCTGTTGCAGACCATTTAAATGAATTTAATACAGTTACCAGTCAGCTAAGTTCTGTAGGGGTAAACTTTGATGATGAAGTTAGAGCTCTGTTATTCTTGTGCTCATTGTCAGAGAGTTGGAATGGTTTAGTAATGGCCATTAGTAACTCTGTCTCTGGATCTAGTACTTTAAAGTTTGATGATGTTGTTGGTGCTATCCTTAGCGAGGAAATGCGACGGAAAAGCTCTGGTGAGACATCAGGTAATGCTTTGAGTGCAGAGTCTAGGGGAAGAAGAATGGAAAGAGGAAAGAGCTCGAGATATCGCAGTAAATCAAGGAAAGGCAGATCCAAGTCCAGATCGGGGATAGTGTGCTGGAAATGCAGAAAGAAAGGACACCTAAAGAAAGACTGTAGATCTCGGAAGGGAAAAGAAGGAGATGCACAACAAGAAAATAATCATGAAGAAAATGTGACAGGTGATGTGTTACAAGATGCTTTGATTCTTTCTTTCGAAAATGTTACTGATTCTTGGGTTGTAGATTCAGGGGCTTCATTCCATGCCACACCCAATAAGAAATATTTTCATGACTATGTTCAAGGAGATTTTGGACAAGTTCGTTTGGGTGATGATAAACCCTGTAAAATTGTTGGAATGGGTAAAGTTCTTGTAAAACAACAGAATGGAAACCAATGGCTACTAAAGGAGGTAAGACATGTTATAGATCTGAATAAAAATCTGATTTCAATAGGGCAGTTAGGCGGTGAAGGTTGTGTGACAACTTTCACGGATAAAACTTGGAAGGTCACCAAAGGAGCTCTAGTAATAGCAAAAGGTGAAAAGGTTGGTACATTGTATTTATGCAATGGTATTTCTAATTTTGTTAATGCTTTAACTTCCAAAGGAGCAGATGCAGCATTATGGCATCATAGGCTCGGACACATGAGTGAGAAGGGGATGAAGATTCTTCACTCAAGAAATTTGTTTCCAGGTTTGAAGAATGTTGATTTGGATTTCTGTGAAAATTGCATTTATGGAAAACAAAAGAGAGTCAGATTTCTCATAGTTGGGAAAGAAAAGAAGAGAGAAAAATTGGAGCTTGTGCATACAGATGTATGGGGACCTGCTCAGGTATCATCTCTCGGTGGCTCTCGCTATTATGTTACGTTTATTGATGATGCAACTAGAAAAACTTAGATTTATTGTATTCAAAATAAATCTGATGTATTTGATACTTTCAAGAAATGGAAAGCTTTGGTTGAGATTGAGACAAGAAAGAAGTTAAAGTGTCTCAGATAAGACAATGGAGGTGAATATTGCAACAAAGAGTTTGATAGGTACTGTTCAGAGCATGGAATTCGTAGAGAGAAGATAGTTCCAAGAACACCACAAGAAAATGGTGTATCAGAAAGGATGCACAGAACAATCATAGAGCGTGAAAGGTGCATGAGATTGCATGCAAGATTGCCTTTACAATTTTGGGCAGATGCTGTAGATACTGTTGTTTATCTAATAAACAGAGGGCCTTCAAGTTCCTTGTATGGTGGTATTCCAGAGGAAGCATGGATAGGTAAAAAGTTAAACTACTCGTTTTTAAAGCCATTTGGTTGTGAGGCCTTTGTCCATATTAATAAAGAAAATAGAACAAAGCTTGAGGCAAAATCAAAGAAATGTACCTTTATTAGATATGGTGCTAATGATTTTGGTTATCGCTTATATGATTATGAATATCACAAAATCATTAGGAGCAGAGATGTAATATTCAATTAAAAGGTCTTGTATAAGAATCAGTTGCAGGAAAATAAACAGGAAAAAGAAAGCAAGGAATACGTGGTTCTTGATTAGATAACTGAAAAAGTAAAGGTGCCTGAAAATGATAATAATCAACAACCACAGCAGCAACAACCACCACAACAGCATCAGGCAACTCAAACACCTGAAAGTGGTGTTAGAAGATCTGCCAGGATAAGTAGACCCCCTGAACGATACTCTCCCTCATTATATTATTTATTGCTAACTGATTCTGGTGAACCTGAATGTTATGAAGAAGCAATGCAGGTTGAAAGCAGGAAGAAGTGGGAGCTAGCCATGGAAGAAGAGATGGACTCATTAATGCATAACCAGACTTGGGACTTAGTCAGGTTGCCTGTAGGTAAAACTACATTGCAGAATAAATGGGTTTACAGGGTGAAGGAAGAAGATGGAGGAAAACAGAGGTACAAAGCTAGACTTGTGGTGAAGGGGTTTGCACAGAATAAAGGTATTGATTTTGATGAAATATTTTCTCCTGTTGTCAAGATGACTTCAATTAGAACTATCTTAAGTCTTGTAGCAGCGGAAGATTTACATCTTGAACAGTTAGATGTAAAGACAACATTTCTCCATGGAGATTTGGAGGAAGAGATATACATGCAGCAACCAGAAGGATATGAGGTCAAAGGAAAAGAAAAATTGGTGTGCAGGTTAAAGAAGAGCTTGTATGGCTTAAAACAGGCTCCAAGGCAGTGGTATCTAAAATTTGACAAGTTTATGTCCGAACAAGGTTATACTAGATGTCACTCTGATCATTGTGTTTATCTAAAAAGGCAAAATGATGGCAGCTATATTATATTGTTATTGTATGTAGATGACATGCTTGTTGCAGGGTCTAACATGCAGGAAATAAATGTGCTTAAAAGAAAATTGGCAAATTCATTTGCAATGAAGGATTTGGGAGCTGCAAAACAAATCCTTGGTATGAGGATAACTAGAGACAGGAAAAATCACAAATTAACAATGTCTCAGAATGAGTACATAGAAAAGGTGTTGAAAAGATTTAATATGCAGAATGAAAAACCAGTTAGTACACCTTTTGCTAGCCATTTCAAACTTAGTAAGGAGATGTGCCCAAAGACCCAAGAAGACATGGATTATGTGTCTAAAGTTCCATATGCATCAGCAGTTGGAAGCTTAATGTATGCAATGGTCTGCACAAGGCCTGATATTGCACATGCAGTGGGAGTTGTAAGAAGGTACATGAATAATCCAGGAAAAGAACATTGGATGGCAGTAAAATGGATTCTCAGATATTTGAGAGGTACCACAAATCAAGCATTATGCTTTGGTGGTTCAAACATTGCTCTACAAAGATATGTTGATGCAGATATGGCAGGTGACAGAGATAACAGGAGGAGCACTACAGGATATGTATTTACTGTAGGTGGAACAACTGTCAGTTGGGTTTCAAAAATCCAAAGTGTTGTTGCACTTTCAACAACAGAAGCAGAGTATGTTGCTGCTACATAGGCTAGTAAAGAAATGATTTGGTTACAAAGGCTTATGGGTGAATTGGGTAAGAAGCATGATATGGGCACGTTATACAGTGATAGCCAAAGTGCCATTCATCTTGAAAAGAACTCAACATTTCATTCCAGGACTAAACACATACATCTCAAGTACCATTTCATACGGTCAGTATTGGAAGATGGAGAGTTGAAGCTAGAAAAGATACACACTAGCCAGAATCCTGCAGATATGCTAACAAAAGTTGTAACCAGGGAGAAACTGAGAACATGCTCAGTTTCAATTGGTCTTCAAGGATGATGATGAAGATGAGGAACAACCAGGTCCAAAGAGGAGTCATTGTCCAGCAAATGAAGCAGCGGTGGAGTTGCTACAATCAGTCTCCAAGTGGGAGATTTTTGGGTGTGGAGCCTGATTTTCCCCCTCCGATTCATAGATCCTTGTTTTGCTGGATGGATACCCAAGAAATGGTACACCCTTTGCACGCGGGGGTGCGGGGCTTGTCCCCTGTGGGTCTGGGCTGTCCCCCTGCTGGGGTTTCCAAGAAGGCTCTCAAGCCAAATAGATGTAAAATTGCCTTGTAAAAGTATAGTTATTTCTAGTCAATCTAGGTTGTTCATTAGGTGGATGATATGACGGTAGAAGTTATGTTTAGTTTAGGGTTTCTTTTCCCTAAAAGGCAACCCCTCGCTTTTATGAGGGTATTGTATTGTGGCTACGTATTATATGTGTATTCTCTGAGCGGGAAACAGATAAGGAGACTGTGAGAGAGAATATAGGATATTACAGCGGATCTGTTGTAGGTTTTGTATCTTCATTTTTCTGGATAATAGAAAGGAAGGACTGGTTGTTCAGGGTGGACCTAGCCCAAACTGGGTGAACCACGTATATTTGTGTCTCTCTAGTTTTATGTGTTTTGTGTGCTTGTATTTTCCGCATATTTTATGTGTTGCATTGCTCTATAATATTTAATTTTCTAACAGAGAATTATACAAAAAAATAATGAAGCAAAATATGGTCAGTTGCTTACCATCCATTTTTTTATAGTCAAATTCTCACTGCTTCATTAATGTAGAGCTAGACTTTATCAAAAAGCAGGCCTCATACAGAGTTCATATGAGAACAACAATAAACCATTCATTTTATGTAAGTCGATATAAGGGTAGATGAAAAAAAACTAGAGCTCTTGTTTGTAACTAGAATAAGGAATAATTATCCATTGGAAAATATGAAAAATTGGAAACCTTTAGATAGGCCTATAAAACAATAATGCATTCCAAAAATCAATGCAATTAAAAATGTTAACAATAAACAAGTTGGATAATTTATATTGTTAACACATAATAGAAAATATGGACGACTAGCTTGACTCACTGATACTTGGAAAAAACACATCATTTAGCGATCAACACCCAATAATGTTATTTTTCATTGTACAAAGAAATTTGTCAATATCAAGCTATGGCCAAAATTGGAGCACGCATTGTATTTATTCTAATCAGAATTTAAGGATGAGATATGATATTCATATCACCTTGAAACATTTATGGTCGATGCCAACACTTAAAGAGAGATAAATGGAATTTTAAACTAATAAGTAGGGCTTTTCCCATGACCCATAACACAGTTTTTCCTATGTCCCATAACAGGCCTACTAATCATTTGTCTCCTCTCAAACTAAATCTTGTGGTAAAGGAAATATAGTTTATATACAGATTCCAGACTACATATTTTCAAATTTTAGGTTTAGGCTTGTAGATTGAAAATTCAACACAATAACTACTTGAACCATGAAAAAATGTTAGATTGTACTTCTACAAAACTCCGAGATAAAAATGAAAGGGAATATGATGTAAGAATTGATATTGACATGATTTGATATCAACTCCTTTTTCACTTGTGAGAAATATTTGTAATTTTCATACAACGAGAAATCGTGTTTTTTATATTGTCCACAAAAGCCATTGCCTTTAAATTTCAAATTGTGGCTTTACATAAATTTAATTACAAATGCGGTACAAAAAATTGTTGGCAAATATTAAAGTAAATACCAAATACCTCGTTGGATATTCTGTTTGGATTTTAATTTTCAATTACAAAATTTAAGATTCATATTAAAGCTTCCCAACCTTGCCATTCTCGATAATTATGAAAACAACTAAAAGATTTGTCATGTAGTTTATAGATATGAGGACAAGTGTAGTTAAATTAGTGAGCTGTTGGAAATGTGTTGGAAATAATCTCCATCTTACCTGTTGTAATGGTTGATATTTTAATAGGAAGTGGCAAAGACAAGCTAGAGGAGAAGAGTACTGACATAGGAAGCCATAGAGAGGCAAGAATAATGAATGCTAGCAAGAGAAGAGACCAGGGAAAAATACACCCATATTGTGGATCAGGCCATGAAATTTTGTATTTTAATTTGAGACCATTTTAATATGGATTTTCTATGGTGAATATATATTTCTATTGTGATGAATGTCTTTTTTGAATGAGAATAGTATTGGGTGTGGGAATGACACTTAAGCAAGCTCCTTCAACACTTAACTGCCAACCCGAGGGTTTCATAAACTTAGAGAGGAAGCACAGGTAATGCCAGAAGTGGAATGAAATTTTCCTATTCCTATTCCTACTTCTTAATTGAAATATTGCAGAATCAAACAGAAAACAATTTCAAAGCCAATTGACACCAAAACAATTCTAGTGCTGGAATGTAAAAGAATGTATTTGCGAAGAAATCAAGTAAATGAACTTTCACACAGCTAGAAACAATCTTAAATGTTGAAATAAACTCTATGTTTATCTTCAGTATAGATGGCGGAAGTTTAAAAAGTGGGCCCTTGAAATTAGCTTCCTTCTAAATGATTTTTCTTCTATACTAAGGATTTGTTCTTGTACTCTTGCAATCTGATTGCACTAGTGTAGGTACATAACTTATGTGAAAATTATATTTTACCTTTTATACTGAAGACTTATGTCTTCGTGTAGGTGCTCTAAGCCTTAAGGCTTAGAGCACTCTGTTCCTATGACAAGACACTAGATATTTCAATAGGACATAGCTTCCTACACCAACGTTTCCAATTTACTTTCGAAAGAATCAAAGGACGTGTTGAAAAGAATTTCAATTGCAAGCTGAATTTTGAGATAAATTACACATGGAAAATAATGCTTTAATCAACTAAACTTGCAATAAAAATAAACTTTGAAAGTGAAACAATCTTCAACTGTGAAAGAAAACTTTCAGTCATAGGAATTTGCATGCAATCAATCCTAACTCTCGACAAGTTCACTTATAATGTTACATATTACTTGTAATCCCTTTCCTTAAATCATGAAGTGCAGACATAAATTACGAAGTTGAAATGGTGTTCTTTCTCATTTCAAGAAGTCATTCTTAACATTAAAAAGTTTAGCTTTTAATATTAGTAATGCTTTTCTTCTACTGCAATATCATTTAAGTAAATTAAATCGTATACAGAAAAGGAAAATAACACTTTCTCGTAAAAATATGAGCAAACTGCAGTGTTGAATCCTACATGCACCTGGTGCAGAATAATCTTCCGCACGATCCAAGTGGAAGAAAACAGGAAATAAATTGTAGGAAATAAATAAATTCAATTTAGACTTCCACACAATGGATCCATTCACACTTTGACTATTAAATGAAATTAAATCAGAACTCTGAAGCAAGAACGAAATAAAGATTTAAGCCACACATCTGCAAGTAAATAAATCGACACACAAAAATTTTAAAATAACAAAAGCACGAGGGTAAATAAGTTGGGTTGGATGGGCCCTATCCAACCAACTCATTTCCTGTTTTAGGAAATGAAACTCTTTAGCACTTTAATCAACACATCAATAAAATATTATACGCAATGTGAGAAAATCATGGTGCAGTTCCTTGTATTAAATTTGATTAGCAAACATACATTATGGTTCAAGTCTAGCCCATAGCAAGGGCGATAACGAAATTACAAATTAAACAGGATTATAGTCACATTGCCATCGCTAACCTAGTTCTATCTAAGATATATCTTTTATACAGTCCTTCGGCTTATGGCCAGGATTGCTAATTACAGAGTCATTCCCAAATCAAGCCTTTTGGCTGAACGGACTAACAAAAAAAATTACAAATATGGGCCAAAAACTATAATAAGGCACGAGCTAATTGCTAGCCATAGACCCTATCTTTGGCAACATCCCTGACTATAATCTACCTCTATTTAACTTTAGATAATCCGCAAATGAACTGGAAGACAAGGACCAAAACACCCATGTGTAGTGATCGAGCTGTTGTGTAGATCACAGAACAATGATTGTTGGTGGTGCAGGAATCTGCCTGCACTATATCACACTAACATAATGATTAATACTTAGCTTATAGAATAATTTTAGGAAAGTAAATATAAGTTACAATAAATATTTAAAGGCCCGAAGTATATTTAAAATGATTAACTAAACACCTAATAAACCTTAATCATGAAATATGAAGTTTATGCAGGAATAGAAAGTTTTCTTGGATTAGTGCAGGAATGAGAAGGTTTATGGAGATAAAACATAGGTTAATGAATATAGGAAGGGGGTGAAAATAGAAAATTTTGGCACACCAACATCCTCCCATCCCTAAGCTATTGTGTGTCCTCACATAACGTTTTACTTGTTGCAAAAAATATTCAAAAATAGGGAGCCATATTTCAATCCCGCACTTCGATACTGATTCCTTCTTTCACTACCTTTGTCTTTTCACCTTGGACTTACTTCAGTTGTTTTGTCACCTTCTTGAGGTGCTTGTAGCATTTAGAAGCCTAAAACTTCCATATTTTCACTTGCCATTTTTGTTCTTTTACCTCTGCGACCAACTCTACCTTGCCTTGATTTTGCTAGTTCTGATTCTTTATGACCTGGTTCAAAGCCTCCAAGTCGTGAACTTGTTGTTCCAGGTCTAATATCCAGTTATTGAGGTAGAGGGTAGAGGTCTCCATGTCCAACTCATCTGGTGCAAGCACCTTTTCTGAAATGGATTCAAAGCATGTACCATCATTTCCAAGATCGAGGTTGTCTTGGTCATCTAGCTTTTGCATCATGATATCACCAAGGGTTTCTGTGCCAGGGGTTTCCATGTCACCGAGGGTTTTAGTACCCTACACGTCCTTTGCGCCAAGGGCTTCACTACCCTACGCACCTAACTCGTCAGGGACTTCAATTCCCTGTTCATCCAGCTCGCTAGGGGCTTCAGTACCCTATACATTCAAACCATCAAGGACTTCAGTACCCTTTTCATCAAATTTTCGAGGGTCTCTATGTACTGTGCCTCGTCATCTTCTTGACCCTCTATCGGGTTTTCTCTTACACTCGATGTGATATTTTGTTTCCTTAATTTGTGAATGAAGGCCGAAAAAGATATTTAGTCCTCCTTCTCTACATTCTCTTCATCCAACATAGTGTGGGCTGCTACATCCGCAAGAAATAAAAGGTTATGATCTCTAGGTGAATCCTGGGGTGATTCATCAATCACAATTGGTGAGATCGACTGAAGCTGACTTGTCCCAAGAGAGACCATACTTTTCTTGGTCAGGGTCTTGGTTGATTTTCTCTTTGCTGAGGGTGGAGTGTCTTCGACAAAATTTCCCTATGCTTGCACCTGCTTAATTTTTCTCTTTTTCTTGGTAGGGGATGAAGTCTATGCCTTCATTTTATTACTTGCACTCATGTCGACCAACTTCCCTGCACTTCTTGCCCGAAATTCTTTCAGGAATGCCTCCCAGGTCACTTTGTTTTCCTCCAGCTCTTTCTTGACCAGGATAGCAATGAGCCCGTGATGGTGTAGCTTATATGAAACCTAGCTTTCATCCCATTTGTGCATGCCTTTCTCCATATTCTCTAAAATTCAGAGCAGGTAATAGGGAAAATTTGTACGTTTCCCTGATTCGAAGTGCAACAATAACCGAATGTGGTACATGAACGTTAAAGAATAACATCCCTCATAGGTCAGGAACTTATGTAATATAAAGAGGAGGTCTTGCCATTTCCAAGCATGGCATTATGCAGAAGCCCCTTCTTCCAATCAACTTTGAGCTTTCGGTCAATCATAAACCAGCGCCATCTTTTCTTTTCAATCCTCTCCTTTTTGAACCACTATTCCCCTGCGGTTGAAAAGCCTGTAGCTCACGATATAGATTCCTCTGTGACTTCAAATTCCATTGATTTGACTTTAGCTTGACCTCCCTCAAATGTATTTGCAAACTCCAGAGCCATGACCATATTGAATCCATCAAATTTTTGCAAAAATGGGAGAAATATCGATTCTTGCAATAGTGCAAGACTATTATGATATTCCGAGGTTTGCTTTATCTCCCTCAAAGATGATGGTTCATTTCTCACAGGTGCCATCTTCATTTGAATCCACCTGAATTCTCTGTCACAACCTTGGAAGGATTTCACAGTGTGAAATATCAAAAGTTTCCGAGAATTTTATGCCGGAGGTCGTCTGTCCACCACCTTATTGGTCCCATCCATCCAATCGCATTCAATCATTAAAAATTACTACTTAATTCGGATGCATACATGTATCAATCTGCTACAGGTAGGCAATAATAATTAGAGGAAGCAAAGGTTTTTACGGTGACGGTGTAACGGTCATGGATGATTGGGTTATGAGGTAAGGTTATGATGAACAAGTGATGGAGGATCTTTTCAAAGGAGGTAAGTATGGGGTTTCAGGAAAATCTATACTATCCCACATTTTGCCTCATAATTCCTTTAAGATTTACTTCGGGACTTATTAAAAAGATTAGACTTCAGAACCTAAAATACCTTGCACTTAAATAAATTTTCCCTAAGTCAGTAAATGATAAAGTAGAGTGTTAACAAATATTTAAATAATGTAATGTTATGATCTATTAGTGTAATATTCATTAATCTATAAAAAAAATTCCACAAGCATTTTTCATCAAGCACTCCTGTACTATGTTAAATGTTTTTACACTGTGCTTTCATAGTCAGGCGCGTGCTTACACTAGTCATTCCTGCACTGTACCGTGCTTGCACTTAACCTGCTTGCACTGTAACATGCTTGCACTGAACTTTCTTGCACTGTACCATGCTTGCCCTGAACTTGCTTGCGCTATGCGTTTCTGCACCAGGGACTTCACCATAATACAAAAATTCTGATAGAACACATTTCTTTGGCTAGAATACACAAATTTTCTTGAATATACAAGAGAAGTTTTATTTTCCATCCTTTGGTGTTTCATGAGCATGCCTTCTAATTTGACGACATTAGATCCTACAATCAATTTGTGAGGGAATAAAGAAGTGGGAAAGGGGTAATTTTCAGAATGGGAAGGAACACTATGGCAAGGATTCCAAGAATAGTACCACCAAGGGGGGCAAACAAAATGGGATGTGGAAAAAAATTCAAGGGAGAAAGAGGGATTTTACGAAATCGAGCAAGGGTAGTTTTCTTAGAAGAAAAAGGAGGGTAATTCATTATGGGATTAAGAAAAGAAAAATAGTGGGAATTTACGAAATAGGAAATAGAAGAAAGGAAAAATTTAACCTTCAAAATATGCATGCACTAGTGCCAGAAAAAGTAAATGCAGCAGTGGGAATTAGGTGTTACTTGGATAAACATTTCCATGATAGTTATCCCAAACTTGGGTAAGGGCTTGGTTCCTTGAACTTGGTTCTTCTTGGTGACATCCAACATATTTAAAAATAAAGCAACATTCCCTTTTTATTGAAATTTTGATCTTCCTGCCAGCATGCTAGTTTTTAGGTTGATCCTTCTGTAATCATGTCAGTCAACTGATTTTCATAATTACAGAATTTTTTTTTCTTTTTATATATTTTTTTATTTTTGTCGTTTTTTTTCTCTCTTTTTTTTAATTATATAAGGAAAATAAAGAATTAGATCTTCAACAGGTACCGGTGTTGCCACCTACCTTCTCCTTTTCAGATTGTTGTTGGACTTGCTGCATAAAATCTCCTTTAGTAAGGGGTTGAAAATACACCTTTAGTCTATGCCCATTTACCAGGAACACGAAACTCTGCCCATCAATAGTTTTGATTTATACCGCTCCATTCTCAAACACTTTAACTACTTCATATGGTCCCATCCAGCGCGTATGGAATTTCCCTTTAAAATATTTAAATCTAGAATCATAAAGGAGTACCCAATTGCTTGGTTGGAACTGCTTCTTCTGGATAGACTTATCATGCCACCTCTTGTGTTGCTAATGAACCAATATGTTCTGTTGAATAGCATTCCTTCGGAATTCATATAATTCATTCAATTATAGGAGACATTGTTGTTGTGCTTTAGAGATATCTAGCCCCAATTGGACTGCAGTTCTAAAAGTCTTGATCTGGAACTCTATCGACAAGAGGACTTGTTTCCCGTACACCAACTCATATGGTGTGTGTCCTATGTTGTTCCTCCAAGTGGTTCGATACGACCACAAGGCTTCAGGTAATTTATTAGCACAATCCTTTCTATGGATATTTACTGTCTTTGTGAGGATAGACTCAATTACTTTATTTGTGGACTCCACCTGAAAAATTTTCTTGTGGGTGATACGGTGTAGATTTCCCATGCTAAATTTTGTATTGCTCCATCACACCCTATACTAGATTAGAAATAAACTACGTACCATTTTCAGAAACAATCTCTCTAGGCACACCAAATCTAGTAAATATTTCGGTAAAAAGAAAATCAACAACAACTTTTTCAGTAGCAAAAGAAACATCTTTAACTTCTACCCATTTTGTAACGAAATATGAACAAAAAAAAATGTTCTTTTTATTTAATCATGTTGGATTTATTGGTCCTACAAATCAATGGCCCATTTTTCAAAAGGCTCAATCATAACCTGAGGAAATAAAGGCATGTCATTGGTTTGATTAGGTTGGCCAACTCGTTGACAACCATCACATCGCTTGACATATTGTTTAGCATCCTCAAACAAGGAGGGCCAAAAAAAGGCACTGTGAAACTTTGTATGCGTCTCTTATCAAATAAGCTCTGATCACAAGGTTCTGCCGGGCATATTTTAAGATATCAAACACTTCTTCCTCTCTTACACATCTACGGCTAATAAGGTCTAGTCCAGTGTAAAAGATGTCTCCTTGAACCCAAGAATATGCAGCACTTTTATGTATGATACTCCGCTTTTCACGAGCGGATAAGTGAGGTGGTGTTTTTCCAATGACTAAATGATAGCTATGTCAGCGAACCATGGGGATTCTATTGACACAGCAAATAGATGTTCGTAAGGAAAATCATCATCAACGGGAATTGCTTCACCAGGATTATCTAATCTTGAAATAAAATTTTCTACCACATTAGATTTTCCTGGTCTATCAACAATAGTAATGTTAAATTCCTTCAACAATAATAACCACCTAGTCACTCTACCGCAAGCTAATGGTTTATTCATTAAATATTTTATCGTGAAATGATCAGTATGTACAAATAATTCATATCCTATAATGTAGTGTTTGAATTTATTAATGGAAAATATTACATCTAAAAACTCTTTCTCAGTAACTATGTAATTCACTTCAGCGGGTGACAAGTTTTTATTGATGAAGTAAATGGCATAGGATTTGTTGCCCGTGGCTTCTCACAGACCAGGGGATCACTTCAAAGAGACCTTGCACCGTCACAAGGGCATCACACACGGACGATCCTAGCTCTTCGGCCGAAGATGGGGTGGCACATCCACTCGACCGATGTGGACACCTGCCCTTCAATGAAGTCATTAAGGAGGAGGTGTACAAGCAGTGCCTGGGCACGCGAGATTCTATGATTTCATGTGTGCACTATAGAGAGCATTGTACGGGCTAGACAAGCACTTCGTGCTTCGTACACACAGATAGACAGTTACTTTACCGGACTTGGATTCTCCAAGAGTGAGGTGGATCCTAACCTGTACCAGATTGTGGTGGAGGGGAAGTTGCTGATCATTGTAATGTATGTAGATGATCTGATTTTGACGGGAGATGAGTTGTTGATACTTTCATGCAAGGAGGATCTTGCTAGAGAGTTTGGGATGAAGGACTTGGGCCTCCTTCATTATTTCCTGGGATTGGAAATCTGGCAGCGCAGTGGTGGACTGTTTGTTTCTCAGGGTAAGTATGCCCAGGAGATACTGGATAAGTTCAACATGCATGGATGCAAGCCTGTTGATACTCCTCTTCCTAGAGGTTGGAGGAAGGAGGATGCTACTTCAGCGGAGGTAGTGGATGCCATTGTTTATCGATAGTTGGTGGGTTCTCTCATGTATTTAGATAATACAAGATCGGACATATGCTATGCGGTGAACCAACTTTCACAAGCTATGGTTAAGCCTACCAAGCTCTTCTGGAAGGCAGGCAAGCATGTATTGCGTTATCTCAGTGGCACATCAGGATATGGACTGTGGTACAGACAGGAGGATGAGGTGAAGCTATGTGGCTTCACGGATGCAGATTGGGTAGGGAGCCCAACAGACCGAAAGAGCACATCTGGAGGGATCTTCAATATCGGTTCGATAGCAGTTTCCTGGTACAGTAGGAAGAAGAGATCCGTGGCACTCAGTTCCGTGGAGGCCGAGTACATGGCAGCAAGCTTGGCTGCATGCGAGGCTATTTGGATGAGGAAGATTCTGGTCGGGTTGTTCGGGTCGCATTTGGAGCCTACTGTGATTTATTGTGATAACCATAGTTGTATTAAACTCTCAATAATCCAAACATTTCATGACAGATCCAAACACACCACTGCACCATCATATTTATATCAGTGGGGGCCAGAGAATCATGTTACTGCTAGAATTCCCACGGAGGATCATGATGCCGACATCCTGACGAAGGCGCTCACCAGGAGCAAGTTCGAATTCCACAGAGGCAGGATAGGGGTTGCAGATAATCCATATCTTGCTGAGAGGGAGTGTTGAAAATGCAGCAAGATGATGGAGCTTAGTGAAATGAAGTCGCCTTCACTATGCAACGCGAGGCTATTTTTGCTTAAAGTCTATTTTTAGACTATGTCTATTTTTGCATAGTTATGGATCATGGTCTATGATAACATATATCGCTATTTATGGATATTTATTAGCCATAAAAATAGATGGACCCCGTTAAATACATTAGCGCTTTCTATTTTTAGACTCATTTAGTTGCAAAATATAGGGTCATCAAATATTAGCTCTTAATAATATTTGGACTATAAACATTATCTTATCCTCTTGGCGCACTTCAGTTTGAGCTACGGATGTGGCCCATGCAGCTGAAAAAGGAATTACGCTATTCCTATGGGTTTGGTTGAGCTATTGCATGGTTGACTTCAGTTAGACTCATGTGGCAGGTTTTTGGTGGAGTTGATTGAGGAGTTGATGGAGTTGTGTTCGGTTTAACTTAGTTGAACTAGTTGTATTTATTTTAACTGGCTAATACACTAGAGATGAGTGGTGTGAATTAATTATTAATTAATTCACTAATTATTAACTCATTATTCAACTAAATAACACATCAGTTAACACCAGTGCATGGACAGTTCAGTGGAGACCAGTGGAAGAGATAGGTGAAAGAGTTGGTTTGCTATTAGTTGTGACATTAGTTGTGCATGAGATTTGCACAAGAATTGGAGGAGATTTCCAATGAGAATTGCGTAGTTGGAGCTAGTGGGATTAGAACTTGGATCTCATTCATTACTCACTTGGATTGCGAAGTAGAGGCAGGCAAACAGTGGAGGAGTTTTGAACCCGTGATTTGTTCAAAACTGAGCTAGTTTGTGTGTAACTTTTGGAGATAGTACTGAGTACTTGTGAGGAGTATTGTGCTATGTATTGTTACATGTTCTCTTCCATTATAATATACAAAATAGCTAGGGGTTTTCAGCTATAAGCTTTCCCCATTACATACTGTGTTGATATGTGTGCTTGATTATGTTTTAATGAGCGCATGCGACTGCTTTCTATTTCCGCATACTGATGATCAATTGTAGAAGAGGTTATGTGTTATGCATGAATTTGAATTAGTGTGTGACCAGGATAATCTCGGTGAATATATCTTCATTATTCAGCAAATTTCTACATGGTATCGGAGCGAAGAATTGATCATTGGGATCTATTACAGTGATTACAATTATTTCAGTAGACAGAGTCTGTAACGGGCCAGGTAGCCTCTGGATCCATCCTTTCTCTGAAAGGTGATATATCCAGTAAATTCCCTTACATTCGATCTCTGTGCTAGAAATAATATGTTCTCACAGATCCAGAAGCAGTTGATTTTTGAGCTTAGAATTCGAATTTTTGCAGCAGTTTGTTTTTTTCTTGGTGCTAGAGTTGAAATGTCTTTCAATGGATTGCGACTAGAATATGCCCTTGAGGGCAGTTCGAATTATGTTGCATGGAAGGAAAAAATGGAGGTGGTATTATATGATAACGGGCTGAAGGAGTTCATATATGCTGAGATCCCAAAGCCTACTGATGCTGCTCAAGTTGAGGCTTGGCAAAAGAAGATAGCAAAATGTCGAAGGATTCTATTGGAGGGCATGAAGGATCACATTGTATCCAGCCTGCATGGAAAAGCTTCTCCATATTTGATGTGGAAAGCATTGACAGATCTATTCCAGAGCAAGAGCGACCAGAGGAAGTTAGCGCTCAAGGATAAACTTAGAAACATTAAGATGGAGAAAGGCGACAATATCGCCAAGTACCTCACGAAGTTCACTCAATGCAGAGATGAGCTGGGAAGTGTGGGGGTGATTATCGATGATGAGGACTTGGTGGACCTGGCTCTCCTTGGTCTTCCGAAGAGTTGGCATTCCTATCAGGACTCTGTCAATGGTCGGGAGAAGCTGCTGGGATGGGAGTGACTTTGGTCGGATCTCATGCAAGAGGAGATAAGGCGAACTACCAGGGACGGATCTTCATCAAAGGCATCTGATGAAGAAAATTGCGCTTTGGATGCCAAAGCAAAGAAGGGGAAGAGCAAGAAATCTTCTCAGTCTGGTGCGAAAGGCAAGAAGCAATACATGTCCAAGGTGAAGTGCTTTCATTGTCACCAACACGGACATTATGCCACAAATTGTCCGCAGAAGAAGAAAAATAAGCATGCTGCTGGATCTGCAGCGGGAGAGGCATTGGCCTCCCAGTTCGAGCTGAATTTTTCGTTGATCGCATGCTTGGTCTCAAGTGTGATGGGATCAGTATGGTTCTTGGATAGTGGTGCGTCATTTCACATGACCGGAGATCGGGATTTGTTTTCAGATCTAGAGGAGAAAGATCTTGGAGTGCACATCGAGATGGGCGATAATGGTAGATACAGTGTGACCAGTATCGGTACCATTTCCTTTGAGAGGGAGTCTGGTAAACCCTTCGTATTGAAGGAAGTATTGCATGTTCCAGGATTGATGAAGAATCTGATCTCTGTGGCGATGTTGGAAGACAAGGGGTAACATGGTTCAGCGAGGGAAAGGCTTTCCGCACAAGAAGACAACTCGGGAGAGACCCTGAAGATATGGGTTCGAGCCGAAGAACCTGGCCGGTATTGGTAAGCAGATGGTTGCGCAAAGAATGGCATGCAAGGCAAGGAGAAGTGGTGAGCCAAGATGATGGCGAGTCAGGAGCACGTGAGATTGGGCCACCTTCACCATGGCAGCTGGAAGACATCAAAAGATATTTTCATCGGGCTTCCCAAGGGCAATTCTCACAAGAAGCGTATCAAAGGCAAGGTGGCCTTGGGAAAATTTTTAGCCACTCCTTCACGAGAAGGATAATGCAAGCCAAGATGATCCTTGAGAGAGTTCACACAGACGTGGACCTTTCTCCAAGAGGCTTCGACAACAAAGCACAAGTACTATGTGATCTTTGTCGATGATTTCTCTCGGAAGTGCTGGATCTTCTTCATGCAGAAGAAGAGCGAGACATTTTCAAAGTTCTGTGAATTCAAGGCACTGGTTGAGAAGGAATCGGGGAAGCATGTGAAGGCTCTTAGGAGCGACAATGGTGGTGAATTCATCTCTACTGAATTCAAGGACTTTTGCAAGCAAGTGTATGGAGCCCGAAGAGAAATTATCGTCAATTTACAACCTGTCAGCAGTAATCGTGTTGTCACCAGCGAAAGAACAACGATCGTGGTGTCGATGGGCGACCATGATCAGTGCCTGCCCCTTCACTTGTGCGTAGGCGGCACATCAGCAGTGGCGGTGCAGAACCGTTGTCCTCACAAGATACTTGGCATGATTACACTGGAGGAGGCGTTTTCTGGTAAGACACCTGATATTTCCCATTTGAGGATTTTTGGTTCACATGTCTACATGCATGTGATGAAGGATGCCAGAAAGAAGCTAGATTCGACTGCAGAGGTTGGGATATTTGTGGGGTACACTGATACGCCCCACAACTATCATGTGCATTTGCCAGACAGTCGCAATACTGTTGTGTGACGGGATATCAAATTTCAGGAGGAGAAAGCCATGTAGTGTTCGCTTGAGAGGGAGCCACACTTGCATGCAGATGAGGAGCTATTAGTTCCTAAGGATGAGCTTCTGGATGTGGATCAGCCACAAGAGGAAGTTCATGGAGTGGAACAGACCACTCATGCAGCGCCAACCATTAGAGGGTGCAAGCGCACTACAGAAGCTGAGCGACTGGCTCGAGATGCAGAGAAGGTTGTAGGATCACCTACAGCACAGCGCAGACAGAGACAGTCACCGGACCGGTACACTGGATACATGGCTCTTATGAGAAAATGTGTCGTGAAAGAGCCATCCTCTTTCGAGGACGCTGTGGAGGATCCCGCATGGGTAGATGCGATGGTGCAAGAGTATGATTCTATTGTCAGAAACAGTGCATGGGAGATTGTCCCGCGACCAGAAGGGAAATCAGTGGTGGGTTTGCGATGGATCTACAAAGTGAAGCAGGCGGCTCACAGGAGTGTGGAGAAGTAAAAGGCAATATTTGTTGCCCATGGCTTCTCACAGATCAAGGGGATCGATTATGAGGAGACCTTTGCACCTGTCGCAAGGTACTCTTCCATATGGACGATCCTAGCTCTCTCAGCGCAGATGGGGTGGCACATCCATCAGATGGATGTGAAGACTGCGTTCCTCAATGGAGTCATTAAGGAGGAGGTGTACATAGAGCAGCCCGAAGGTTTCAAGATCTTCATCAGTGAGTCGCATGTGTGCAAACTCAAGAGAGCACTGTATGGGTTGAATCAAGCACCTCGTGCTTTGTACACACGGATATACAGTTACTTTACCGGACTTGGATTCTCCAAGAGTGAGGCGGATCCTAACCTGTACCAAATTGTGGTGGAGGGGAAGTTGCTGATCATTATGCTGTATGTAGATGATCTGATTTTGATGGGAGATGAGTTGTTGATACTTTCATGCAAGGAGGATCTTGCTAGAGAGTTTGAGATGAAGGACTTGGGCCTCCTTCATTATTTCCTGGGATTGGAAATCTGGCAGCGCAGTGGTGGACTGTTTGTTTCTCAGGGTAAGTATGCTCGGGAGATACTGGAGAAGTTCAACATGCATGGCTGCAAGCCTGTTGATACTCCTCTTCCTGGAGGTTGGAGGAAGGAGGATGCTACTTCAGCGGAGGTAGTGGATGCCACTGTTTATCGACAGTTGGTGGGGTCGCTTATGTATCTGGTCAATACACGACCCGATATATGCTATGATGTTAACCAACTTTCGCAAGCTATGGTTAAGCCTACCAAGCTCTTCTGGAAGGCAGGCAAGCATGTATTGCGTTATCTTAGAGGCACATCGGGATATGGTCTGTGGTACAGATAAGAGGATGAGGTGAAGCTATGTAGCTTCACGGATGCAGATTGGGCAGGGAGCCCAATGGACCGAAAGAGCACATCTAGAGGGATCTTCAGTATCGGGTCCACAGCAGTTTCCTAGTATAGCAGGAAGCAGAGATCCATGGCACTCAGTTCCGCGGAGGCCGAGTATATGGCAGCAAGCTTGGCTGCATGCGAGGCTATTTGGATGAGGAAGATTCTGGTCGGGTTGTTCGGGTCGCATTTGGAGCCTACTGTGATTTATTGTGATAACCAGAGTTGCATTAAACTCTCGGCTAATCTAGTATTTCATGATAGATCCAAAAACATCGACATCAGGTACCATCATATCAGATATTGTGTGCAATGGAGAATCATGTTACTTTCATATATTCCCACGGAGGATCAGGATGCTGACATCTTGACGAAGGCGCTCACCAGGAGAAAATTCGAATTCCACAAAGGCAAGATAGGGGTTGTAGATAATCCATATCTTGTTGAGAGGGAGTGTTGAAAATGCAACAAGATGATGGAGCTTAGTGAAATGAAGTCGCCTTCACTAAGTGGGCCTGCAGGCTATTTTAGCAAGAAAGTCTATTTCTAGACATATGGATCATGGTCTATGAGCTACAAGATGATTTATAGATGATTGGCCTAGGTTGTAAAAATATATGGACCTCTATTTTTAGACATTGGGCAGTTTTTATTTTTAGACTGTCGAGCTAAAAATAGAACAGTCAAATATTATTAGCTCTTAATAATATTTGGACTATAAACATTATCTTATCCTCTTGGCGCACTTTAGTTTGAGCTACGGATGTGGCCCATGCAGCTGACAAAGGAATTACGCTATTCCTAGGGGTTTGGTTGAGCTATTGCATGGTTGACTTCAGTTAGACTCATGTGGCAGGTTTTTGGTGGAGTTGATTGAGGAGTTGATGGAGTTGTGTTCGGTTTAACTTAGTTGAACTAGTTGTATTTAGTTTAACCGGCTAATACACTAGAGATGAGTGGTGTGAATTAATTATTAATTAATTCACTAATTATTAACTCATTATTCAACTAAAGAACAATCAATTAACACCAGTGCATGGACAGTTCAGTGGAGACCAGTGGAAGAGATAAGTGAAAGAGTCGGTTTGCTATTAGTTGTGACATTAGTTGTGCATGAGATTTGCACAAGCATTGGAGGAGATTGCCAATGAGAATTGCGCAGTTGGAGCTATTTGGATTCGAACTTGAATCTCATTCATTACTCACTTGGATTGCATAGTAGAGGCAGGCAAATAGTGGAGGAGTTTTGAACCCGTGATTTTTTCAAAACTGAGCTAGTTTGTGTGTAACTTTTGGAGATAGTACTGAGTACTTGTGAGGAGTATTGTGCTATGTATTGTTACATGTTATCTTCCATTATAATATACAAAATATCTGGGGGTTTTCAGCTATAATATTTCCCCATTACATACTGTGTTGATATGTGTGCTTGATTATGTTTTAATGAGCGCATGCGACTGCTTTCTATTTCCGCATACTGATGATCAATTGTAGAAGAGGTTATGTGTTATGCATGAATTCGAATTAGTGCGTGGCCAAGATAATCTCAGTGAATAAATCTTCATTATTCAGCAAATTTCTACACAAAGGAATGTTGGCAAGATGTAGACCAAGAAAAATCACTATCCTTAGACAAAATTCAAAAAATGGGGGTAGTTATCCTAGAGAAATTCTCAATGAATTTCGTATAGTAGCCCGCATGTCCTAGAAAACCTCTTACTTCCCTTTGAGTTTTGGGTACAAGAAGACTCAAAATAATTTCTATTTTTGCAGGGTCAACCTGGATATCTTTGTCTGAAATAAGATGCCCAAGAACCACTCTTGCCTTGCACATTAATCTACACTTTTTTTCACTTAAGGCAAGATGAACTTCTTGGAAACGAAGAAGCACTTTTTTTCTATATTTTTTAGGGCTCCCTGAAATGAATCACCAAACACATAAAATTCATCGATATATATTTCCACACACTCAAGGTCAACAAAAATGGCCAAGACTTCCCTTTGAAAGGTAGTCAGGGCATTACACAGCCCAAAGGGAAGCACTCAATAGGAAAAAGTGCCCCATGGACATGTAAAAGTGGTTGTGTCTCGACCCTCGGGTGCAATCTGTATCTAGTTATAACTACTAAAGCCATCTAAAAAAGAAAATAACTTCTTACGAGCAAGGATATCGAGTACCTAGTCGATAAAAGGAAGGGGGAATTAATCCTTAAGAGTTACTTTGTTCAATTATTTATAGTCAAATCAAATACGCCATCCCCCATCTTTCTTCAGAACTAATACCAATGGAGAGACCCATTGGCTGTCGGAAATATGATAGATAAAATCAAAGTCCAAGAGTTTTTGCAATTCTTCTTTTACAACATCTCTTAGACAGGTAGAGATCCATCCTGAATATAGATATGGTGAGTACAAGTTTCAGGAGGGATGCCTTTCATATCTTCATAACCCCATGCAAAGGCATCAAGATGGTTTCACAACAAACTCACAAGCTGCTCTTGCTGGGATGAATCCAAGTCTTAACTGATATGTAAAGATTTTCCCGGACTAATCTCAGCAAGAGTAGTATTAGGCTCAAGAGTACATAGAGGTGTTACTAAAGGTAGTGCTGAGGGAGGTAGAGATTCATGACTTTCCTGAAAATCTAGAATAAAATTTTGACTCAATGACTCAAAATTGGGCATGGTGTCTAGATTGTTAAGGAATTCTTGAACCTCACCCCCCTGTGAGGACTCGGCATACTGATGTATCATGGAAACATAATGAGTCTCCTCATCACTACTGTATTCAAACCACAATGTTTCTCGAAGCTCCTGAATGGATCTAGTAGGTGGATACAAGGTGACCTTCTTCCTAGAATCTCCATGGGAAATATACATGTCACCAGAACAACATCCAATATAAGCATCGACCGTAGAAATCCATGGTTGTCCCAAGATCAAGGGATTTCCTCCCGCAATATTCTTTGGTTGTAGCACAATGAAGTGTGTGGGGTATTCCCAAGAATCTAATGAAATGACCACATCATCCAACACCCCTTCCATCTTGATTTTAGATATTTCTACCAATTCAAGCACAGTGGGAGTAGGAAAAATATGGACCAATTCAAGTTGATCCATGGTTTTCTTGGTCATAACATTAATGGATGCCCCCGGGTCTATAAGTACATTATAGATAAGGACATCACCTATCTGAACAAAGACAACATGGTTTCCGGGGTCAGTATATTTCTCCATGTGCATACACCCTGCCATTAACTCTTCTGCTCTCCCAACAAATTGAATGGTTTGAGGTTCTAATATTCTCCTTCCTAGCTTCTTGAGACAGATTTCCCTAATGATTTTTGTACAAATGGGGTTATCTTTGATAGCTTGGAGTAGAGGCACCTTTATGAAAAGGTTCCTAAGCTCAGAGGCTAGGCTAGACTCAGGATTGGGGTCATTCTTCTCCACAACTAGCCTTTATGGATAGGGAGGCCAGTTGGAAGAAGATGGTAAAGGCTTTGAGGGTACGGGGATAGCCTGAATGGTGAAATTCTTGTCAGAATTGTCAGGATTTTACTCCTCACCTTTCTCTTCAATAATCACCATAGGTTGTTTCTATTTTTCTGTGGCTACTATCTTGCTCGATCTTAGTTGGAGATCATTGACTCCAACTGGCATGGATTATTATCTGGATGAGGAAAGCGGGTTCATAGAATGGATCATTTGTACTTCTTTGTTATTTGGGTTGGGTAAGGGTTGGGTAGGCAGCTGAGGAGGTTGAAACGGTGGGGGTAAAGGCAATGGTGGCATTGGTTGACTCATCTGAGGTAATGATGGTTGTGGCATTGGGTAAGGTGCATATGTACGTGGGTATGACTGCATAGGTACAGGATAGGAATGGTGTGAATGGTTTGGCCCTTTCCATCCTTGTTTCCAAGATTGGGAGGGTTTTCCATAATGATATTGGTTCCCATGCTGCCAATGTTGAGGGTGACTAGTGTTAGGATAGGAATATGGATGTGCATTATAACCAAAAAATGTGGTGGAAATTTAGGAGCCATACTTGCACTTACCTGAGGCCAGTTTCTTCATGCTCCCATAACATGCAATGATTCGGCTTCAGGTTTTCCTCCTTTAAATACAGCTTTTAGCCTAGGTATGGCAGGAAATTTTTCAGTGGCATGGTTCTTTGCAAAAATTTCACAATTATTAGTTCCTTTTATATCAAGAGGATATTCCCTTAAAAGATTCTTTTTCCTACACTTTGGACAAGAAATAGACAATGAATCATGTTCTTCTACAAGTTTTTACTGAAATTTCAAGGAGTCTATTTTTTTGCTAATATTATTCATTATTTCAATTTTCATATTGTCCATTTTATTCTCCAATCCAACAATCATAGCATCAGTAGATTCGGTTTCTTATTTCTATTCTGAATTCCTTTACCTGATCTATATTGGTTCCTGGAGAATTTCCTGTACAAGTCACAGATTTGATCAAAAATATTTCCAGGCAATATCCCCTTGTCCTAACAAATTTAGATTATTTCTAGCATCATCAGTAAGTCCATGTAAGAACAAGGTTATGATGGTACTTAGATCCAATTTTTGCTTTGACCTTTAAAGGATGTACAAGAATCTCTCTAAGTAGTCCTCTAGATTCTCATCATCATTTTTCAAAATAGTAAAGATTTCATCTTGAATATCTCTAGTTTTATGATATTCCTAATATTTCAACAAGAAAACTTTCTTCATCTGTTCCTAAGAGGCTATAGTGTTTCCTCCTAGTCCCATGAGCCAGTGAAGTGCTACGTCCATGAGAGTTGCAGGAAACAAATTTAACTTCTGAGCATCAGATGAATAATCATAACTTCTACATAAAGTATCAAACTCAAATAATAAAGATTTTGGATCTTCATGTACCTCATCATAGAAATGAGGAAGAGCTGATGGTGAAATATTTTTCATTTGTACTTGTATGTCAGGATCCACAATTGGGAATCCAAAAGTGGATTGTTCCTCGTTTACCTGATTTTCACCAATTCCCTCTACATGGTCTTCTTGATATTCCATTTTTACTCCTCCAAGAGAACCACTATCAACAAGTTCGGAAGGCTAACTATGGTTTCTAATAGTCCCCTTCTTCCCCTTTGTGGGTTGTGTCACACCTGGACTACTGCTTCCAGAGCCCAAGTAGATTGTTCTTGCGTGATGAGTCCGAGTTTGTTTGGACTTTATTCCTACAAAAGATGGCCTAATATGACATTTTATTTCATATTTATCAATATTTCCTCGGCCCTTAGTGGGCTTCAGCCCCCTACCTCTTTTAGGCATTCATTTGAAAAAATGAAAAAAAGAAATTCCAATAAAATGCTGCAAATTCAAAGATAACTCAACACCTATAAATTCCTTCAACCAATAGAAGTGCACTACAGAAAAAATAATAGCAGACTTACCCCTATTTCAAAAAAATGGAAAATTCTTACCAATTCAAATCGCCTCCTCGACAACGGTGCCAAAATGTTGGGTGCAAGAATTGCACTTAAGCAAGCTCCTTCAACAATTAATTATCAACCCGAGGGTTCGTAAAATTAGAGATGAATCACATGTAATGCCAGAAGTGGTATGAACTTTTCCTATTCCTATTCCTACTTCTTAATTGAAATATTACAGAATAAAGAAAGAAAACAATTTCAAAGGCAATTGACATCAAAAAAATTCTAGTGTTGGAATGTAAACAAATGTATTTGCGAAGAAATCAAGTAAAGGAACTTTCACATAGCTGGAAACAATATTAAATGCTGAAATAAAACTCTATGATTATCTTCAGTATATATGGTGGTAGTTTAAAAGTGGACCCTTGAAAATATCTACCTTCTAAATTATTTTCCTTTTACACTAAGCAATCGTTCTTGTACTCTTGCAATCTGCTTGCACTAGTGCAGGTAAAGAACTTATGTGAAAAGTATATTTTACCCTCTTATGCTGAAGACTTATGTCTTCGTGTAGGTGCTCTAAGCCTTAAGGCTTAGATCACTCTATTCATGTGACAAGAGACTCGCTCTTGCACTGGGACAGAGCTTCCTACACCAAGGTTTCCAATTTACTTTCAAAAGAATCAAAGGACACGTTGAAAATAATTGCAATTGCGAGCTAAATTCTGAGATAAATTATACATGGAAAAGAACTCTTTAATCAACTGAACTTGCAATAAAAATAAACTTATAAATCGAAACAATCTTCAACAGTGAAGAAAAATTTCAGTCAAAGGAATTTGCATGCAATCAAATCTAACTCTCGACAAGTTCACTTATAATGTTATAGATTACTTTTAATCCCTTTCCTTAAATCGTGAAGTGCAGACATAAATTAAGATGTTGCAATGACATTCTTTCTCATTTCACGAATTCATTCTTAACCTTTAGAAGTTTAGCTTTTAATATTAATAATGTTTTCTTCTAATGATAACGCTTACTTGCAAAAGTAAATTAAATCATATACAGGAAAAGGAAAAGAGCACTTGCTGTAAATAAATGAGAAAACCATACTGAAAAATCCTACATGAAATGGTGCAGGAATAATATTCCTGCACAATCCAAGCAGAAGAAAACCAGGAAAGAAATTGCAGGAAATAAATAAATTCAATTTAGAGTTCCACACAATGGATTCGTTCACACTTTCCGGATGCGGATGACATCGCGGGTTAAAAGGCCTCCAGGCCTGGCGCACACACCAAGGAGGTTCACCTGGGGTGGCCACATGGCCCCCCATGGTGTTATTAATGGCAAGCTCATTAATCCCGAGCGCTTGTTAATTACTCCTCCTCGCCGTCAATTGAACCGTCCTGCTCGCCGCACCAGTCTTCAAATGGAGCACCATTGTTCGCATTCCTCGGATTTCTTCGGCTCTGCTCACCGCCCTTTGTCACCTCTGCGCTCGCACTGCCCGGGCGGCTGTGCATTCAGTGAGGCTTGCATTGGTTCAGGTCGCAGACGCTCTTTGCATTGTTGTTTGGATGCGCTTCCAGGCCATCGTTTCTCAAATAGTAACTTCTGCCCTGTTCTGTTCAATTCTCATTCTTCTCCTGTTATTATTGGTCAAATTAACTCCATTCCTGCAGCTCCTTCTGGTAACTGGTTGGATTCCTCCCGGAATTTCAGTATGCCCAGGCTCAGGCAAAGAATGTCTTGCAGGAAAAGTGCCTCACGAGGCAGGTCCATGAGTGAGCGACCCTCCAATTCTAATGCAGGTTACTCCATGGACCAAGATGAAAGGCATCCCATTCCTCTGTATGTTGATCTTGCTGGTCGTCTCCATGACAGCGTTGCCCCGGCGCCTCCTCAGCCCTCGCACCCGCCTCGTGCTCCCACTCTGAATGTTCAGTCGCCTCCCCCGCTTCAGGCCTCCGACCCCCCTCCTCGCCCTGGCAGTCATTTTATAAGGCACTCAACGCAACAAGCGGAGCTGCGTTTCGATTGTGCCTTCGACCGGCCCTCCATTACTGCCCTCATCACGATTTCTCTGCGAGAAGAGACCACTCTCCCTCCTGTTCAGCCGCTTAACCCTGTGCACTCCCCTTCTAAGCCTAGCTTTGAGCCCCCCTCTGGCCCTGCTCCCGGTCCTAGCACGCACCCCCTCGGATTTCCGCCTGACTCTGTCACTGCTCATCCGGGACAGGCGCACTTGCAGATGGAAGTTGGCCCGTCTGGTGAAGATGCTGATAAGAACGATGAAGAGGATGCGGAAGATCACTATGGCTGCCGAATCGAGGAAGAGAATCCGGAATCCGACTAATTGCTCCAGGACCAATTCTCAGTATGATTTCTGTGCTAGAATTTTTGATAAATTTTTGTTTTCAATGGTCACTCACAGCAGACAACGCTGCATGTATTTTTTGGCACTTTTAAGTTTTGATAATCTGTATGTAAGTGATATAAGTGACTTAGCACCGGTTTCCCAGTTCCTGGGCGGTGGCAACTTTGACAAAAAAGCTGGTTTCCCGTTAATGGGCAGCTCTATAGCTAGACAGACAGTGGACTTCAAGCCCGGTCTCAGGCTTCCTCAGCTGAGCCGAGGCATTTTTGTACTTTAATGTTTATAATAGAAATAGCGTAATTTAGAAAAAAAAAAAAAATGGATTCGTTCACACTTTGACTATTAAATGAAATTAAATCAGAACTCTGAAGCAAGAATGAAATAAATATTTAAGCCACGCATATGCAAGTAAATAAATCAACACACACAAAACTTTTAAAATAACGAAAGCACAAGGGTAAACGAGTTGGGCTGGCTGGGCCCTAGCTAACCAGCTTGTTTCCCGTTTTAGGAAATGAAACTCTTCAGCACTTTAATCAACACATCAATAAAATATTAGATGCAATGTGAGAAAATCATGGCGCAGTTCTTTGTATTAACTTTGATCATCAAACATACATTATGGTTCAAGTCTAACCCAGATCAAGGGAGATAACGAAATTATAAATTAAATAGGATTACAGTCACGTTGTTATCACTAAACTAGTTCTATCTAAGAGCTATATTTTATACAGTCCTTTGGCCTATGGCCATGATTTCTAATCACATAGTCGTTCTCAGATCAAGCCTTTCGACTGAATGGACTAACAAACAAAATTACAAAATTGGGCCAACAACTATAATAAGTCACGAGCTAATCGCTGGCCGTAGACCCTATCTTTGGCAACATCCCTGAGTATACTCCGCCTATGTTTAACTTCAGATAATCCGCAACCGAACTGGAAGACGTGGACCAAAACACGGAGTGATCGAGTTGTTGCGGAGATCACTGAACAGTGATTGTTGGCAGTGCAGGAATATGCCTGCACTAGATCACACTAACATAATGATTAATACTTAGCTTATCAAATACTTTAGGAAAGTAAATATAAGTTACAAGAAATAATTAAAGGCACTATTTAAAATGATTAATTAAGCACCTAATAAACCTTAATCATGAAATATGAAGTTTATGTAGGAATAGACAATTTTCTTGGAATAGTGCAGGAATGAGAAGGCTTATGGAGATAAAACATAGGTTAATGATTATAGGAAGGGAGTAAAAATAGAACATTTTGGCACACCAACAAATATCCATATGAAACCTTGGTTAAATCATGATTTACTATGGCCCCAATTATCACTATGGTGTGCCTAGAATGGCATTTAAAAAAAAATGAGGCCTCTTTCATTTTACACAAATATAGCACCAAAAAATATTCGGCAAGCATGAATGTCGTTCACACTTGTGCCATGAAATGAAAAGTAGAGGTGAATAGTCATAGAATACACAAGTGAATTAGCTCAATATATATCTAATTAATATGCATCTACGTTATCATAATATAAGAGAGTTATTTCAAACTTACTTAAAATAAACCAAAAATAGAGAGATGGGTTCCCACAAAGGGAAATTTCTGTCAATGTCATCTCTTATGGTTTTAGAAAATATTTTCAAAATATAAAAAATATTCAAGAAAGAGGTAGAATTAAGAAACAAAACAATTCAAGTTTCATACCTCAACATGAAACCAGTATTCATAATTTGAGTTTTAGCCATACTGTGAAAATATTCACCCTTTCCATGGCTATTGAAAATCATGGAGACGTTGGATGGATAAAGGGTTGTGGGGAACCTCCATTTTGAAACAAAATTTCACAAAGACCTAGCTCATATTAGGAAGACCAAGCAATGCCTGAGAAATGACATTTGATCTAAAATATTTCTCGCTCGGTGGGGGAGGAATATTCTACATATTTAATTTTGTAGGCTACCTCGTCTATATCTAATAGAAGATTGCTATCCAATGGCTTCAACCATCAAAACCCATCATTGTCTCCCCACAAAGGCTACTGTGCTCCCCTAATCCTCATAATACTTTTCTTCCTCACAAGGGATTTTGTACTCCTCTTCTCCTTACAATATTTTTCCTTGCAAGGGCTCTTGTGCTCCTCTGCTCCTCATAATATTTTTCCCAATAATAAAAAGGGCCATGATTCACTAGGTTCCCACATCCATTTTTAATGATATATGAGTACAATATGAGTCCATCCTTCATATCCTTCTGACATTTCCTCACCACTACTTTCTTTCACTGGACTACATTCCAACACAATGAAATCTCAAGATTCATAGTATTCTTGGTCAAATGCTCAATTTATTCTAATAGAAATGCCAAGCTAGCTTATTCTAGTAACTTGTTTCAAGAAAATGGGTCCCAAAGATATAAAATACTGACATGGAAAAGTAGAATAAGCATAGTAGTATAGTCACAATAGAATGTGAAATCTCCTCCCTATAAGAATGCATCTTCTTAATGTAGCTATTAGAGTGGTTATATAGTCTCTTCAAAGTCCTTGTGCTTTGATGGTAATGGACGATCTATATTTTGACACAAGTCAACATGGGCATCAAAAAACTTGAGGGTTTTGCATTTGGGTGTGCGTTGAATAGCAAAGGGTTTATACAAGATGGAATAAAGGGGCTTAATAGGGGTAACCTTTCATTAATTGTTCATTTAGGCCACATGATAAGTCAAGTATTTTCATATTTCCTTACTCTACTGAATAAAGGTCAAACAGTTCTTGGGAAAACATGCAACTCTCATGGATAATTACGTGCTCAATACAGCCCTCATAGAAGCAACGAACATCGATGCAATTTTTTATTATTTGGATGAGAAGTCAAATAATTTTGAGGGCTCGGATCCTGCCAATACATCCCTGTGTGTTTATGGAGATGGATCGGAAGGCACTATAATTGATAGTGGTGTGTTGTCCTTTCCAACCACATCTACCAAGCTATCATGCTCTTTAACCTAGTCTCTGCCTTACCTCTTTCCACCCCTACCTACCAAACTCTCATGCTCTTTAAAAAATTTTGCGACTTATCTCCCTTTCTTGGCATTCTATGATATTTTTTGCAAATTATTTACCATTTTTAGATTTGAAAATACACACCAAATTACCAGATTGCATAACCAAAAACTTTAAATTGAAGAAAGAATATCTATATATATATATATATATATATATATATATATATATATATATATTGTTTAAAATGAAATTATAATAGTCAAAAAAGTTTTAATAATGATTATATGATTTGGGAAATGTTCAATTTTCAATTTTTATGAGGGTGTTTTTTTGGAGTCACGGGTAATGTGGTGAAATATATGATTGCATCTAAATAGATCATATTAAATGGTTTGGTGATACAAGTAGCTCAAATTCCATATCTTTTCCTCCTTCTTAAAATGGTCACAAGATCTTAATTGGAGTGGTTTGGCAAACAATTTATATGTTCTAAGTGGAAGATTTAAAACATTTTTAAAATGATTATATATGGTTTAATAATAGCAGAAGATAATATTTACAATACATTATATACAATTACTATTTATACTTATAAGTTAAATTATTATTTTATTGGACTCTAAACTAGACATAAACAAAACACAAATTTAAAACACACATACACACACACACACACACACACACACCCAAAACAAAACATACATAAAATTTTGTCGAAATACCACCATCCATGAAATGTAATTGTATTTTATCTTTCGGTATTCAAGTTGAAGTTAGATTGTACAATGATTCAATGTCTAATTGCAAGGTATAAACTCTTAGATGTTTATACACATCGCTGGTCTTGGTTGATGAACAATTAATTTTCCGAGATTTTGGTATTTAAATTGAATTAAGGTTCTACGATGAGTCGATGTATAATATCAAGGTGTAAGCTATGAGATTTTTCTAAAGAGAAGAGTTGTTGGTAGTTAATTATGATGTCTAGTGTTAGAAAATAAAATTATTGTAAAATGAATATCCATAGATAAGAAAGATATATATAATGGTAAAAAAAGTTTGCTAGCAACCAGTGTGATCATTTTACAGCCTACCTTTCTTCTAATTTGTTTTGTATTTCCTCTCCTGCTACATCGTTCTCTCAGTTTTCTTCACTCCATCCTATATATTAGGGTCAGAATTGGAATGTAGGGAATTATAAGGAAATAATGTAAATGTGTGAATCATTTATTGTCTCCCATTTTTTCGAGAGTGGAACCTTCAGAATTTGGCGCAATGGTTAGTAGGGGAGGTTTGGTCCCCACACGTCTTCTGTTCTAACCCCAAGAAAGACTATATATGTTTGAGAGTTGATCTAGCTGGTATGATATATTCCATTGAAATAAAAGAGAAAATTACCTACCATAATAGATTCTATATTTAGTAATCATATTCTCTCGTATAGATATAATGTTGTCGAGGCCACAAAGTCATAAAATAAATTTAATTATTTTCTAAGAAAAATAATAATTTGATATTAATTTTTTTAATCGAACATAATTTTTTTTTTTAATCTACTTAAAAAAAAGAGGGACAAAAAAAGGTTCTCAAACTATTGAGAATAAATTATAAAATTTCACAAACATATATGTAATTACTTTGTTGCATCAAATCGATGATAATCTTGGAATGTGGGAGTAAGGTGATTTTACAATAGTGAAAATATATGTCTTTAAATTTTAAGAAGGTGGGTTTTAAAAATGCAAATGTGCTAGGTTTGATTTGAGTCATGTTTAAATTATTCTAACTAGTTTTTGTTAGAAGGAAAAAATAAATTTTCCATTCATGTATGAAAATTAAAAAAAAAAAAAAAAAACTTGGGTGTAATTGAAACTATATCACACCTTTAGGGGTATTTACAAAAAACTTTGGTAGAATGATACCTGGAAGATGTATCATATAGTGGATGGGAATCTCCTACAACACAGAGAAAACAAAAAATGTTGCATATGATCTTAAAACTATCATTCGATGACCAACAATGAAACCCAAAAAAAAAAAAAAATAGGGCATTCAGCGTAGAGTAAACAATTTTCTAGGAAAAGATAGCAACAAAAAGGAAGCCAATCCTCCATACACTGCATAACCAAACCAAATAAAATAAAGTTCCACCCATATTGCTAGGTGACCATCCCACATAAGGGTGCCATTATAGAAACGTTGAAAATCAATCATATCCGAAGACAATATTCATACTTCTTTTGATAACGAGTCTACTTCAACATTTCGTTCTTTGTATATGTGGGAGACAGAGACTTTGAGAAATGTTGAAAATAAATACCCAATCCTAGTCATCTATTAGGATAGGGTAGGGGCCTGTAGAGATGATCATGGACTTTCCCAATTGATTATCACCTTAGATTTTCCAAAATTATCTATCTCTTCAGATTCCATCCACTTGGCGCAATAGAGGTTTCTCCAATAAGCTAGCATATCATCCATAATATTAGTGTCATAGCCACTACACCATTTGAAATTATAGAAATCATCAAGGCTAAAATTAATCAACATCCCACTATTGCAAACCCCTTGAGTAGTATCCCCATAAAAAAATGACAGAGAATCTTCCCCAAACATCCTTCATAGAAATGCATCTACTGGCATACTTATAGATCACATGGCCTTTCCCAAGAAATTAATATGTGATCTTGATGCAATTATCCCTCACGTTTTAATCCTTATACTCAAAAACAAAATTGTTTCATGTGCTCCAAAAGCCCCAAATTATATAGAAAGGAAGGGCTCTATATGCCTTTTTCTTTAAGAACCACTTAGCAAGACAAGAACCCATCGAGGACTACTCCCACATAGTGTTAATTTAGAGAGAATAAATAAACTCCTTCCAAAGTGCAAAAACAAAGGAGCACTGAAGGAATAAATGGCTAGTGTCTTGTGATGTAACCATAGAAAAAGAAAATCTAACAAGTCCCATAAAACCTCTCTTAAGCAAATTTGTCCATGTGATAATTTTTCATACACAATCAACCAACAAAAAAATTTAATTTTAGTGGAATATCTCACTTCGATGTTGTTTATAGCCATCCAAACTCTATATCTAAAGCCTTCCCTTGAGATAAGTAAGCATAAATTCCTTTAACAATGAGCTCCCCATTGGCCATTGGACCATTCCAAGTGAAGCGATCAACCTCCTTGGTAAATCAATTTCCAAATGACTTCAAAAGAAGTATTCCCCACACTCGACCATTAGGACACTTGAAAGGCCAATATTTGCAACCTCATTCCATGATATTCATATATAATCAGACCCTCCATCTACAATTATATCCTTGAAGTTAATAATTCCCCTATTGTGAAGGGAAAAATAATAGTGGAGGAGACAATGTTAGTATATATCGACATCCCAAAGATGGTGGCCAGAACGATCTCTGCTAGCTCTCTATTTCCCATAATCCACGTCAAATTACTCATGAACTAGGCGATTATTTTACCATGCTCCTCCAAATCATAAATGCATCCTTTTTTACAAGGGAACCCACTCTAATCCAATATAACAAAGAATATTTAATTAAATATTTACTCTTGATCAATTTATGCCAAATCCCCTCCATGCTGGCTTCCCTCCAGATTTTTTTATCAACAATTTCTGATTGAAAACCTCCAAATTAATAATACTCCACTTGCCCATAAATATGTGTCTGGATATAACATCAAAATTTACAAGATGTATCTTTCTCTTATCTCCAACACTTGACTAAAGGAATTTTTCCATTATTGACTTCATTCTGTGGATAATAGTAGCAAGAATTTGGATATTGTTCATCTAATGTATTGATATTATTTGAAGCATTGTTTTTACCATAGCTAATCCCCACCACCCCCCGCCCAAGATATTCATTTTTTGGACCAAGTAGAAAACCTCTTTTAAAATTTTATCACCAACCATTGCCAGTCACTTTTCGAGTACCTATTTGGTTTAGTGAAAAAACTAAGGTATCAAAATCCACCACCCAGTGGAAGTGATTTAACCCCAAATATGGTGGAAATCTCCTTGAACAACCATGACTCCTAGTTTAAATAATAAAGAGAATACTTCCAAAAATTCATAACGAGACCAGATGCATCCCTAAAATCACCCAAAATGTGGAAAAAGGCTTGTCGTTCTAGATATTTTCCCTGCCCCAGAAGAAGAACTTCATCAACAAACATAAAATGTGAAAGAGTCATATGTCTTTATAGCTTACTTCTGAAGATAATCACCGTAGACATATCATCCCATATCCTTATATGAATACCATCAATCACAATAAAAAACAATAGAGGGAACAAATCACATCTTTGTCTTGACCCTCTAGACACCCTGAAGAACTCTGGGAGATGCCCATTAATGATCACCACTAAATGAGCTGTTGAAACAAAAGACATAATCCATCTAACCATCCGAGGGCCAAAACCAGTTTTATGTAGAATCATCCGGAGGAGGACCTAGTCCATGCAATCATAGGATTTTATTAGATAAATATTAAAAATATAGTCCCTCGTATTCCTAGATTTAATAGAATGAACACACTATTGTATGATAGAGCTTACCATATCGTGGTGGACCAATTTAAGCATGGATAGGATGACTCATGTGATCATGTCACTTAATCTTCACAATACAAAACAACATGGTGGCTTACAAACACAAAGGTGAGAGTGAGCCTATCGAAATTGTCTTGACGAGAAGGTGTTAATACCGAGTTTTATATATTATAAATTGACGATTTGTGAGGGTTGGGCCGATGTGGAGGGAAAGAAGTGTGTTTGTATAGTGATGTTAGTTATTACAAACATTGGTGTGTCGGCATTATGGATCTATTTTTTTACTTGATTACAAACTACTCTAATGTCTGCCCTATCTTATGTTTGACGCTTTCATATATTATATGAGTTGATGTGCATAGAGCATGTCTGATATACCTGATCAGAGCAGGATAGTATGGTTTAAGGAGGATTTCTATCAGTATGTCTCTTGTTTATCAAATTAATATATGTATTTATTGGATAAAGGATATTTCCTCATGATTATAAAGCTATTCCATGTGTTATATTTATTACAAAAGCGTCTTGATAATTGAATATGGGTTGCACAAGGTTGCACAACGATGGACAAGGATTGAAGCTACTTTAAGTAGAAGAAAACTAAGGAAACATAGGAGGTTCATTGATGAAGGTATATTTATGTTTTTAAGGTGTTTTTGAAGCCTTATAAAGTCTTGACATGACCCAAAGGTGATTGAGAAGTATTATCTAAATTTGGAGAAATTTTGGTCAAAGTTTGACATTGTTTTGACACTTTTCAGGGCATGGACATAGGATAATGTAGGGTTTTGGTGTTGAAAGAGTGTTAATCCCTAGGGTAACATAGGAATTTTGTACAAAACATGAGCTATAATTCCCTTCCCAAATAAGAGAAATGTGTTATTGTCTGTGAGCGAAAATAAAATAAAATCATTAGGCCAAACTAAGGTATTTCCCAAGGTAATCTTCTGGAAAGGTCCAAATTCCATCACCAATTCCTACCTATGGTATCTAAAATGAAATGGTTGTAAGTATGATGTATTTAAGGCTCAAATAACTATATGAAGGAGGTAAATCAAGAGAAATTGTGTGCATATGTTTAGCATTCTCTCTAATAAGGAGAACACTAGGAGCATGAGGAGACTCAAATCCCAGATATTTGAAGTTTGTTTAATGAGCTAATGAATACATGTGTCCTTGTAGGTGTAATATGGATAAAATATATACATTACTCTTTGATGAACATCTATAATATCTAACCAAAATCCCCACCCCCAATATCTATAATATGTTGGCTCTATTTTCAAAATTGTAAAACGCACTATATGAATGAACATGATAATTAAAGTGAAGCCCCTATGGCTTACAGGTGTTATCATGCAATAAGAAAATAAATAGAAAGACTTCAGGTTGGAAATTTTGACACCTAATATTTGGGATTAAGAAAAAATATTTAAATATTTTAAATAGAAAAAAATAAAGGAAATTAGAAGACGAAGAGACATTGGGAGATGAAACCCAATAGTCTCCCTCTCCTTTTATATATTCATATTCTCTCTTAATGAAAAACATAATTTGATTCGAAGTTACAAACCTAGACTGACATGGTATTAGAGCAATAGGTACCAATTCAACTCTCTTCTCCTATAACTACCATTCACTTCCATATTCCTTACCATTATTTCCTTCCATAATTTTTCCCTCTACGCTCTATATATATATGTGATTATTCCAAGCATGTGCCCCTGGGGTATATTACTTGAAATTTCATTTGAAGTCCTTAGAAGATCATTTAACTGTGCCTGGAATTCCTACAAATGGTGAATGTTTCTTTCAATGGTGTGTGCTATCCTGCAACAACATTGATTCGATGCATGTAAACCCTGCGTAGATGATCTGAAAATGGAATGTACTTGTTTAAGGGTGCAAGGTATCCATTTCCCATAATTTCAAATTGAGCTATACACTCCAAGTGACCTCTGAAAATGTGAGAACAAACTATTTCCTATACAGAGATGGACTGTAGGGGCATTCACCGGATGTTTCCCCTTTCTAGGAAAGGATGAATCCGGAGGCTACCTGGCCCTCTACAGACTCTGCCTAAGGAAATAATATGTAAACACTTAGAAGTCTTTGACATTCACATACTTGAAGTTTGATGTCTTGCGGAATAAGACAAATAACTTTCTGTAGCTGAGTAGGTGATTATGTGTGTATGCAAGTTATGTATATTTGCTGTTTAACACTTTATATCAGTTTTGTTTAGCATATCATATTCAGCAAATAAAGACATCAAAATGATTAAGCAGTTCACCCCCTCCACTGGGCTACATCTGCTGGACCAAGCCTCTCAAACTAGGCTTGTCCTCTTGTATTAAAAATGCTACAAAGGCTAATACAAGAATAAGAGTGTCTCGAAAGACAGATCTGACTGTAAATACAGAATCAGAAGATAGGAATTAGCTAAACATGCTCTTTCCCAAACACTAAACAGTGAAAATGTACCTGATACAGTACTTTTCCCCAATTGGCCCTGGTGTCCCTTTAGACTTGCATGGAGAATTTTGAGGTGAAGATGACCTCAATTGATTCTGAAAACTCTGCCATTAGACTCAGAAGGTCGAAAATAGCAGAAATAGGCTTTTGAATCACCAAAAATGGATGGACATAGCCCCCAAACAGCTCCAGCACTGAAATGGCCCTGGTGGCCCTGAAAGCTTCCCTGAAGCTAAACAGTGAGAAGAATTCCTCAAAAGGAAAAACGAGCTGTAGAAATGGATTCAGAATGCTGAAATACTTCAGGAATGACCTTCGTTCCACATTCACTGGCTGCACAATTCCCAATGCAGCTCCCAAACTGATTTGGCCCTAGTGGCTCCTGGAACTTCCACGAAGCAAAATCACCTGCAAACGACCTCACATGGCTGTAAAACCTGTGCCAATGGCTTCAGAAGGTCGAAGAGACCCGAAATCAAAAAAAAAATTCGTCTTCAAAGGCCTCTCCTAGCAGAAGTTATGGCCCTTTAGTAAACGCTCACAAAAAACCTCCACTAAATGTGAGCAACTGCAGATAAAATAAAATAGCAAACGGGCGCCGTGCGGGCGGAGGCCGCCAAAACTCCGAACCGTTAACGGGGTCGTGTATTAAATGTTATTGTGTGGCGTTTTAATATTCGTTAATATGTATAACGGGCGATTATCAAAAAGGTTGAAATAAAATAAATGTTTTATGCAACAAACAACCCACAATACGCCATAACCAAAGTTTGCAACCGTTTGAATCGCGCTGCGAAGGAAATAGGTCACGCGGTTCTCCGCCGCGGGTTCTCAGGGAAGGGGCTGGCCCTTCGGGGCTGGCCCCTTTCCGGGCCCCGCCCAAACCAATACACGCTTTAAATAAAACCCTGTCCGCCAAATAAACAACGAACAACACATTGGTCCGTCGGTTAAAACTTTTGGTTAATACACCTGCGGTCTTGTGTTCGATTCCTGTCGAGCCATAACAAAAGTTTTAACAAATGCGCCATTCAACTTCGACCTTGGGGCCCACGTGGCGCCTTTTGATTGGTCGCCAAGGGAATATTCCCCAGAATATTCTGCGGAATATTCCACGGAATATTCCCAGAATATTCTTTTTTTAATAAAAATTTTCCCAAAGTAAAATTTGCCATTTTTTAATGGAAATTGAGAAAACTTTGAACTTGAATAACTTTTGCATACGGAGACCATTTTTCGAACCGTTCGCAGCGCCGGAATCAGGAAGACGAGCACTATCCAGTCGATCTATTTCAGAGCAATTCTGAGCAACTTCATTTTTGCCCATTTTACGACACTTGGTCCTGAGCTCCTGATCACACCTCCCAAATGAGAGGGCTTTTGGTCCCCAAAAGCGCATCGAAAATGATGAAACTGAATCGTAGTACAGAAAATGAGAGAATAACAACATCCTCTTCTCTCCAGCCTTCAAAAATTTCCCTGAATTGCCAACTGTTCACATGGCGAATTTTGCTGAATGAGCCATGTACTTGTGCCGAATCTCGACCAAGTTTTCTCGCCATACCAATCTGCCATACTAAAACCAGCAATGACAATTGCTAAACTTTGTGCCCTCTTTGCTTGCATGCCTTTCCAACTCATGGAATCTTGCACTGCTTTACACGGACACTTCGTTCGTTGCACCAAATGTCACCAAAAAGCATCTTGTGCAACATATGACATCAACAACCAGTTGACAATGAAATGTGCTATACAAATGACACACAAATTCTGTAACAAGTGTGCACACAACCGACGCAAGTCGATAAACAACAAGATACATCTTGACAAACATATGTGTATGTATCATGTTCAATGAACTATATGCAGTTCGCTAATTACACATACAACCTCTATGTACATGTGCATCCTCAACTCTTCTTTTCAAATACCAACAATTACATCATCCCAAAAACATGTGGGTGATCAAGAGCTGAACCAAAAGACATTGCTGCAACATAAGTGAGTATCATACTCATCTTTTACACCTCCATGGCGAAATTTTGCAACAACAAAGAAATTCCTTCAACCGAAACTTCTTATACATGCAATCTTGCATCAACTTTTCAACTGAAATACATGCATACCAATCTGAAATTTGCATGTACAAACTGAGTATGACTTACTGCATTAAGAAGTTAATCCACTTCCTACCAAGCCAACTCCATGGCATCTTTTGCTGCAACTGCAATTCTTCATGTGAATCTTCCATTTCAACATCGATAATGGACTCCATAGATCCACTTGCACCAAAATGTTTATCCCTTAGCTGCATGTGCTTTGGACAATTTGCTGGATACAAAGTCCAACAATGAGAGACATCATGTCCCTTCTAAATCAAGCAGCCATAAAACACACTATTGGAGTTGGTTTTCCAAAGTTAATCTTGAGGTAAATTGGATAAGGAAAATAGTCTTCAATCCTTTCCAAGACTCAACTAACAAATGTACTATCCTTCCCCTATGCTCCAAAAAAGCAAGACAGCAACGATTTGCCCTCCAAGGAAATGCTCAACTCGATCTCGATATCATCTGATCTGAAAATGGAATGTACTTGTTTAAGGGTGCAAGGTATCCATTTCCCATAATTTCAAATTGAGCTATACACTCCAAGTGACCCTCCGAAATGTGAGAACAAACTATTTCTATAACAAGAGATGGACTGTAGGGGCATTCACCGGATGTTTCACCTTTCTAGGAAAGGATGAATCCGGAGGCTACCTGGCCCTCTACAGACTCTGCCTAAGGAAACAATATGTAAACACTTAGAAGTCTGTGACATTCACATACTTGAAATTTGATGTCTTGCGGAATAAGACAAATAACTTTCTGTAGCTGAGTAGGTGACTAGGTGTGTATGCAAGTTATGTATATTTGTTGTTTAACACTTTATATCAGTTTTTTTTAGCATATCATCTTCAGCAAATAAATACATCAAAATTATTAAGTAGTTCACCCCCTCCACTGGGCTACATCTGCTGGACCGAGCCTCTCAAACTAGGCTTGTCCTCTTGTATTAAAAATGCTACAAAGGCTAATACAAGAATAAAAGTGTCTCGAAAGACAGATCTGACTGTAAATACAGAATCAGAAGATAGGAATTAGCCGAACATGCTATTTCCCAAACACTAAACAGTGAAATTTGTACCTGATACATTACTTTTCCCCAATTGGCCCTGGTGGCCCTTTAGACTTGCAGGGAGAATTTCGAGGTGAAGATGACACTAACTGGTTCTGAAACCTCTGCCATTAGACTCAGAATGTCGAAAATAGCAGAAACAGGCTTTTGAATCACCAAAAATGGATGAACATAACCCCCAAACAGCTCCAACACTGAAATGGCCCTAGTGGCCCTGAAAGCTTCCCTGAAGCTAAACAGTGAGAAGAATTCCTCAAAAGGAAAAAAGAGCTGTAGAAATGGATTCATAATACTGAAAAACTTCAGGAATGACCTTCGTTCCACATAAACTGGCTGCACAATTCCCAATGCAGCTCCCAAACTGATTTGGCCCTAGTGGCTCCTGGAACTTCCACGGAGAAAAATTACCTGCAAACGGCCTCAGATGGCTGTGAAACCTATGGCAATGGCTTCAGAAGGTCGAAGAGACCCAAAATCAAAAAAAAATTCGTCTTCAAAGGCCTCTCCTAGCAGAAGTTATGCCCCTTTACTAAACTGCCTGTTTGGGCTAAAAAATCTCCACTAAATGTGGAGCAACTGGCAGTTAGCCTACGCTAAAATAGCAAACGGCGCCAAAAAGGGCGGAGGCCGCCAAAAAGCGGCGGAGGCCGCCAAAAACTCCGAACTGTTAACGGTCAGGCATTAAATGTTATTGTGGTGGCGTTCATATGCGCATGTATAACGGGCGGTTATCAAAAAGGTTTGAAATAAAATAAATGTTTTATAACAAACAACCCACAATACGCCATAACCAAAGTTTTGCAACCGTTTGAACTGCGCGCCAAGGAAATAGGGTCACGGTTCTCCGCCGCGGGTTCTGTGGGAAGGGGGCTGGCCCTTCGGGGCTGGTCCCCTTTCGGGCCCCGCCCAAACTCCCACACCCTTTAAATACAACTCCGCTTGGCACATAAATGAACGAACAAGACTGTGACCCACTGGTTAAAACGTTTGGTTGATATATATGTGGTCGGGGGTTCAAATCCGTCCGAGCCATAACAAAAAATTTTAACACGCCATTCAACTTGAGTCTTGGGGCCACGTGGCGGCCTCCGGGCTAGCCACGTGGCGCCCTTCCATTGGCTGCCAAATGGAATATTCTCCAGAATATTTTGCGGAATATTCCACGGAATATTCCCAGAATATTCTGCGGAATATTCTTTTTTTAATAAAATTTTCCCAAAGTCAAATTTGCCATTTTTTAATGGAAATTGAGAAAACTTTGAACTTGAATAACTTTTGCATACGGAGACCATTTTTCGAACCGTTCGCAGCGCCGGAATCAGGAAGACGAGCACTATCCAGTCGATCTGTTTCGGAGCAATTCTGAGCAACTTCATTTTTGCCCATTTTACGACACTTGGTCCTGAGCTCCTGATCAGTAGACATGTGTTGGATTGGTATTCATTGGAATGAGAGATGTTAAAAATGAACAATGTTATAAAAGATTTTTTGCATATATATTACTTTATGTCTAACCCCTGTTAATATTCAGAATTTTTTAAGTTCTAAATAGGTTTTCAAGTCCTGTGTATATTGTGTAACATAAATGGACATGATTCTTCCACATGTAAGCTGCCTTGGGATACAATCGAGCAGAAAAGAAATGAAGAAAAAGTTAAAACACCTGGCAAAGGTAAAGGTAAAGCACATGAATATGCTCATTATGTCGTGGCACATTGAAACATTAGAGTAACTAAAGAATTATTTAATGCTTCACTTGCTTCATGGAAATATTCTTGGTTTATTTATTCAGGAGCAACTTGCCACATGAATTTCAGAAGATATTTCTTTGAAGAATTCACTGATAATGTTGATGGAGCAGTATACTTTGCAGACAAGTCAAAATTAAAGCCATCAAGGCTTGGCACCATCATGCTCAAATTTCCTGGACTTGCATACTCTCTTCTACATGATTTCTATACCTCCCAGAGTTAAGGAGAAATTTGTTGTCATTAGTCCACATCTGCCATCAAGGACACTCCATTCATATATTTTATGACAAGGTTGAGGTCAGAAAAGTATCATATCACTCACTTGTCATGAATGGGATAAAAGAAGAAAGACTTATGAAACTACATTGAACCTCTTCTCGTGTACATAAATTTTCATACAATTCTCATTATGATGAAGGTACACTTACATCAAGTCATTTATGGCATGCTAGATTTGGACATATGAACTATGTAAACCTTTTTTTGTTGAAGAAAAATGGTGTTGTTGGTTTTCCAACTATTCCTAGGAAATTTAAGCAATGTAATGCTTGTATATAAGGAAAGAACAAAAAAAATCATTTCATTATTCTCTTTCTAGAGCACATAGAAAGATTGAACTCATTCATTCTTATTTTTGTGTCCCTATGTTTGTTCCTCCTGCAAATGGAAATACATATATGGTGACATTTATTGATGACTACACCGGAATATGTTGGGTTTATTTATTTAATAACAAATCTGAATCATTTGAAACATTTAAAAACTTTCATGCATGGATTGAAAATGATGCACAATCTCATATTGCCTCTATTCGTACTAATAATGGAAAAGGATATACTTCAAATGGATTTGAAAACTATCTTCAAAAACATGGGATCAAACATCAAACAATTGTTCCTTATAATCCCCAGCAGAATAGAGTAGCTGAAAGAATGAACATGAAAGTATTAAGTATTGTACGTTCAATGACTTTTTTCAATAATGTTAAGCTAATGTTTTGGATTGATTTAGTTCTATGTGTTGTGTATATAAATAATATATATCCATATCATGCTATCAAAAAAAAGACTCCCTATGAAATGTGGTATGGCCACTATCATTCGGTGAGGCATCTCACGCTTTTTGGTTCAACCTGTTATGCCTTGATACCTAAGGAAAAGAGAAACAAACTCAATGCAAGGAGTCGAAAACGTATCTTCTTGGGGTACTAAAATACCTCCAAAGCATACCATCTCTATGATGAAGTGAATAATAATTTTATAATATCTATAGATACGATCTTTCTTGAATCTTCCAAGACTAAGAATGTTTTTTATCAAAAACTTGATCACTTGGATAGATTCATAAATGGAAATTATTTTCAAGATTTTGATAATAATATTACACATATTGAAGGGGGGATCCCTATACTGGATCAATCTGTGGAATCTTATTCTGAAGCACTCTCTCCCCCACATGAAGCTCCAGCCATTGATCAAGATGCCACTTTGAGTGATGTGATTAACATAATTGGGAGGCTAAATTGATTCAGCCCCATCTCAATCAACTAAGTAGCCCAGGCCATCTCAAAAAGGTCCTCCAAAATGGTTTACAATGACACTTGAAAGTGTTTGTGCTCATGAGGTTGGAAATACAAGAACAAGAAGCTCAACAAGACATAATGGAGGTGATGTAGACAATCTTGATTCACTTGTTGATATGGATGTTTATTATGATTGTGAACTAAATTTGTCTACATATTTTGAACCAACTTCCTTCAAAGAAGTTGTTTCCCATGATGAATGGAAAGAAGCGATGGAGAAATAATATGTTTCTTTGATAAAGAATGGGACTTAGAAGTTAGTTGATCCTCCATTAGGAAACAAACCAATAGGTTGCAAGTGGGTATCTAAAAACAAGTATAAAGTAGATGGCTCACTTGACAAGAATAAATCCATGCTTGTGGAAAAAGGTTTTGCACACAAATAATGGGTCAATTATGAGGAAAAATTTTCCTCAACCACAAAATGGGCTACCATCCAGACACTCTTTGCCTTGGCAACTCAGAATTGTTAGAAATTCCATCAAATGGATACAAAACCTCCTTTCTTAAATGGAGATATGAAAGAGAATTTTTTTATGTCCCAAACAGAAGTATTTGTTGTGAAGGGTCAGGAACACAAAGTATGCAATCTTGTAGAATCCTTGTATGGCCTCAAGCAAGCACCATGAGCCTGGTACGAGAAGTTGACTGAGAATATTCTAAAAATAAATTTCAAACATTATGATCTTAATGATGCAACTTTGTTTTTCAAGAAAGTTGGAAAAATGTTTTGTATCTTTAAGTGTATGTAGATGATCTTTTGATGATAGGTAATGTAACACCCTCTTCCCACATCTACCTAAGTAATCGGCCAACCATGGTAAAAATGTGATGATAGGTTACTAATATGAGATTCAACCTCCTAGATGACCTTAAGGAAGTGGAAATGACTGAAACACCAAAAACACACCTTACACTACATCACTGACATCCCCAACAGTTAACCCAACCTTCCAGGGCCCTTTTCCCTGAGGGGGAACCGATTTTTAACCCCTTTAAGGCTTACTCGTAGGCTTTTAAGGGCAAGGGAGTAGCTATAAAGCCTATATATGCGAGCTAGCCTTGTCAAGGTAGCAGTTAAGGCCCAAACAACGAATTTTCCGCCTCTAGCTCTGGGATCTGTGCCACATTTTTATCCCCTAAGCCCAGGTCATTGCCCAAAACTTCTTGTAACTTCAAGAGAGGGTAAATAACATTAAAACAAACATATGGAAGAAATCACATCAACTATAACTCATCCGACCCCACCCAACCATGACAATAATTTCTTAAAACATGTCACAAACATGACATCTACAAGTATAAACAACATATTTTAAAAAAGGGCCCTCTTTCTTATCTGAGAATGGATAAGAAGGATTTCTCCCCTACATAATAAGCTATCATACAGTCAATTTGACTAGAGATTAATTAAGTATTAATTTACAAGTAAAATCATGGAGAGAGCCATATCTCATCACTGTCAAAATACATGCTCATAACCAGATTAATACCAACATAAATATGATGGAGAAATCGGCAATATAATCCATATATAAAACATTACATATATGCATCAAATACCAAATCATTGAACCTTTCAGTAATGAATTAAAAACCAACCTAGAATGGGACTTCCACATTCCACTCGACCATATACATGGTTGAGTCAAATCTCACTTCAGCCAGTCACCCCCGTGCCCTATTCCAAGCATGAATGTGGGACTTTATCAAACACAGCAATCAACACACAACCAAGGCTCTAAAGACCAAACCATCTCAACCCCAAACCAATGACTCCACCTCTCGGTCAGACATCACTAACCATCACATATTGATCTCCATCCAAGCTTCTCTAGGGCTCAAGAGTGTTTGTTCGACCAAGGCTCCAGGACTAGTAACTCAACCCCAGTTGTTCCCAGGCTCTAGAACATTTTTCCAACCAAGGCTCGAGAACTAGTAACTCAACCCACCTAAGGCTCTAGAGCGTTTGTCCAACCAAGGCTCCAAGACTAGTAACTCAACCCAATAGTTGTCTGCTGGGTTCCAGAGCATTTTTCCAACCAAGGCTCCAGGAAATAATAATTCAACCCAACAGCTAAAGGAACCATGAGAACCAACCAGAAAAAAAATCAATGGAAATAAAACCACAATCAACATGGTTATCCATGAAATTGAAAGGCTAGGAAAATCCACTATCAATCCTGGCCATCCTCCATGCCCACGACAAATCATAATGAAGAAACCACATGCAATACCATGCACTCCAAAACTAGTGAGTAAATCACACATGCAACTCGGTACCTACACTTAGAACATATTGTAGATGTTGATCCCGATGTCCTATCAACATTCCTTCTCTTCCTTTTCTTTCTTAATCCAAATCTCCAAACATGCCACACTCTCCAAGAGTGCTCCAAGAATACTCTAAGTGCTCAAGAGTATGAGAGAGAGAGAATAATGAGAGCTCCAAAACTAAACTAACCAAGCCTTTCCAACTGATCATTATAAGCCTTTTTATTAATGAGGCCTCTATTTTATTCATTTTCCATTATTTTCCTTCATTTTTCTCCTCACATGAAACTTGTGACCTTTCACCTTCCTTTTCTCCTAATTTCCATTATTTTCATATATAAATTCCAATTAATGCCTCATTCCTTTTCAAGGCCTTTTCCTTTTCCTTTTTCCAATTTCATTAGCCATAATAAATCGAATGAACACTCGGCAGGATGCTTTTCCCACCATTCAACTTGAAATACGTGTCTCATCACCGTGGTCTTATATATTTTTACATGTATTTTTACAAGGGTTGTTATAAAACCCTCCCCCTTGGGGGAACACCGTCCCCGATGCTCAATCAAACCTATAAACTAGAAAAAAAAACATACTGCCTTTGGAGCTTTATAACATAGCTCATTGTAGTATTTAGAATGAATAACCTGCTCAAAATAAAAACCATCATGACAACCATACCTTGTACTAGAGCTTTATAACACAATTCGTTACTGTATTTACAATAAAAACCACATATACTTGAGCATATTTGATTCAACCAACAAATAAATATATTTTTTGTGGAGCTTTATAAACCAACTTGATATAGTATTTACAATAATATACACATATACACATTTTCTCAGCTAGAAAATAGAATGATACGATGCCCATATCAGCAACAAGGGAAACCAAAGGCTCACACCTCCACCCTCAAGGTAATACTAGGATTCATTGCCTTCCCAGGAAGTCCAAAATCTACTTCTAAAGTCAAAGTTTCATCCAATGTCCAGCGCTACAATCCCGCTTCACTTGTCCTCTCAGTGAACAATTACCAGCTCAGTGTTCCAGGGCACGCTCCCAATGTGCATTTGATTCCATCTGGAAATGATATGACCAAAACCAATCCATCCTTGGCCTTCCCTTCTCTACTACATATTCCCTTAAGCAATCTGGTAATCCCCTTCCATGCAATCGCTCACCTTCCAAGTTTCGTTGGCACCCCCATCTCGGGCATTCCATCCCTTGGCAAGGTTTCCTTGCATCAGGAGATAAAAGAAAGAAAAAAAAGGCATATACTTGCCTCAACCATCATACCGTTCATAGCATGTTATGGAAATCAATGGACACTATTGGGTACCAGTGTCCCACAATGGCCTTGCTCCTGAATTCTTTACCAGCATACTATTGCATGTTCCAATTCCTTTTGTTGAGGCTCCTAGTTCTTGCAGTAGGTTTCAACCACCCAACTGAGAATTTTTGTACTTCCTGTACCAATCACATAACTTCCGTTAGATTAAAAAAAATTTAAATAAATTCACATCATGCCTCATTGGTAGCTCATCAATAAGGTACACTTGTCATTCTGTTCACTTCCAGACACAAAAAATAAAACCAGTTGTTTGAACAAATCATCATGTATAAACATATCACATATAGTTAGCTCAAAACACAATTATCATAAATTAAAATCATGAATTGCATGAAATCACCATAAACCCTAACCATAAATCACATGTAACCATCATAAGTCAAAATCACATATTGTTGAGATGCCTTTTTGTCCAAATTTTTATAGTTTTTATCAAATAATTATATGATTGTACTTGGTGTTTGTGTCCTTTTAATTTTCTGATTAGAAGAATTCAAAGGAAATATCTATTCAATTTTGAATTATTCTTGTTAATTAATTTGGAGAGTGCTTTTACTAAGAATATCATTAATAATATGCCTTCTTGGTGGCAGGTGAATAATTCGTCGCACCAGCAGTGCAGGAATGTTTCTTGAAATGCGTTTGAATATGGATTCATCTCATGCGCAGAAGCATAAATACATTTGAGTACAGATTCACCCCATGTACAAAATCATCATCATGAAATATCTCGTTCATACCATAAAACCCTAGATTAATTGTCGCATGTTCCATTTCTAAAAATATTCACAAGTCAAACTAGTTACTACAAAGTTGAGTACAGAATGAGATTGTTGTAGGTGAAAATATGAAGTTTGTAATTAAATGGTGAGGAATCTCGACATTATGAGACTTTCATAATGCTCATAATACCATGTTTCATATAACCCATAAACTTTTCAGCAAAATTCATCACCAAAAGAGAGTGAAGGCTAAAACAATTATTAAGTGCGGTTTTAAGTACAGAAACGAGTTGAACGTGAACGGTTTGGAAAATTTGGCCATGGTTTTGGGTCAGAGATCCATATTGATCAAATATTTAATACCTATGGGTCGCAAATTAACATTCATGATGGTTGTGTTGTCAGCAATTTTATTGCTCGGGCTCTTAGAGGTGAAGCAATGACAGTTTAAGCCCCGGGAACACAAATCTGAGCTTCCGCTATGTTTCTGATATGGTCTATGGTTTGATTCAGTTAATGGAATGGGATAATACCTTCCCTCAACCAAGCTTCCATGTGACACACCACCCTATTTGTGGCTCACAGATTGTTTACATTTCAAAATGATAATCTAATCTCAGTGGTTCATGGTGGCCAAATAATTAAATCAAGTTCCCATGAGGATCTTTTTAATAAATCAAAAATATCATACAGCATACTATGGAATATGCAACATCATAAGAGTCTCTCGACTGGGGTCACTCCAAAACAGAGTATTGGCAACAGATTCACAGTAAAATGAAGGCACATAGATATCGTGTAAAGGACCTCTTGGTGATATATATGCAATTGCAATAAGAAATTGTTACGCGGATTCCAGCCTCAGACAAAGGATGCCTCTTTTCATTTGGTCATGTTTATGCTGGGAGGATTGTAGCATGTATGAAGGTCGTAGATAAGTGAGTACTTAAACATAGAAAATGCCAACATCCTTGATAACCGAAGATGTTGATGACAGACCGGAGCTTGCCAGTTGTGCATTGTTGCTGCTAGAAAAAGGATGAATTCAAATTACTTCTAGAAGCAGATCACCAGCTCGACCCTAATTGGAAACAAATCCTTTTGTTTTGATTTCAATCAATCTGTATTCTAAATTTACATGCAATGTAACAGTCAGTCCATTAAATTAGGAGCAGCACTGCTACTATATAATGGAGATTATTATGGACGAATAAGAAGTAGTGTAGCAGAAAGAAGCACTCCGTAGGAGTAGAGAGGTAGAGATGAGATCACAGAGAGTAGGATATGCTGGGATTGCAGTAAATGCTAGATCATTGACTAAAGCCAACATTCCAGTATTTGTATTATTTGATTTGACTGAATATTTTGTAATTGGATTTCTATAATTTGAATATGCATTTAATTTGTATTGCTAGGCTCTTTGAATTTCTGAATTGATGTGTTCATGTAGTTTTCTTTAAGGAGGATCGAGCTAGGTTATCAAACCCATCAGTCAGCTCCTTTGTCCATTTTTCTTAGAATTTATTTAATTTCATTTCCTGCTAATAATGATTTATTTAGCTACTTGTGTTTGACTACATTTCATTTCTGACTTGTGCTTGCATTTCCTGAATAGTGTGGTGTGCTTCAATTTTATTCTGCCATTTCCTTTATATATAATATTTAAATGCATAGGTTTGGTTATTAAATATAACAATATAGTTAATTTATAATTCCTTTATGTTCCAGCAATTAAATTAAAAATAGAATATCAATTAATAAGTTCTTCTTATTTTTCTTCATATCCTGTTCAATTTATTTCACAACAAAACTTATATTAAGTTGCAAGGGTTCAAGACAAGGACACAGTCAACAAGGGCTTCATTTAATTTGATATTTATATTATTGGGCACTTATAAATAATTTAAATGGTTTATGAATTGGTCTTGGGATTGTAAGGGAATCACATTTGTTTAAATACCAAGATTAGTTTAATTAGATTTTAACATAATTAAAGTGTCCAAGAACACTCTTGAAGATATCCTCATTTATTAAATATTTTCATACACTTATGATTTGTTTTCAACAACAGTACTTGCATCATTTTTAAGAAGCATTTTAAATTTTAAAACAACATTTTAAGTACAGATTTAAACCTTCATTTTAAGAACAAATTTTAAGTAGTTGGAATAGAATTATTTTATGCTTTTCAGTTGTAGTCTTTTACAACTTTGCATTATTTTTTTGCAGTGTGTTTACTTTGAAATGTCTTATTTCTTTTCCTACATGATTTCCTTTCTGAATTTGTTCTAGGGTTTTGATTTTGCAAGTCCCCGAGGCCATATTCTGGCATATATTGTGCTACGCCTCTAAGTCTTACGACCCCAGATTGACAATTTAAATGTGGGTGTAAATCTAGCATTTATACCTCCCAACATTTTGGCGTCGTTGCTGGGGAGGCATTGTAGGATAAGGCCTCACTGATTTGTTATGCTTTCTTCGCAATCAAATTTTTAGATTAATAAGATTTCCCTTGATTGCTGAAGCATATTGGACGGTATTGCGAGAAATATCACAGACCAGGTTTTCTTTCCTGCAACTGTGTGAATTTATTTATTGCAAAGTGTGATCTTCTTTACTGTAAAGTGTGATTTTATTTTCTGCAAAGTGTGGATTTATTTCTTTGCTACAATTTAAGTTGACTGATTTTTAACTTTTACCTTCGCAAGGCATCTAGGGGGTGGAGATGATGGTAAGACATGAGTGAAGAGCCACACATCCTCTTTTTCTTGTGGTCACTCCAAAGTTTGGTTTCCTGTAAATGAATATTTCAAGTTTGGTGCTAATAATACTTTCTAGCTACCAAGAAAATGTCAATAAGTGTGATGTTATTCCAAGAATTATCTCAAATCCTACCAGAATTTGAGGTTTCTTCCTCCCAAAAAGATCATATTTTGGCATCAATCAGGGAAAGGTCTATTCCCCTGGAAGAGAATACTCATGAAGATCTAGAAGATCTTCCTAAGGAGAACGAGATGTTGTGGATCACGCATGATGAGGAGAATCCATAAGAAGCAGAACATATATCTGATCTGACCTGCATTTTAGAGGATAATCAAATAAATGTGGAGGATTTGCATGATGCACTGAATGTTACTCATGAATCAAGTGACCAAGAGTATATGGATCCCATAGAATCTTGGTTCCAAATTACTGTCAATATCCCCTCCTTGTTTATCATTCAGGAATTTGTAACATCACATCAGTTATTGGAGCTGGTACCTCATGTTCTGGTATTTTCTCGCATATACTTTTAAAATTTGAGCATGAGTAGGATTATCCTTCTCTTGTGCACATGGATGCATTGGAAGTACTCCTATACTTAAACTGAGGAGTCTTCTGCTTCTTAGGGTAGGGTAGGGTAGGAGAATAAATGAATAAAGTTGCTATAATGCTATTAGGGTTTAAACATTTTAATCATAGCCATTGAAATCACTTTTGATCCACATTAGTTGTTAACACACACATTTGTGACAAATATTGTTGAGTATGATTCACTCTAGTACCTCATGATTTTGCAAAAGTAACTAGGATTAATCACTCCAAATTAGGTTTCATCTGAGATATATGTTTTCAGTTTCCCTTAGAAGTTACTATTGAAAAACCCCTATGGTGGAGCACTCTTGTAAAGATTATAATGAGCTATTCATGAGAACACTAGCATTATCAACTCAAGGAATATTTCAGTCATTATCTGGGATATATTCAATAAGTATTTAGGGTAGAGGAATTAGCCAGTAATGATTAGTCATTAAAAACTTTTCACGCCATCCCGTACTCTTAAGGAGTAGATATGTCTCTCTACTTATTAAGTAACCTTTAAAGTTAATCATAATCAGAGCTTACAAAAGATTTAGGGGAGGATAGGAGGTATTGTGATGAGCCAACCTACCACGATCATGAGACCTAACATGCATGACATTACTGTCATTGGTCACCAAGCCAGAGTAATGGCTTCCAGCCAAAAGATGGAAGATGGGAGGGCTCATCACGAGCCGACCTGTTCATCCATGTTAGTTCTAATGAGTGGCACTACCATCAGTTGGTTACCAAGCCAGGACAGTGGCCTTCACCTAAAATTCTAATAAGATAACTCTGAATCTATATCTAGTAAGTGGGATACGGGCATTTCACTGGGTTAAAATACATTGTTGCCGAGGTTATGGACACCTACGGGCAGTAGGGCCATGTATGTGGTATTAAATTTAATTACATACTATTATTTTCTTGGTTATCCTTCTCTTTCCCTGAAAACTCATCTTTTTTCTTGGAAAATGGTTTTAAGATGATTTGAACATGATTCTTTGAGTCCTATCTTTCAAAAATCATGAATCTTTAATGAAGTGGTACCCTTAGTGAAGGTAATTATTTGTACCAGACTAAGAATAAATCCATTTTTTCATCTAGATGATAAAAAAACGTAGATTGTTAAATAAAGAGGTTGTTGATTGGTCAAAGGAAGTGTCATAATTCTCCTTTTCCTTTTCTGGTATCATAACTTTAATGTTTATGGTATTTGAAGTGATGAAATACTCAATGATGACTACTCACAAGGTGTTGGTTTCCAACAATGTGTATTGATTGTAATTTCCTCTAAATATGTGCTGCATGACCTAAGTACAAGGTTGTTATAGTAGGTGCAATAATATTGTGGTAGTATTTTTGAAATTGCACCTTTCAACAAAATTTTATTTTATCATAAGACTTTGGGCAGAGATAAGACAGGGAATTCATTTGGGACAAGGTAACAGGTAGGTGCCATACTTTTTTATCTATAATGTCTACTTTCGGTACTTGATCTTGTTTTATCATTCCTACAATAGAGACTTTCATTAGAACTGTAACATGGTTTTTCTTGGCATTGTAATAGTTGTGTTTCAGGCTAATGAATGCATTGAAATACTAGGCATCTTCATCTTTACTCACTGGAACTTTTGCTAACACTCTTAATCTTCAAAAAATTCCCATGCATTTTTTAATATTTCTATATTTTAAAGGTTTGGCTTGCATGAGGACGTGCAAGAAGATTAGCGTGGTGGGATGTTGAGCTGCCTTTTTGTCCAAATCTTTAAGGTTTTTATCAAATAATTATATGATTGTACCTGGTATTTTTTTCCTTCTAAGTTGATGATTAGAGGAATTCAGAGGAAATAGCTATTCAATTATGAATTCTTCTTGTTAATTAATCTGAAGAGTGTTTTGTGTAATAATATCATTAATAATATGCCTTCTTGGTGTCAGGTGAATAAGTCATCGCACCAACAGTGCAAAAATGCTTCCTGAAACACGTTTGAATATGGATTCATCTCATGCACAGAAGCATAAACAAATTTGAGTACAGATTCACCCCATGTACAAAAGCAGCATCATGCAATATCACGGTTCATACCATAAAACCCTAGATTAATTTTTGTAGGGTTTCATTATCAAAAGTCTTCACAAATCAAAGTAGTAACTACAAAGTTGAGTACATAATGAGATTTATGTATGTGAAAAGATGAAGTTTTTGATTAAATGGTGAGGAATCTCAACATTATGAGACTTGCATCACACTTAGAATACCATGTTTCACATAGCCCAAAAACTATTCGCAAAATTCATCATCAAAAGGGAGTGAAGGCTAAAACAATTGTTGACTGCAGTTTTAATTACAGAAACAGGATGAACGTGAACAGTTTGGAAAATTTGGCCATGGTTTTGGGTCAGAGATTTGTATTTCTCATAATATTTAATACCTATGGGCCACGAATAAACATTGATGATGGTTGTATTATCAACAATTTTATTTCTCATGCCCTTAGAGGTGAACCAATGACAGTCGAAGCCCCAAGAACACAAATCTGAGCTTCCGCTATGCTTATAATATGGTTGATTTTTTATTTTAGCTAATGGAAGGGTATAATACCTACCCTCAACCAAGGTTCCATGGGACGCACCACCCTAGTTGTGGCTCACATATTGTTTACATTTAAAAATTCTAATCTAATCTCAGTGGTTCATGGTGACCAAATAATTAAATCAAGTCCCCATGAGGATATTTTTAATAAATCAAAAGGAGCATACATAATACTATGGAATATGAAACAACATCAGAGTCTCTCAAATAGGGTCACAACTAAACATATTATTGGCAACAGATTCACAACAAAATGAAGGCATGCAGATATTGTGTAAAGTACCTCTTGGTGATATATATGCAACTGCAATAAGAAATTGTGACTCTGATTCCAGCCTCAAACAAAGCATGCCTCTTTGAATTTGGTCATGTTTATGTTGGGAGGATTGTAGCATGTATGAAGTTCATATATTAGTGAGTACTTCTGCGTAGAAAATGCCAACATCCTTGATAAATGAAGATGACGATGACAGACCGGAGCCTGCCCATTGTGCACAACCACTCCTAGCAAAACGATGAAGTCAAATTACTTCTAGAAGCAAATCACTTGCTCGACCCTGATTGGAAACAAATCCTTTTGTTTTGATTTCAATCAATCTGTATTCTAAATTTACATGCAATGTAACAATTTATCCTTTAAATTAGGAGCATCATTGCTTCTATATATGGAGATTGTTGTGCACGCATAATGAGTAGTATAGTAGAAAGAATCATTTTGTAGGAGTAGAGAGGTAGAGTTGGGATCGCAGAGAGGTAGACATGGGATCAGAGAGAGTAGAAGATGTTTGGATTGTAGTAAACGCTAGATCATGGACTGCAACTAGCATTCCAATATTTTTATTATTTGATGTGACTGAATATTTTGTAATTGTATTTCTGTAATTTGAATCTGCATTTAATTTGTATTTCCAGGCTCTTTGAATTTTTGAATTGATGTGTTACTGTAGTTTTCTTTCAGGAGGATCGATATGGGTGATCGGGCTAATCAGTCATCTCGTTTTTCCAGTTTTCTTAGAATTTATTTAATTTCATTTCCTGTTAATAATGATTTATTTAGCTGCCTGTTTTTTACTACATTTCATTTCTGAGTTGTGCTTTCATTTCCTGAATAGTGTAGTGTTCTTCAGTTTTATTATGCCATTTCCTTTATATATAATATTTAAATGCATAGGTTTGGTTATTAAATTTAACAATATAGTTCATTTATAATTCATTTATGTTCCAAAAAATAAATTAAAAATAGAATATCAATTAAGTGCTTCTCATTTTTCTCATCGTGCCTTGTTCAATTTATTTCACAACAAAACATATATTAAGTTGCAGGGGGTTCAAGACAAGGATAAAATCAACAAGGGCTTAATTTAATTTGATATTTATATTATTGGGCACTTATAAATAATTTAAATTGTTTTATGAATTGATCTTAGGATTGTAAGGGAATCACATTTGTTTAAATACCAAGATTATTAGATATTTTCATACACTTATGATTTCTTTCCAGCAATAGTACTTGCATCATTTGTAAGAAGCATTTTAAATTTTGAAGCAACATTTTAAGTACAGAATTAAAACATCATTTTAAGAACATATTTTACGTAGTTGGAGTAGAATTGTTATATTATTTTCAGTTATAGTATTTTACAGCTTTGCATTATTTTTTTGCAGTGTGTTTACTTTGAAATGTCTTATTTCTTTTCCTGCTTGATTTCCTTTCTGAATTATTTCTAGGGCTTTGATTTTTCAAGTCCCTTAGGCCATATTCTGGAATATATTGTGCTACGTCTCTAAGTCTTACGACCCCAGATTCACAACTTAAATGTGGGTGTAAATCTAGCATTTATACCTCCCAACACATATCACATGCATAATAGAACTGAATTAAAATATCGATACTTATCCTTCATCAATCCTTACTTCTTCCTTTGTTCTTTCTGTACACACGTTGAATTGGTTGCCACACTTGACAAGCACCTAGTGCATTCTAATCAACCATGAACACATACACACAATGAACAATACATGCATCCACACAAGGCATACAACACCATATAATACATACACCCACGCCCAGTGTGCAACACAACATAATATATATGCCTATACCTAATGTAAAACACAATATATGTACATACACATACATTCAGAGTACAATACAACACAATACATATGCCTACACTGACATAAAACACATACACTTACACCTAGTGTACAACACAATAGAATACATATACATACATATACGTACACATAGTACAACACGGTGAATACACATGTATACCACAAGTACATCATGCACATACACAGTACCACATGCTCGCAACACATGTAAAACATGCACACAGTACCACATGTATACCACTACCATATACACAACACGTACACAATACCACTTGTACACAACACTACCTGCACAACATGTGCACAACATTACATGTACATGACACCACCTACACAATGTGTACACAATTCCAAATGTACATTGCACCACATGTACAATGTGTACACTGTTGGGGTTCCCATGTTTTGGACAGATTGGCAAGACCAAAAGATGAGACAACATCATAACCACTTTCAGACCTCAGGATCTAGCCCTCCTGGGTCCAGAGAGGGATCCCTCTATGATATGTCAAAGATATATGACTTTGAAGCTCAAAGGTTTAAGATATTAGGCTAGTCAGAAGCACAACGTTTGTTTGTTTGATTGTTTGTTTGGTTGCTGGTCGTCAGGAAAGAAGGGTTCAATGTCAGGCAAGGATGAACAAAGAGGATTTAGGCAGAGGTGAAGTATTCCAGGGAGCATTCAAGACCATTGGGCAATGGAGTCAGGAAAGGGTTTACTTGCTAATCAATATGCAAGATTTCAGTTGGGCTAGTCATCTAAAACATTGGATCTTAAAGATGATAGTGTGGTATGGAATGGTAGGGGAGGAGGAACAATAAAGGTTTAGAACACAAAGTTAAAGACCTGAGATCAGAGAGAGACTTTGAACTCTCAATGCTTCGGCCTCTAGCTTGAGGGATATTAGAAAGGCCAGCTGGTTGCATAAGGATCCTAGTGGACAGAGCTAACTCTAATCCCCGGTGTTCCCAAATCTTCCAGCTAAATCCTAACAAGAACATCTAAGAATAGATTCATTTAATTCATACATTAGCTAGCAGGTAATAACATCCACTACACTGGTTAAATCAACTGAAATCAATTCTTATATAACACATTTAGTAGAAAACATCAAAGGCAAGGAGAGCAACTTATGCCGATGTGACAATCCAAAAGAGAAATGAAATGCAATGGAATATAAGTTAAACACAAATATAGAGATAGAAAAACATCATCACTGCTTTAGATCAGGATCCAAAGAAATGTGCTTGTCATATTAAAAAGCAACACCAGTCAAGTACAACATTGCTAATAGCTGGATACTCAGACAGAAAATATCTTCCTTAGCCTATCTTACAACTTTACACAGAGACTTTGTCTCAAAATAAATAGCTTGTAATTCTCTGATAACTGATCAACAACCTTTACAATGAGCTCTTCATGAATTTTATAGTTTTAGAGAGCTGAGGAGGTAGGTGAAAAAATAAATGAAGCATTGAAACTCAGAAAGAATGGGGCTGAAACCCATTCTGTTTTAAACCATGTGCATTTATCTCTGGCACTCTTTTGGATGTAAGAGTGGTCTTCTTCAAGCTTCCATTTACTCCGGGCATGTCTCTGATGTACTCTGCTGCAACATTCTATAGTACTTCTGGTGAATAAACAAAAAGGTAAATAAATGATGCTAGGATCTACCATACTGTGACTCAAATGCTCTGATAGCATTAGGACTATTGTTAGGGCTGGAAAATCTCTACTTGGACACAATGTAAACTGAAACAATAATGTGTACCGTGTCCTTTCATGGAGAAAAACATTCTGCTGATGTAGAAAACCTGATATACATTAATTTATGCGCTCTGTACCCTCTGTGTGATCCATGATGACTTCAATCTAGTACTTTGCCTCTAAACCGCTAATTTAAGGCTCAAAGATCTCCATTTTCATGCCTTAAACTCTCTTCTGCTCCATTTCTGTCTCTTTCGGTGAAATCTACGCTTTTAATGGCTCTGGTGAGGTTTTACAGAGTTCAAAACCCTGTTCTTTAATGCAAGTCCTGTCATAGCTCCTTCTCAGGCCTTTCTTCATAAATACGATCTCTGCGCATGCTCTTCCCTACATTCTTTGCCACCGTGACAGTGACTGTGAACAGAGGAGGATTTTGCCACCTAAAAACCCTGCAAAACACGAAAAGCTATTGAGAAAAACACGTATGGAGGTGGTGGATGCAGCGGGGACGACGAAAATGGATGTGTAGTCGGTGAAATGGTAGAATAGTGTGGGATTACGATGGAAAATGTAATGGGAGACTCGCAGAATGGTGGCGCAGTGGGAAAATGCAGTAGAACAGAAATTTTAATGTAAAATATTAACATTTGACCTTTGAACGCACATATATATAGGGACGGGCAAACAATGACGAACACACGTGGAAAAATGATGTGGCGAGACCGGTCAACGACGGGACATGCAATCGAATCTGGACCATCCGATCTCAAGAGGAGATCGACAGCTGGGGACATGGTGAAGGGTGATTGAATCTGGACCATCCGATCTCGGGAGGAGATCTACAGTTGAAAATGCATCAGAGGGCGATGGATGGCAGGCCAGGGGTATGGCTACCTTAGTTTAACTCCCATGCATCTTCGAGGTGCGATGATCGTTGGATGGACGATCGCAGCTCGGATGGTACACGTGCATATTGCACCAGATTTTCTGTCAAACGATAACGCGCGATGGGTGGGCGGTTTTCAAACAGTGTCGGTGCCATGCGTCAGGAGGTGAGTGGAATCGCTATGAAATAAGAAATACTGCCAGCTGGATACCGGCGGTTTATGAACAGTGCGCGGGGACCACCGAGGAGGGCGGATACCAGACTGTCGGATCTGCGGGTAAATGAACGGTGGAGATGCGATCTGAGCGGTGAACGGGGTGGACGGTGAGCGCTGTGGGGGATGTGACGACCGTCCGATCTGTACAGATCGACGATTTAAAACACACCCGATATGGATTTGCGATGAGCGCTCTTCGGGCTAGCACTAGGTTCTAGCGTCGCGGTCACATAGAGAAAAGGTTGAGGGGCTGGCTTGAAGGGGGCTAAGACCCATATATGTACAAATGTGGGTTTTGGCTCATTTTTAATGCATTTTGAGAGTAGGAAAAGGCAACGATAGAGGGAATAAGGGTTTATTAAACTAAACCAAGGGTGTATGCGTGGTTTAAGAGGGGCATGGGGATGATTTAGAAGGTTTAGGGGGAAAATTGGGGGTAAGAAAGGGGGACTTTGACAAAGGGAAAAAAGGGGATGAAATGAATAATTTTGTAGAGGTACAAAGGGCAAATGAAGGCCTTTAGGAACACAATTTGTCACAATCAGAGAGGCTTTTTGGATGGATACAGTAGTGGGGGTTTCTCAAAGGACAAGGACATAAGGAGGCTTCAAGGATGATGTGTTTTCAAGGGAAATGCATTCCTTGAAGGCTCAAAAAAAATTTAGCCCCTTGTTTGCTTGTCAAAAATTTATAGGGGGCTAACATACACAATACCACATGTACACAACACCACATGCACGACATGTACACGAAACCATATGGACATAGAACTACATGCATGACATGTACACGGCACTGCCTGCACACAGCACCACATTTACAACTTGTACACAACACCACATGCACACAACACCATGTGTACAATCATGCAACCAACACCAGATGCACATAGTACTATATGTATATCACGCACACAAGGCAATATGTACATAGCAATGCATATTTAACATGTACATATGACCATGCATACACAACACCGCATATCCAACATGTGCATAGAACCATATGCACACAACACCACATAGCCAACATGCACACAATACAATACGTACATAGCACCGCATATCCAACATGTACATATATCCATTTGTACCTAGCACTGCTTATGCAATATACACAAAACACCATATATACAACATTACACATCATCATAGGTACAATCACTGAATATACGACATGCACAACATATACACAACAATAGCATTGTACATCCATAGACAAGACACTAACCCCACAAGCGACCCTGCTTCTAGTGTCTTTTCACTATCCATGTGTATCCTAGAATGCCACAAATCACACCACTTTCACATCATTGATGTACCTCTCAGCATTACCTGTCCATGAACATAGGCATAATACAAGCATATAACATTAAATCATATCCACATGATACTGACCTCATAGATCTGTCAAAGTTACTCTACCAATTGATTCCTTATAGCCAGGAACATTTTCATGCCATTCACCTACATAAGAAATCACTCCTCCACAAGAATGATCCTTGAAACCTTGTCATACGATGACATAAATACATAGATACATACATATATATAATCGTTAGCATAAAAAAATAATGATCCTGTTAGGTAATATCATACATACATACATATATGCATACAAACCATCAATATCCATGACGACCCTGTCAATAAACGACATGCATACATACATACATGTATACATATGTAAAAATCAACAAAATCATGATCACAATGCATTGGCTAGATATCATAAGGTTTAGGTTAAGAGAACTTCCTTATTTGTTCACAACATGCACAATGTTGAGAACAATAGTTCCCAACATATCCAAGGAATTTAACACCTCATTCATTTTACCTTTTTTGTTTCCTTTCTCATGTCTGTACTCCCACCATCCATTTACCACAATGGACCTAACTAGTCCAACTGACTGTCATACTCTTACCTTCTGCTACGCTCACTCATGCACTGAGCTTCATTCATGTCTTACATTACTTGTTGGGTACCATAGAGCTCTCCCAAAGCTCCATTAACTTTCCTCTTTCCCAACCAATTTCCAAGACTCTCAAACAAAAGGCAAGAAAAAAAATGAACAAGAAGAATGCCATGAGAACCAAAATCAATACAACACCGCAACAAAGTGGCATAGCTATGCACTAGACACAATCAAGACCACAAATCAAGCGCCAAAAAATACAAAGATCGAAAGCACAATACTTTACAAAAAACACCATGACTCAATCCCCAGTGTTCCCAATACTTCTAAGGAAAGCTCAACCCGAGCCTTCTTCAAGATTTCATGGCAGTCTCTTGAAATGAAATCCCATGCAGCATACTTCCATAACCACAAAATTGTGAACGCATAAATAAATATACAATATACTTGTTATATTATCTTTTTGTGTCAAGCACACTGACCTGTAACTGAAAACACATGTCATCCATATGTATCAACATCAAGAAAACATATCTATCAATTTGAAATCAACTTTTACCAAGACTAAAAAGCATTTCATAATCCACCGGTCAACTCACATTCATCGGTCATAATACGTAATGCTACAACTATCACCTACTTACACTTGGTACATATCATCCATCACAACACATGTATGTTAGTAAAACCATCTTAAAACAAGACCATTTCGTCATGCAATCTTACAGACACATATACCCATATCATGCAATTAATAAAACATTTAAAAAACCTGCAAACATACCATGCTAAATAAATCAAATAGATGATGTAATGGACACCAAATCACTCAAACACGAAATATATGAGATAATCAAACATTCAAGCACCAAGTATAAGAGATAAAGAAACTCATAGCTTGATAATTCTTATGGGAGACTATCTTATCTACACAACCAATCTAGATTAGCACAATATAACTTTACGACACATAAACTCAACCTAAATAAGGTCATGATATCCATAATAGTAACTAGCTAACAAGTTCACATCATAGACTCATAAACATATGGCCTTGAAGGGGGCCTTGAGGAAAATCTCCTCGTATTGGATTTGTTGATGAACTTGATAAAAAAACGCATAGCTTGATAATTCTTATGGGAGACTATCTTATCTACACAACCAATCTGGATTAGCACAATATAACTTTACGACACATCAACTCAACCTAAATAAGGTCATGATATCCATAATAGTAACTAGCTAACAAGTTCACATCATAGACTCATAAACATATGGCCTTGAAGGGGGCCTTGAGGAAAATCTCCTCTTATTTCCTTCTTCTGTGCTTTCTTGGCCCTTCTTTTGGTCTTTCTGTGTTTGACCAAAGGATCATCAATGGTTATACCATATTTGTGACAGAAATATTTTTGACCAGGTAATCTATGCAATTTTTCTATTGACTTGCTCATCTTGGAACTAGTACAGAGTGTAACTATAACCTTGGTTATTGTAGCATAGATTTCTCCTTCAAAGGGAAACTAGAAGGATTCTTGTAGCTTGATGATATCAAAAAGTTTAGAATGCAATGCTGCAAGATATATTTGCTTCCATAGAAGATTTTTAGGATCCTTAACCAAATATATCCTTTCCACCCAATCTTCGTGGAAATATTCATATTAATTAATCTTCATACATTTTAATTTCATCAAAACAATTTCATTCTTATTAGAGATAATTGTCTCCGTGCCACAAAAATGTTCCATAATCATGGCTGTTACGGTGCCAATCATGTTATTTATTGGGGTGCCATCTGGATGATATTAAACATAACCATTTTCATCTTTTAAAACCTCTTCCTCCATTTTCTTGATTAAAGCAGGAGAGGATTCAAGCTCCCAACATCTAGCCAAAGTGCCAGTAAAACACTGAATTATTGTTTTGCAAGCTTTAGCTTCAGATTTACCATCTACACACATTAACTTGTATTCAGCCATAGTTTTATCAAGCATTTTCCTGATCTGACCCATGGAAAGATTGTCAATATGCCATTCTTTATGGCTATGTCCATCAAACGAACGTGTATATGGCATTTTTCCCATTCCAGAGAGATCTGGGGCTGAGTATCTGATAAATTGACTCTCTAGAGGCTCATATACTAGTAGGACTTGAGTTTCAGACTTAGGTTCTTTGAACAGATTGGCAATAGTTATATGTTCACCCAGAGGAATTTGGGGTTCTGTTTTTGTACGCTTTGTAGAGGTTTGACCGACTTCTTTTGGAAAGAGGTGTGGGAATTTGTCAACAGACCTGATGGGGTTCTGAATATGGATACTCTTTCTTCTATGAATATATGCAGTCGGAACTAGCTTATCTGTCTTTTTTGGATTTAACTTTTCGACCTTTTCAGATAGATTTGAGATAATACCTCTAGTAGAAATAGACTCGGTCATAATACAATTTTCTACTTCCTCTATTCTTTTCAAATACTCTTTAGAATAGGCTTTCACTAAAGAAGAATCATACTGTACAGAATTAAAAACATTATTTACATCATTTACAGAGACTTGTACTCTATCAAGTTGTTCCTTCACAACATTTGCCTTGGCTACATTTTTCTCTAAACCAGTAATAGTTGTGTTTGTCCAATTTAATTGTTCACTGGTTTTTTGAATTCTTCCTTCAATACCAAGTGTAGAATCATCCTTTTGTATCAAAGGATAGGCTTTAGCAGAGTGTTGTCCTTCTCCTAGGACAATGCCTTTAAAGGGAGGAAAAGTAGTAGTTGTCTCAATCCTACTACCATCTATTGCTGACCATGAAAGTGATGATGATGATGCAGAATCATTCATCAAGACTGTATCAAACTCTTTTCCTTTCTTCCAAGAATGGAAAGAAATCCAAACATTCTTTTCTTCCATGTATTCCTTCCATTTATCAGCTAGTTTGATCTTCTCTGCAGGAGAATGTGTTAGGCCAAAAGAATCAGCCTCAGGATGGGTGTATATATCCCAGTTAAGCATCTGTTTCATCCATTGTGCTGGGATTCTATGTTTTGGACATCCATCCATTAATGTATAAAACTTTTGGATCTCCATGACTGATGGCCTTTTGCATTCAGTAGGCAGATCTTTGAATCTACATTCTGGAATCAAATAATTTTTTTGCTCAAGATATCCCAATCCATATCTTGGCATGTTATGGGGTCTCATATTGGCAAACATTTATATCAACCTTGGGTCTTCTCCTTCAAGAGTAGGCAACTCATGCATCATGATAACATGGTCTGACTCATGTGGAAATGGTATGTCAGAACATTTTGGATTCAGACACGGATTTACAGAGGTTGAAGCAAGGGTTTCTCCTATCCAGGGGTTGTGGTTCTCATGGATGACTAGATATGCGAGCTGGCTAAGATTGACAAGATTTTGGCACTGGGGACATGAGAATTCAAGCGGCCGGAAATTTACCAACTGTGCGAATTCAAACAAAGCAATATGTTTAAAAGAGGAAGAAACAATACTGGAACTTGCAGTATCTAAAAAATCAGGATGTATATACATAGGGGAAATTTTACAAGCTTATTCAATCCATCTTCTGTTGATGGTAGATCTTCAGGGAAATGACAGAGTAGCTGAGGATTGATTTTCTGTGATATTGGCAGAAGTAATATTTCTGGCAGAGATTGGCTTTGGATTTGGGACAACCCAATGTTTAGGAAAGGTAAGGTCTTCCCATTTTATGGCCTGCTGTTCTACCTTCTGATTCTTTGAATTAATGAGAACTACAACACTCGTTTTTTAATCTATGCTGGGAGTATGAAGGACTGCAGGGTACAAGGTATTGGCGTGCTGAAAGCACCCTCTGGTTTGAATGGCTATGTTATTTCTTTTTCTTCTCATATCAAATCCCGAAGTTTGGATTTGAAGCTGTAAGATATCTGCTATCGTTTCATCATAGATGTAGATGGGGAAATTCGGATATCAGTCAAACCATACAGGACCATCTGATAAAGGTGCAACAATACCTCCAATTATAGAATCAGTATATTTTTTATGAGTGAGATCTCTCACTGTGGCTAACACAAACGTGTTTAGACCTTTGTGAGTGAGAGTACTGATTCCTACCCTTATACAACCCAAATGCAAATATTTTGTTCCTAACTTTCTTGCTTCTACCTGAAGCTGTTTTGAATCTAACAAAGGAATAGACTGTACACAGTCTGAGTTTTCTTCAATAAATTTGATGGATTCTTTGATGGATATTCTGGTTGCGGCCTTAAGGTTCCATACTACCATATCTGCATAAACTTCAGATGTATAAATTTGGGGAAGTTTCCATCTGGAAGATGGCTCAGCTTCTTCATAAAGTAACTCAGAGGAATTTAAGACTCTACTAGACGCACTAGAAAACATATCTCGCAGAGGGTCTTGCTCTGCTCTTTCTTTCTCTTCTATTTATCTGAAGGAAATTGATTTCTTGAAAGATTCCATCTTACTTTTTGAAATACAGAGAGGATCTGTTTTGAGTACTGACCTTTTTTCACGAACCAGACAACCTTTCTGGCTCTGATACCAATTTTATGCAGGGGCCTCTGATAGGCTTTCTTGCAACTGCAACAACAGGCGGACTGGCCTTGTTGAGTCTCTTCTTGTCTTTAGTCTCTCAAAATTTCTTATGTGAACCCATACACGAACCTACTCCCACTTTCTCGCATCTAGCGGCCTACACACGGCTTCCCTTCACCTTCAAATGGCCTTGGTGTCCCTGGGTGGTTTGGCGAACCTCTGGCGAACTTTCAGTAAAGATGAGAGAGACAATAGTACCTCAACAGACAATTAAATAGTTCAGAGTGACAAATACTCAAATGCAGAACATGAAAACTTCTCTCTTTATTGATATCAGAATATGATTTTACATCATATTTATGGACTCAGTATTTCTTTATTAGAGATAGAATACGGCAGCATTTACCAGACTTAGCTTCTCAATAAATGATATAGCTTCCTGGAGGCTTCCTGGCTGGTTGCAGACTCTGTCTAAGAAATATAAACACACAAACTTCACAGACTCGATCCAAATGATCTGGCCACTTTAGGTTCTCACCTGTGCCGAGCACACAGATGCGCAGGCTTCTCAGATCAGACTCTATGACTTGGCTTCTGATCTTCGTGATGCAAGCAGATCGAGAATTACCTCGCAGTTGCAGACCGGGAAGAACTCAGACTCCGACTCTAATAGAACTCAAAATTACTCTAAGACTAACTGACTTCGAATGCCGAATGAATGAGCCTAACCCTCCTTTTATAGGATGAGAGGGGGGACAAACAATCAATTCGGATCGTCCTATGTCTATGACGTGGAGGAGGAATTATAGTATTTGGGTAACACCGAAGTGACATCCGCACAGAGATTCCTTTCTCCGGACTCAAACACGTGAAGGTGTGTGTGTAGTACACTGTGGATACCATTTAGTACAAAGGCCCACGAGGAAACATCAATTATTATGTACACTGAGGATGCTTTTTAACCGGGAAAAGCCCTCGAGAAAATCCGGTCACTGTAATCCCATGACTGGGAGACAATACATAGTGGATACTTTTGATTAGTGGAGTCCACGAGAACCACTTGAGCTACTTTCTGGTGGATCATCTAAGATTTTAATTCCAGGGAATCTATACTTATAGTTTTCATCCCATGCTTTAGTGTAAATCCTCCTTACAATCATTGGCTTATTAAGAATCATTTGGTGTTTTATTTTAGTCATAACTATCCAATAGTTATGTTGTATCATATGTTGTGTTAGAATTAGAGAATCTTCAAGTTGTAGCAAATTTCTAACATTAGAGAATGGAATATGATCACATTCTTCGTCATCACACCAATTGCAACAGCTTTGGTAGAAATTTTCATAGAAAACCGGGTCCATTGTAGTTGCATTTAGACCAAAATCTTTCCACCAGTCTTTTAGCCAATTTGGGTGTTGATTCCTCTGCATGAACCATGTAGCTCCAAACTTTAGTTTGGTATAGTGGGTTTCAGCTTTTCCGTCTTTGTTCATAAAATCCCACCATAATCTCTTATAACCTGCAAAATTATAAACAGCGTTAGGGAAAATAATATCAGGATTATTACCTGGCCATTGGTTAAAATGTGTCCACGTCCATACAGGTTCTCTTGTTCTATGTATGGCCAAATGCTTGTAATAAACATTCTGTCTATCACTACCACCTGTACAGGTGACAGATATATCCATAAATTCATTGGCCAATGACTCTTCAACATGATGAGTGGCTAGCATACTCCAAGAATACACCATATCGTGTATCCATCGACTACCTTTTGGGTAGACCCATCTTTCAGGTACAAAATGTTGGATATCATTATGATTTTTTAAGTTGGCATCTAGTACTCTGGTGTTACGGAGTTGCCAAGTAGGTCTCCACTCATCTCTATATGTGGACCAGTCCTTTTCATCTGAAATCGTCTTGAGAATTTCTCTTTGATTTACTTGGTCCCATTCTGTAATAATGACCATAACATGGTCCTCTTGATCTTTATTCTATTTTTGATGCTGGGTAAATTCTCTGCTGAGAAATTCTGGAAGATGATTATTAACACCTTTAATATGCTCCACTTTGAAATCAAAGTTAGCAAAAAGCGCTTACCATCTTGCAAACTTTGCGTCTTCTGGTTTCTTGATATACTTTTTCAATACTTTGCCCAGAGCAGCTACATCAATTCTCAACAGAAAATATTTATTTACCAGATGCAAAGAAAATTTACTAATATAGTTCCAAGCTTCCTTTACCTCCTTTCTATTGTAGAATAATTCTTTTCAAACTTGCTCCAAGTCCCGGAGGCGAACTGTACTATTTTCTCCTTATCCTTACTGTCTATTTCATCTGGTTTTTGTTTTAACACACCTCCCCAACCTATGTCACTGGAATCAGATTCAACAATCTTATAAGAATTTTCATCAGCAACATATAATATAGGAAGGTTTCTCACCTTGGCCTTTATCTGCTTAACTGCTTCTGTGTGTTCTTCGGTCCAAGGTACTAGATTCTTCCTTGATCTCTGGTTTAACAGAGATCGATCTGCAGCACAATATTTATAGAAATTCCCTACATAGTTAAGACATCCTAGGAATCTCTGCAACTGTGTCTTGTCTAGGATCGTGTCAGGGAATTTGTCTGCAAATTCAATTGCACGACTTTGTAGAGCAATTTGCCCGTTTGTGATTGTGTGCCCTAAGAATTTCACCGACGTTTGGCATATCTCCATATTCTTCTTATTAAGTACCAAACCATTTGTTTTGACCAGTGTTAGGTCCCTATATTACTAGTATAGTCCCTTATTGTTGTTAGTGTAACCCCCTTATTGTTATTATTGTACCCTTGTAACCCCCATTTTATTATTATTGTGCCCATAAATTATTAATGTTAGGTCGGCTAGGATTACATTGTGGCCCACTAGGATTATATTGTGGCCCCATGGACTCCTATATATAGAAGGAGGTTTTGTTCATTTGTATCATCCAAGAATTGTTCATTCATGTAATGTATTGGAGGTTTCCCCCTCAAAGTGGCTTATTTCTAAGGCGTTGATATCTCTTTTCTTCTCTTTTTTGAGCTGGTTTCACAACATTTGGTATCAAAGCACAAAACAATGACACGTGTCAAGTCGTACAAGTTCGCTCTACTGAACCAGTCCATCATTAGGTACTCTAAAGGATAACATCCAACATGAAGTTCGTGTTTTGGAGCCTGATTCATTAGAGAAGGCATTCAGGTTGGCAAGAAAAGTTGAATGTAAAATTATGGCGACAAGGAACCCTACCACTCAATTCTATAAAGAAGGAAGTGTTGCTACGCCTAGATTTCCACAACCTACAAGGTTGACACCACAACAATTGGAAGAAAAAAGAGCAAAAGGGCTTTGCTACAGTTGTGATAGCAAATACACTAAAGGTCATAAGTGTGCTGAGAAGAAATTATTTTACATAGATTGTGAAGAAGAAGAATAAAATGAACAAGAAGACGATATACACCAGGAACCACCCCTAGAAGAGGAAGAAATGAATCCGACCATATCGTGTAATGCACTGGCAGGAATTACCACTCCTCAAACTCTCAAGATAGAAGGACATATCAAGAAGAAAAAGGTAATAGTGTTGATTGATTCATGTAGCACCCATAATTTTATTCATTGTAAGGTAGCCAAGGAATTAAATTGTTTCCTATACCCAGCACCAGAATGTCAAGTGATGTTTGCAAATGGAGGAACTATAAATTGCTCTGGAAAATGCCATAATATCAAGCTAACCATGGGGGAATATGTATTGACTAGTCCAATGCTTGCCATTCCTATGGGAGGTGCCGATGTTGTACTAGGAGTACAATGGTTACAATCTTTGGGGACGGTAGCTTTTAATTTTCAAGAACTTTTCTTGAATTTTTTTTCAAAAGGAAAGGAAGTCGAATTACGGGGTATTGAAGGGAAGCCGGGAAGGATAATAAGCTCTAATGTCATGACAAAGCTTCTAAATAAAGAACAACGAAGCGTAATTGCACAATTATGCTCACTAGAAGTTCCGACATCAAAATCATCTATTTCTGCAGATCTCCAACAAGTCTTGGACAATCATTCCAACGCGTTCCGAAAGGACTCCCACCTATTCGTCATCATGATCATGCTATTCATTTGATTCCAGGAAGTGTTCCTCCAAACATCAAGCCTTATAGATATCCTTACTTCCAAAAGAGCGAAATTGAACGTATGATTGCAGAAATGTTAGAGGCGGGTATAATTCAACATAGTCAAAGTTCTTTCTCTGCTCCTGTAGTATTGGTACACAAGAAGGATGGATCATGGCGAATGTGTCCAGATTATAGGGAGCTCAATAAGCTCACCATTAAAGACAAATTTCCCGTTCCTATGATTGATGAATTATTGGATGAATTACATGGAGCAATTTATTTTACCAAGTTGGATCTTCGTTCAGGATATCATCAAATTAGAATGAAGGCTGAAGATATTCCAAAAACAACATTTCGAACTCATGAGGGTCATTATGAATTTTTGGTCATGCCTTTTGGCCTTACCAATGCACCTTCTACATTTCAAGGGTTGATGAATTCCATTTTCAAACCCTTCCTTAGAAAATTGTGCTAGTATTTTTTGATGATATACTAATCTACAGCAGGTCTTGGAAGGATCATGTTGAACATGTTGACAGGGTGCTCAAACTATTGCAGGAGAAACAATTATATGCAAAAAAATCCAAATGTTTCTTTGGAGTACAAGAGGTGGATTATCTGGGTCATATTGTATCTCACGAGGGTGTTAAAGTAGACCCTAACAAAATTAAAGCCATTAAGGAATGGAAAGTCCCCACAACCATAAAGAAGTTACGAGGATTTCTCGGGTTAACAGGGTATTATCGCAATTTTGTTAAGAATTATGGGAGAATAGCAGCACCTCTAACAACATTATTGAAGAAAGATGCATTTTCATGGACTCCTGAAGCAACTAAGGCCTTTGAATGTCTTAAAGAGGCAATGTGCCTAGCACCGGTCTTAGCTACGCCGGACTTCACAAAAACCTTTATTGTGGAATGTGATGCCTCAGGAAATGGAATTGGTGCAGTTTTAATGCAGGAAGGAAGACCCATTGCTTTTGAAAGTCGTCCAATCAAAGGAAAGTATTTAGAGAAACCTATTTATGAGAAGGAAATGTTAGCAATACTGCATGCACTAAAGAAATGGCGAACTTACCTAATGGGAAGACACTTCAAGGTAAAAGCTGATCATGATAGTCTTAAACACTTTTTGGAACAAAGACTATCTTCAGAAGAGCAGCAAAAATGGGTCACAAAGATGTTGGGTTATGACTTTGAAATAATCTACAAAAAAGGAAAGCTTAATGTGGTTGCAGATGCACTCTCAAGAAAGAATGAAGAGGTGGAAGCATTGCTTTGTGCCATTTCTATTATCCAACCAAATTGGATAACCGAAGCAAGGGATGAATGGAAGAAGGACAAAGAAGTGTGGACACTCATTCAAAAGTTGCGGCAAGATCCTAGTACATCTGATACATTTAGTTGGAAAAATGATTCCTTATGGTACAAATATCGCTTATATCTTTGTAAGAATTCCCAACTAAAACAAAGATTCTTTTGGAATTGCACACTTCTCCTTTAGGAGGACACTCAGGATTTTTAAAAACTTACCACAAGGTGAAGAAAGAATTTTTTTGGGATGGCCTTAAATCTGATATTCAAAATTTTGTGGCGGAATGTTTGGTTTGCCAGCAGAATAAAGTGGAAACAATTAAGACCTCGGGACTTCTACAACCTTTATCCATTCCAAGTCAACGTTGGGAGGAGATTTCAATGGATTTTATCACAGGTTTACCTAAGTCCGAAGGAAAGAGTGTCATCATGGTGGTAGTTGATAGCCTTACCAAGTATGCACACTTTTGTGCATTATCTCATCCATTTAAAGCAAGTACGGTTGCTACTACATTTATGGACAAAATTCAAAAGCTACATGGAAGCCCAAGGGTTATTGTGAGCGACAGAGATCCCATTTTTACTGGAAATTTTTGGACGGAGTTATTTTCTTGTTTGGGTACTCAATTAGCTCATAGCTCATCTTATCATCCTCAATCTGATGGTCAAACTGAGATCGTAAATAAATGTTTGGAAGGATATCTTCGTTGTTTTGTATATGATAAACAAACACAATGGGTCAAGTGGTTACCTCTTGCTGAATGGTGATATAACACTTCCTTCCATACTGCAGCAAAAATGACCCCATTTATGGCACTTTATGGATATCATCCACCATCCATCACATCATCTTTAAGGAAAAATTCGAAGGTTCAAGCAGTGGAAGATCACATCGAGCATCAGCAAGAAGTTCTCCAAATCTTAAAGGATAACCTGAATTTGGCACAAAATCGAATGAAACATCAGGCATATCAACATTGCAGCGAGAGAAGTTTTGATGTAGGAGATTGGGTATTTTTACGGCTACAACCATACAAACAAATGTCCCTCAAGCAAGCAAAGAAGGATAATAAATTATCACCAAAGTACTATGGTCCTTACAAGGTATTGCAAAAGATTGGTACTATGGCATACAAATTGGAGCTTCCTGCTTCTTCACGAGTGCATCCAGTTTTCCATGTTTCATGCTTAAAGAAGGTTATAGGTGAAAATCTTCAGTTCAAACAATATTGCCAGAACTTGATGAGGAAGGAAAAATCATATTGGAACCTAAACCGGTCACAGAAACAAGAACTTGGCAGCTACGGAATCGATCAATTTCAGAGTATCTCATCAAGTGGAATAACTTACTCACTAAAGATTCTACATGGGAGGATGAGAATTTTATACAAAAGCACCTAGAGCTACTCAAGTGTTGAGGACAACACTTTTTTTAAGGAGAGGGGCATGTTAGGTCCCTATATTACTAGTATAGTCCCTTATTTTTGTTAGTGTAACCCCCTTATTGTTATTATTGTACTTATTAACCCCATTTGTGTGTGCCCTTAAATTATTAATGTTAGGTCGGCTAGGATTACATTGTGGCCCACTAAGTTATTATATTGTGGCCCCCATGGACTCTGACCATATAGAAGGAGGTTTTGTTCATTTGTATCATCCAAGAATTGTTCATTCATGTAATTTATTGGAGGTTGCCCCCTCGAAGTGGCTTATTTCTAAGGCATTGATATCTCTTTTCTTCTCTTTTTTGAGCTGGTTTCACAACAACCAGCTTAATGAAAATTCTGAGATGTTTCATGTGGTCCTGGAGATTTTTGGAAAAAATTAGAATTTCATCAATGTATACTAATAACCGATCAACATAAGGCTTAAAAATAGAGTCCATGACTCTCTAGAACTTTGAAGGTGCATACTTTAAGCCGAATGGCATGACATTCCACTCATAGTCTCCGGATGGTATGCTGAAAGCAGTCTTGAATTTGTCCTTCTCTACCACTGCTACTTGCCAAAATCCGGACTTAAGATCAAATTTAGAAAAAACTTTTGCACCTGAAATCCTTCCCAATAGATCTCCTTTATGTGGGATAGGATAGGTGTCATCTGCAAGAACATAATTAAGAGGCTTGTAATTGATTACAAGTCTAGGAATTCCTCTTATCTGTTCAGATCTTTTGTTTACATAAAATCCATAACAGTTCCAGGGACTGTTAGATTCTCTGATTAACTTTCTATCCAGTAACTGTTGGATTTCTTTCTGACAGAGATCCCGATATTCTTTGTTCATCGGAATTGCTCTGGATTTGAAAGGTCTTCCTTTATAATATTCTTTGTACGACAAATCAACACTATGTTGCTTTCTATGCCAAAATGCATTTGGCTATTCTGAGCAACATTCTTCTTCCAAAAATTTTCTGATTTCAAAGACCTTTCTCTGAACTTCTGGTGAGCTCAACTGTTCTTCAATATGAATAGTCGTTGTTACACCATTTTTTGGTCATCTAACTTATCATCATTAGATGGACCCAAGTACACCATGTAAGACCAATTTTACCCTAAGTAAAAATGCTTTCACTATGTAAAATAACTTAATAAACCACATTTATTAGGTTGTTTATGGTCTAAACAGGAAACCCCAAAAGGAAATATTAAACAAACCTATATTTGTTTGATTTTCCTCATGGAATAATTAATTAAACCATAATTTAATTATTATTCCCAGTCATGTTTAACCCAAAATCAAAGATATTAATTAGATAAACCTTTATTTATCTTATTATTTTCTAGGAATAATTATTTAAACCTTATTTAGATAATATTCCTTGTTAAATATGACCAAATCACCTACAAATAATTAAATAAATCATTATTTATTTAATTATCTTTCAACCACTTCCTTAAATAATTAAATAAATCATTATTTATTTGATTATCTTCTAACCGCTTCCTTAAAAAGATAAATAAATCATTTATTTACTTATTTTTGAAAAATCAAGGGATTTGACCCAAGTCAAATACCTTTTCCCTCCAATAAATATAATAAAATATTCCATAAAAAGTGGATCTAGATCTGGTTAACCCATGCACCAAGATCTATAATGACTCAATATTTTGTTATAAATAGGAGGGTTTTTCCTACCATTCTTCACCTTTTGTTGCCTATTAGATCACTCTGGATCTATACACTTGGTCACTCTTTTCTACCATTTGTTGTGTGAGCTCCCTTTGAGTTCCATTCTTTGTGTGGGTTTTCTACACCAACAAGAGAGAGAAATCTTAGATCTGAAGCGTTGAGGACTTCCAAGAACCCATCCCACTGAGGAGAATTGGATACGCCTTCTTGTTTTTCTCCCAGGTGCCCAATTAATACAAAAATTCTTTCAAAAATTGTTCTTGTCTTGTCTATTGGTATATGGAGCAAACCCTTGTTTTTACTGCTTAATGTCTTTCCATGCATAGATCTGGTGTTTTGCAGCTCTTTTCTTGTCTAACTAACTACAGATCTGAAGATATTGGCAGCCACTTTTGTTGTTAGGGCTATTAGTTATGCGTAGCTAAAGTGGTCCTTTTTCGTACGCTTCGACAAAGGATTCATACTAACAGTCGTCTTCAAATCTTTGATCTCTGAGAGTTTTTTTTCGGCCTTCTTTATCTCCTACATTGCCTGCACCATTGTAGAAACTTGTGGATTTGAAACATAAGGCATGTTAATTCTTTTGTACATACCTTCAGAAGTAGGTACAATAATGAAATATCCAGCCCTATTATTTTTCAATCTTATTGAACCATGGGGCTAAACTGCTGCTAAAATACATTCCCGAGTATACAATCAACAAGAATGTCACCTACTGCAAATTTAAGCTTAATGCAGTGTGTGTCAAAACAAATAGCAACTTCAAGAACTTCGTACTGGAGGGTTTTCTCTCCTAACCCTGTGACTTTTATTGTGGCTGAAACCCAGTACTTTGAGGGGATTATTTTCTTATTGAGAATATTGACATCTGCTCCTGAATCTATTAATGCAGTTAAAGGAAATACCTCACCTTTAATGCAGATATTGATCTTTACATGATGCTGCTAGTATTCAATGTCTAATACCCGCATTTCTCTAAATCCTAATGTAGGACCAGTTTGTCCTTCTGCAATTTCAACTTTTGATTCTTTGTAGGGAGCAATATGTAGTGTGTAGTTAGTGGTATGGCCTGAAACAGGCTGTGTTACTACCCATTTTCCTTTTTCAAGTTATTTGACTTGGGATTTCAAAGCAGAAATTTCAAATTTTAACAGATATATTTCCCTACTCACCTCCCCTAAAGTGAGTGGGCGAACTTTAGTCTGTTGGTGATCCCTCTGGTAGGCCCTAGTATTCTGTTCGTAAGAAGCGTCGAGGAATATTGGCTTCTTACTAGTACTTTTGCTGGATGAACTGGTTTGCTGCATATATGTCTCTAGCAATTTGGTTTTCAAGTCCCCTTCCTCCATGGCACAGGTGTGCGCAAATATTTTCATTTCATCTTCATCTGATTGAGCCATACAAACTTTAAGTTTGTGAGAAAAATCTTCTGCAATAGAAATATCAGATGAGGAATCAGATTCAGTATCAGAAGAGCAAACACATTTACAATTTTCTAAATCTGAGAAATAGCAATGTGCTTGAAGTTCTTTGATTGAAGAACTAGAAGAGGATTCAGTGAATGAATCTGAAGAATAGTCTTCCTCAGCTTGTTGTATAAACAGGCGCTGACAAGTTTCTGTTGTGTGGTGGGTGGAACCACACTTAGCACACTTTTCTTCGTGTTTTACTATTGTCTTGCCCTTATTCTGTGGTTGTGATTTCTTGCCACGATCCTTCTTTGACTCTTCACCATCTGGACATCTATTTGATGTGTGGCCTTGTTTACCACAGAGCCAACATACAAGCTACTTCATTCTTTCGATCTTCTGAGATCTGGGATGAATGTCAGATGGTTGATAATAATGGGTCTTGGGGACATATTTGTAATATACCCTTTTATTTCTGGAAGGCCTTGAGGAAAATCTCCTCTTATTGGATTTGTTGATGAACTTTGCCTTCTTCTGTGCTTTCTTGGCCCTTCTTTTTGTCTTTCTATGTTTGACCAAAGGATCATCAATGGTTATAACATATTTGTGACAGAAATATTTTTGACCAGGTAATCTATGCAATTTTTCTATTAACTTGTTCATCTTGGAACTAGTACAGAGTGTAACTAGAACTTTGGTTATTGTAGCATAGATTTCTCCCCATGTATACACTTCAAAGGGAAACTGGAAGGATTCGTGCAGCTTGATGATATCAACAAGTTTAGAAGGCAATGCTGCAAGATATATTTGCTTCCATAGAAGATTTTTAGGATCCTTAACCAAATATATCCTTTCCACCCAATCTCTATGGAAATATTCATATTGATTAATATTCATACATTTTAAGTTCATCAAAACAATTTCATTCTTATCAGAGATAATTGTCTCTATGCCACAAAAATGTTCCATAATCATGGCGATTACGGCGCCAATCATGTTATTTATTGGGGTGCCATCTGGATGATATTCAACATTACCATTTTCATCTTTTAAAACCTCTTCCTCCATTTTATTGATTAAAGCAGGAGAGGATTCAAGCTCCCACCATCTAGCCAAAGTGCCATTAAAACACTGAATTATTGTTTTGCAGGCTTCAACTTCATATTTACCATCGACACACAGTAACTTGTATTCAACCATCATTTGATCAAGCAATTGCCTGATCTGACCCATGGAAATATTGTCAATATTCCATTCTTTATGGCTATGTCCATCAAACGAATGTGTATATGGAATTTTTCCCATTCCAGAGAAATTTGGGGCTGAGTATCTGATAAATTGACACTCTAGAGGCTCATATACTGGTATGACTTGAGTTTCAGACTCAAGTTCTTTGAACATACTGGCAATAGTTATATGTTTACCCAGAGGAATTTGGGGTTCTATTTCTGTAGGCTTTGTAGAGGTTTGACCAACTTCTTTTGGAAAGAGGTGTGGGAATTTGTCAATAGACCTGATGGGGTTTTGAATATGGATACTCTTTCTTCTATGAATATATGTAGTCAGAACTGGCTTATCTATCTTTTTTGGATTTAGCTTTTCGAACTTTTCAGATAGATTTGAGATAATACCTCTAGTAGAAACAGACTCAGTCATAATACAATTTTCTACTTCCTCTATTCTTTTCAAATACTCTTTAGAATAGGCTTTCACTAAAGAAGAATCATACTGTACATAATTCAAAACATTATTTACATCATTCATAGAGACTTGTACTCTGTCAAGCTGTTCCTTCACAACATTTTCCTTGGCTACATTTTTCTCTAAACCAGTAATAGCTGTGTTTGTCCAATTTAATTGTTCACCGATTTTTTGAATTCTTCCTTCAATAACAAGTGTAGAATCATCCTTTTGTATCAAAGGATAGGCTTTAGCAAAGTTTTTTCCTTCTCCTAGGACAATGCCTTTAAAGGGAGGAAAAGTAGTAGTTGTCTCAATCCTACTACCATCTATTGCTGACCATGAATGTGATGATGATGATGCAGAATCAGTCATCAAGCCTGTATTAGACTCTTTTCCTTTCTTCTAGGAATAGAAATAAATCCAAACATTCTCAATAAGAAAATAATCCCCTCAAAGTACTGGGTTTCAGCCACAAGAAAAGTCACAGGGTTAGGAGAGAAAAACCTCCAGTACGAAGTTCCTGAAGCTGCTATTTGTTTTGACACACACTCCATTAAGCTTAAATTTGCAGTAGGTGACATTCTTGTTGATTGTATACTCAGGAATGTATTTTTAGCAGCAGTTGAGCCCCATGGTTCAATAAGATTGAAAAATAATAGGGCTGGATATTTCATTATTGTACCTACTTCTGAAGGTATGTACAAAAGAATTAACATGCCTTATGTTTCAAATCCACGAGTTTCTAAAATGGTGCAGGAAATGTAGGAGCTGAAGAAGGCTGAAAACAAAATCTTAGAGCTCAAAGATTTGAAGACGACTATTCATATTGAAGAATAGTTGAGCTCACCAGAAGTTCAGAGAAAGGTCTCTGAAATCAGAAAATTTTGGAAGAAGAATGTTGCTCAAAAAAGCCAAATGAATTTTGGCATAGAAAGCAACATAGTGTTGATCTGTCGTACAAAGAAGATTACAAAGGAAGACCTTGAAAATCCAGAGCAATTTCGATGAACAAAGAATATCGGGATCTCTGTCAGAAAGAAATCCGACAGTTACTGGATAGAAATTTAATCAGAGAATCTAACAGTCCCTGGAACTGTTATGGATTTTATGTAAAAAAATGATCTGAACAGATAAGAGGAATTCCTAGACTTGTAATCAATTACAAGCCTCTTAATTCTATTCTTGCAGATGACACCTATCCTATCCCACATAAAGGAGATTTATTGGGAAGGATTTTAGGTGCAAAAGTTTTTTCTAAATTTGATCTTAAGTCCGGATTTTGGCAAGTAGCAGTGGCAGAGAAAGACAAATTCAAGACTGCTTTCAGCATACCAGCCAGACACTACGAGTGGAATGTCATGCCATTCGGCTTAAAGCATGCACCTTCAAAGTTCCAGAGATTCATGGACTCTATTTTTAAGCCTTACGCTGATTGGTTATTAGTATACATTGATGACATTCTAATTTTTTCCAAAAATATCTAGGACAACATGAAACATCTCAGAATTTTCATTAAGCTGGTCAAAACAAATGGTTTGGTACTTAGTAAGAAGAAGATGGAGATATGCCAAACCTCGGTGAAATTCTTAGGGCACACAATCACAAACGGGAAAATTGCTCTACAAAGTCATGCAATTGAATTTGCAGACAAATTCCCTGACATGATCCTAGACAAGACACAGCTGCAGAGATTCCTAGGATGTCTTAACTATGTAGGGAATTTCTATAAAGATTGTGCTACAGATCGATCTCTGTTAAACCATAGATTAAGGAAGAATCCAGTACCTTGGATCGAAGAACACACAGAAGCAGTTAAGCAGATAAAGGCCAAGGTGAGAAACCTTCCTATATTATATGTTCCTAATGAAAATTATTATAAGATTGTTGAATCTGATGCCAGTGACATAGGTTGGGGAGGTGTGTTAAAACAAAAACCAGATGAAACAGACAACAAGAATAAGGAGAAAATAGTACAGTTCGCCTCCGGGACTTGGAGAAAGTCTGAAAAGAATTATTCTACAATAGAAAAGGAGGTAAAGGAAGCTTGGAACTGTATTAGTAAATTTTCTTTGCATCTGGTAAATAAATACTTTCTGTTGAGAACTGATGCAGCCGCTCTGGGAAAAGTATTGAAAAAGTATATCAAGAAACCAGAAGACGCAAAGTTTTCAAGATGGCAAGCGCTTTTTGCTAACTTTGATTTCAAAGTGGAGCATATTAAAGGTGTGAATAATCATCTTCCAGAATTTCTCAGCAGAGAATTTATCCAGCATCAAAAACAGAATAAAGATCAAGAGGACCATGTTATGGTCATTATTACAGAATGGGACCAAGTAAATCAAAGAGAAGTCCTCAGGACGATTTCAGATGAAAAGGACTGGTCCACATCTAGAGATGAGTGGAGACCTACTTGGCAACTCCGTAACACCAGAGTACTAGATGCCAACTTACAAAATCATAATGATATCCAGCATTTTGTACCTGAAAGACGGGTCTACCCAAAAGGTAGTTGATGGATACATGATATGGTGTATTCCCGAAGTATGCTAGCCGCTCATCATGCTGAAGAGTCATTGGCCAATGACTTTATGGATATCTCTGTCACCTGTACAGGTGGTAGTGATAGATAGAAGGTCTATTACAATCATTTGGCCATACATAGAACAAGAGAACCTGTATGGACGTGGACACATTTTAACCAGTGGCCAGGTTATAATCCCGATATTATTTTCCCTGACACTATTTATAATTTTGCAGGTTATAAGAGATTATGGTGGGATCTTATGAACAAAGATGGAAAATCTGAAACCCACTATACCAAAGTAAAGTTTGGAGCTACATGGCTCATGCAGAGGAATCAACAACCAAATTGGGTAAAATACTGGTGGAAAGATTTTGGTCTAAATGCAACTACAATGGACCCAGTTTTCTATGAAAAATTCTACCAAAGCCGTTGCAATTGGTGTGATGACGAAGAATGTGATCATCTTCCATTCTCTAATGTCAGAAATCTACTACAAGTTGAAGATTCTCTAATTCTGACACAACATATGATACAACATAACTATTGGATAGTTATGACTAAAATAAAACACCAAATGACTCTTAATAAGCCAATGATTGTAAGGAGGATTTACACTAAAGCATGGGATGAAAACTATAAGTATATATTCCCTGGCATTAAAATCTTAGATGATCCACCAAAAAGTATCTCAAGTGGTTCTCGTGGACTCCACTAATCAAAAGTATCCACTATGTATTGTCTCCCAGTCACGGGATTATAATGACCAGATTTTCTCGAGGGCTTTTCCCGGTTAAAAAGCATCCTCAGTGTACATAATAATTGATGTTTCCTCGTGGGCCTTTCTACTAAATGGTATCAACAGTATACTACACACACACCTTCACATGTTTGAGTCCAGATAAAGGAATCTCTGTGCAGAAGTCACTTCGGTGTTACCCGAAAACAATGATTCCTCCTCCACGTCATATACATAGGACGATCCGAATTGATTGTTTGTCCCCCCTCTCATCCTATAAAATGAGGGTTAGGCTCATTCATTTGGCATTCAGATTCAGTGAGTCTTAGAGTAATTTTGAGTTCTATTAGAGTCTGAGTCTGAGTTCTTCTTGCTCTGCAACTGCGAGGTAATTCTCGATCTGCTTGCATCACGAAGATCAGAAGCCAAGTCATAGAGTCTGATTTGAGAATCCTACGCATCTGTGTGCTCGGCACAGGTGAGAACCTAAAGTGGCCAGATCATTAGGATCGAGTATGTGAAGTTTTTGTGTTTATATTTCTTAGATAGAGTTTGTAACCAACCAGGAAGCCTCCAGGAAGCTATCTCATTTATTGAGAAGCTAAGTCTGGTAAATGTTGCTGCAGTCTATCTCTGATAAATAAATACTGAGTCCATAAATCTGATGTAAAATCATATTCTGACATCAATAAAGAGAGAATTTTTCATGTTCTTCATTTGAGTACTTGTCACTCTGAACTATTTAATTGTATGTTGAGGTAGTATTGTCTCTCTCATCTTTACTGAAAGTTCGCCAGAGGTTCGCCAAACCACCCAGGGACGCTAAGGACGTTTTAAGGCGAACGGAAGCCGTGTGTAGGCCGCTAGATGCGAGACAATGGGAGTAGGTTAGTATATGGGTTCACATAAGAAATTTTGAGAGACTAAAGACAAGAAGAGACTCAACAAGGCCAGTCTGCTTGTTGTTGCGGTTCCAAGCAAGCCTGTTAGAGGCCCCTGCGTAAAATTGGTATCAGAGCCAGAAAGGTTGTCTGGTTCGTGAAAAAAGGTCAGTACTCAAAACAGATCCTCTCTTTATTTCAAAAAGTAAGATGGACTCTTTCAAGAAATCAATTTCTTTCAGAGAAATAGAAAAGAAAGAAAGAGCAAAGAAAGACCCTCTGCGAGATATGTTTGCTAGTGCATCTAGTAGAGTCTTAAATTCCTCTGAGTTACTTTATGAAGAAGCTAACCCATATGCCAGATGGAAACTTCCCCAAATATCTGCATCTGAATTTTATGCAAATATGGCAGTATGGAACCTTAAGGCCGAAACCATAATATCCATCAAATAATACATCATCTCTATTGAAGAAAACTCAGACTGTGTACAATCTATTCCTTTGTTAGATCCGAAAAAGCTTCAGGCAGAAGCAAGAAAGTTAGGAACAAAATATTTGCATTTGGGTTGTATGAGGGTAGGAATCAGTGCTCTCACTCACAAAGGTCTAAAAACGTTTGTGTTAGCCACAGTGAGAGATCTCACTCATAAAAAATATACTTATTCTATAATTGGAGGTATTGTTGCACCTTTATCAGATGGTCCTGTATGGTTTGACTGTTATCCGAATTTCCCCGTCTACATCTATGATGAAACGATAGCAGATATCTTGCAGCTTCAAATCCAAACTTTGGGATTTGATATGAGAAGAAAAATAAATAACATATCCATTCAAACCAGAGGGTGCTTTCGGCACACCAATACCTTGTACCCTGCAGTCCTTCATACTCCCAGCAGAGATTCAAAAACCAATGTCGTAGTTCTCACTGATTCAAAGAATCAGAAGGTAGAACACCAGGCCATAAAATGGGAAGACCTTACCTTTCCTGAACATTGGGTTGTCCCAAATCCAAAGCCAATCTCTGCCAGAAATATTACTTCTGCCAATATCATAGAAAATCAATCCTCAGCTACTCTGTTATTTCCTCGAAGATCTACCATAGACAGAAGACGGATTGAAGAAGCTTGTAAAAATTCCCCTATGTATATACATCCTAATGTGTCAGATACTGCATGTTCCAGTATTATTTCTTCCTCTTGTAAACATATTGCTTTGTTTGAATTCACACAATTGGTAAATTTCCAACTGCTTGAAGTCTCATGTCCCCAGTGCCAAAATCTTGTTAATCTTAGCCAGCTCGCATATCTAGTCATCCATGAGAACCACAACCCCCGGACAGGAGAAGCCCCTGCTTCAACCTCTGTAAATCCGTGTCTGAATCCAAAATGTTCTGACATACCATTTCCACATGAGTCAGACCATGTTCTCATGATGCATGAGTTGCCTACTCTTGAAGGAGAAGACCCAAGGTTGAAAAAAATGTTTGCCAATATGAGACCCCATAACATGCCAAGATATGGATTGGGATATCTTGAGAAGAAAAATGATTTGATTCCAGAATGCAGATTCAGAGATCTGCCTGTTGAATGCAAAAGGCCATCAGTCATGGAGATCCAAAATTTTATACATTAATGGATGGATGTCCAAAACACATAATCCCAACACAATGGATGATGTAGATGCTTAACTGGGATATATACACCCATCCTGAGGTTGATTCTTTTGGCCTAACACATTCTCCTGCAGAGAAGATCAGACTAGCTGATAAATGGAAGGAATACATGGAAGAAAAGAATGTTTGGATTTCTTTCTATTCCTAGAAGAAAGGAAAAGAGTGTGATACAGATGATCACATTCAAAATATTAATGCAATAACCCTAATCATAAAGTTAACTAACAATTACTCATCAACAACATATAACATAATCACCAAGCTAACTACAATTTAACATATAACATGCTCATCAATGACAGATAACATAATAATCAAGTTAACCAATCATAAACAACAACAACTTAATCATGTAACATAATCATCAACAACATATAACGTAATGATCAAGCTAATATCATGCCTAACGAACCAACACATGTGCATATAATCACACTAGTTAACTAACATCTATAATGTAATTAACCATAACATGAATAGAATGAAAGGCATGCACATAACCATAATGCATATGACTACGCTAATCAACTAAAATTTACCACACATGTAACCAAAATAACAATAGAATGGAAAACATATAATTAACCCTAATGTTTACAACAATCATGAATCACATACATGTGTGGCAAGCATACAAACTTGTATGGCGATCTTCTCTTACTCCAAAGTACATTGTTGCAACTTCACTTTATTGATCTGCATCTCCTACTCTATCTCAACCAACATATTAGCATCATAACATATCAATTATGTCATCATGATGGCCTAATTGCATACAATGACCTTATGCACAACAACCTCAACCAAACCAATGCAAACTTGACCATATGCACCCACTTGACATGTATAACCAATCATGAATGACCAATGCATGTTCATCATATAACATCCCATAAGCAAGCATGCACGGACAACACACAATCATGACCAATATGTGACCTATCATAAACGACCCATGCATGTATAATATGTAGCAACATGTACGCAAGTGTCCATGGACAATACATACGCAAGAACAACACATAACCAGTTATACACTCATGCCAACGTGTTGAAAACAACATCATCAACACTTCCATGGTGACACCATTGCCACCATGGACAACACAACACGGATGCAACAAGCACATATATACTACAAGCATATTACACATGGATGCAACTAACATTAACGCATCATCCACACATTGCGCATCCAATCCAAGGGTTGAACCATGCTCTAATACCAATCTATGGTATCAGATATCACACAAAGAGAACACAAGCCAAACACCACCATCATGCATACACAACAAGCACATATAACATAATCATGACGAACCTATATGCATGGCAAACACACACAATCCAAGGAGAGTGCAACCATGCTCTAATACCACTTTGTAAAACCCTCTTCCCACATATACCCAAGTAACAGGCCAATCAGTGTAAACATGTGACGAGAGGCGAGATTCAACCTCCTAGATGACCTTAAGTAAGTGGAACCGACAAAAACACCAAAAACACAACTTACATTGTATCACCGACATCCCTAGGGGGTAACCCAACCTTCTAGGGCCCTATTCCCTGAGGGGGGGGACTGATTTTTAGCCCTTTTAAGGCTTATTCACAGGATTTTAAGGGAACGGGAGAAGATATAGACCCTATAGCCAAGGGTTAGCCTTGTCAAGGTAGTGGCTAAGGCCCAAACAACAAATTTTCCGCCTGTAGCTCTAGGATCTATGCCACATTTTCAGCCCCTAAGCCCACTTCACTGCCTAGAACTTCCTGTAACTTCAGGAGAGGGTAAACAATATTAAAAAAAACATATGGAATAAATCACATCGACTGTAACTCATCCAAACCCACACAACCATGACAAGCATTTCATCAAACATGTCACAAACATAACATCTCCATGTATAAACAACACATTTAAACAAATGGGTCTCTTTCTTATTTGAGAATGGCTAAGAAGCATTTCTCCCCTACATCATAAGCTATCATACAATAAATTTTACCATAGATGCATTAAGTATTCATTTACAAGTTAAAACATGGAAAGATCCATACCTCATCATTGTCACAATACATGCTCATAACCGGCATAATACCAACATAAATATGATGGATACATTGGTAATAGAATCCATATATAAACCATTATATATACACATCAAATACCAAGGCATTGAACCTTTCAGTAAGGAATTTAAAAACTGACCCAGAATGGGACTTCCACGTTCCACCCGACCATAGACATGGCTGAGCCAAATCTCACTTCATCCATTCACCCATGTGCCATATTCCAAGCATGACTGTGGGAATTTATCAAACACATCAATCAACACCAAACCATGGCTCCATATACCAAACCGTCTCAACCCTAAGCCAATTATTCCACCTCTCGGTCGGACATCACTAACCATCACAGATTGGCTCCATCCAAGATGCTCCAAGGCTCTAGAGTGTTTGTTACAACCAAGGCTCTAGGACTAGTAACTCAACCCCAGTTGTTCCCAGGCTCTAGAGTGTTTTTCCAAGAAAGGCTCCAAGATTAGCAACTCAATCCATCTAGGGCTCCAGAGTGTTTTTCCAACCAAGGCTCCAAGACTAGTAACTCAACCCATCTAGGGCTCCAGAGCATTTTTCCAATGAAGGTTGCAAGACTAGTAATTCAACCCAACAGTTTTCCACCTGGTTAAAGATCATTTTTCCAAACAAGGCTCTAGGAACTAATAACTCAACCCAATAGCTAAAGGGACCTCGAGAAACAACTAGAAAATAATCAATGGAAATAAGCCCACAATTAGCATGGCTATCCAAGAAATGGCAAGGCTAGTAAAATCCACTATCAATCCCGGCCATCCTCTATGCCCATGAGAGATCATAATCAAGAAACCACATGCAATACCATGCATGCAAAAAATATTGAGGAACTCATACATGCAACTCGGTACCTACACTTAAAACCTACTATGGATGTTGATCCCAATGTCCTTTGCACTCTCTTGCTCTTCCTTTTCTTTCTTGATCCAAATCTCAAAATATTCCACACTCTCCAAGAGTGCTCCAAGAATACTCTAAGCGCTCAATAGTATGAGAGATAGAGAGAATAATGAGAGCTCCAAAAATAAACTGACTAAGTGTTTCCGACTGATGCTCATAAGCCTTTTTATTTATTAGGCCTCTAATTTCTTCATTTTTCATTATTTTCCTTCACTTTCCTCCTCACATGCAACCTGTGACCTTTCACCTTCCTTTTATCCTAATTTCCATTATTTTCATAAATAAAATGCCAATTAATGCCTCATGCCTTTCCAAAGCATTTGCCTTTGCCTTTTTCCAATTTCCTTAGCCATAATAAACCGAGTGAACACCCATTAGGATGTTTTTCCCACCATTCAGATTGGAATGCGTGTCCCATCACCATGGTATTATATATTTTTACATGTATTTTTACCAAGGATGTTACAAGTAACAATGAGAACTACATTGCATCCATAAAGAAAGAATCGAGGAAAGGTTTTGAAATGATATATTTGGGCTATGTTCACTACCCTCTTGGTATTGAAGTAACCCAACATCGAATTTTATATTCCTCTCTCAAAATAAGTACATTGGAAATATGTTGAACAAGTTTGGCATGGCTAAGTGCAATCCTTTAACTACTCCGATGGAACAGAATTTAAAGTTCACATCCATTGAAGGAAATAATTTGAGGATGGAACAAAGTATAGACAACTTGTAGGAAGTATCAAATACCTGAATACTACAAGACTAGTCGTTTCATTTGTTGTTGAAATCCTCTATGGGTTTATGTAAAAGCCTTGTGAGGGTCATTGGTCTACTGCAAAAAGATTGCTAAAGTACTTGAAGGTAACTCAATACTTTGGACTCAAGTATACATAGGTGGGTGACTTCAGCTTAATTTGATACTCTGATTTAGACTTTGATGGAGATAAAGAAACTGGAGTATCTAATTCATGTTATGTTATGAGTCTTGGATCAAGGCTTGTCTCCTAGAGGTCACGCAAATAGTCAGTTCTGACAGATTCCAAAATTGAGGCAGAATATGTGGCATTAGTTGAAGCAAGAAATGAAATTGTGTGGCTTAGGACAAATATACAATATTTGCAGGAGAAACAAGTACGTTCAACTCCTCTTTTGATTGAAAACACTTATACAATAATTTTTTCTAAGAACCCAAAGTTCCATGATTGAACTAGGCACATCAATAAAAAATACCATCCGATTTGACATCATGTTGAAGCCAAAACAATCCACCTACAATATTGTTCCATGAATGAGTATATTGCAGACATATTCGCCAAAGCACTTGGAAGGGAAAATTTTGAAAGATTCATAATGATTCTTGGACTCACCAACATCCCTTCAGAATAAGGGGGGAATGTTGACACCTAATCTTTGGAATTAGGAGAAATTATGTAAATATTGTAAATAACAAAAAATAAAACAAGTTATAAGAAGTAGATACATTTGGAAATGAAACCCAATAGTCTCCCTCTCCTTGTGTATATCCATTTTCTCTGTTAATGCAAAACATAATTTCATTCGATGTTACAAACCTATCCTGACAGGAAATACACTTAGAATAATCATATTAGGTAAATGAGATCAGTAAACATATGATGGAATGATAACAAGCACAATCATTTAACATTTGTTTTCCTTGTTGTGGCATGTGAAGCATTAAGGTGATCGCACAGGATGATTGAACAAGTATAGTATAGAGACAAGGGTAATGTGTAGCACATGGGATCAAAAAATTAGGGTAGCATGAAAGCATGTAGAGAGGCACTCATTAGAATGAGTTGAATCAAGTAGAGTGGACATGGTGGGATAGTGGATGATTCAGGTGAGCACAAAGGAGAACATGTGACCATTGAGATGGGTTGGGCCAAAATATCATTTGGGAAAAGTATCTATTACGAAACATTGACCCATTCTAAATGGAGGGATGGAGCGTTCTTCAATTTGGAACGATTTCTTTTAAATGCGACAAGAGAGTTGGCTAAGGCAACAAGCATTTGACCAAGTACCATTTGGATTATAAGTGCTAACTTGAGATGAAAATTTGGTGAAGGAGTTGGATGGGAAATGCATAATTTTATATGGGTTTCGATAGTGTGCAATCATCCAATTAGTAGAATGATTTCCAGTGGGTCATTATACAAGTCACGACAGAAGTTTCTCATATGACAATGTGTAGGGAGATAAGTTCTTGTTAATTAGAGGAAAACATAAGCATATAAACACAAGACAAATAAATACACAAGCTTATGCTTGAATAAAGAATTTCTATTCGTTAATTATTCTCTCATATACATCCACCGAGCTACGACTATTCTCTCTTTTTTATTCACATTACAATGGCCCAACCACAGGTATATAAACACCAAAATTTTTAAATATGGAATCATGCAAACTCTAACTTTCCTTTCCTCGTGCAAACTAAGACTTCACACTTTAACTAAAATTTTCTAACTTTCCTTTAAATTAACTCCACATTTTTCTTTTTCTTGACTCATTTTTTCTAGACAAAGCATTAACCTTCTAACTTTGGCTCAATTGACTTCCAGTATTACACTCGAATTGTTTTCCTTAACTTAACTCTACTCTTTTTGTATTGCATGCATACGTGAGTATTTAATATTTATAAAACTCCCCCTTAATTACGACCATAGGAATCAACTTTAACTTAATCGTGACTGAACTATGCATGTTGTGCTTGCAATTAAAAATTGACTCAAAAAAAAAATTACAATGCAAGTTTTTTCTTTTTCATTTCTTCCATATTCTATACCCTTGAAACTGCTTCATTTTTAGTGGCGTTTTCTTGATGTAAGATCCATATTTCTTCACTTGTTCCTACTGCAATTTTTCATTGACTTATTTTATATTTTTCTAAAAACAATTTAGGCTTTCAGGTTCTATCTTCTATAGCTTCCTCTTGAAATATTCATTCACTCATGGACTACTACTACAACTCTTCATCTTCAAACTATGATTTTTTCCATGCTTCTTCCGCTTCATATTCCTAATATTCTTTCTGCCATATTTCTTGATAGTATAATTTTATCTCTTCTTGAATCCATTGTTTAAATTTTGTTTCAATTCTTTCTTCTTCGTATTCAAAAACTTCCACACCCTTTACTACATATTTTTCTTCATCTTCTCTCTCAACTATAACTATAACTGGATTGTTGTCCTCTCTATTTGCACACTTAAAATAAATGTTAAAAACATGTTCATTATGCTCTATAGTGATAACTTTCTTTGCTTATTCTTTCTTATCTACATTTTCAACTTCATTGAGGATATCTTCCATTAATATGTTGTTAGTGGATATTCTCATCAAAAACTTGTGAATCACTTTATTCTCTTCTTAATAACCAATTGTTGCAAAATCATGCACTGCTTCATGAGAAATTCTAACTATTGCTTCTTAGCTTGTTGCTATAGTGGTAGCTTCAACATTCAATTCTTCATCAAACATGGCAATTTCCATATTTCCACAATTAATCCTTGTTTCAAAAAAGAGACCATAAATTTTATCAACATAATTTTCATCCACTTTGTGGTCAGATATCTGAGCATGCATGTGCTCATTAAAAATTTCAACTTCACCAAATTCCTCATTTGTTTTTGGATTCATGAGAGATACACTTTCATCTCTACAAACCATTAATCCATATGAAATTTTGTCTTTGTTATTCTCAAACTTATATGCCTCAAACTCTAATGCAAAGAGGTCATCATCAACTACAATCATACTAAATAGATCACACATGTTATTCTCTTCTTTATTGCAAGCTTCACCGTCATAAAAAAGGTCTATTGTTGGATTCACCAATTCACAACTCATTTTGCAACCACCATGCACATGTCTCTCATCATGGTGATATTTACCACCATCTTCACCATTCATGTTATAGTAGGGTTATTGAGAATCTATATGCTCTTGCTCTAATTCACATGTATAGGCTTCAACTTCTTACTGTGCAATATTTTACATGTCTTGTTCATCCATATGAATTTTTTCATGATGGGTTTCACTTTTATATTCTTTACCACCATCATTCACATTTGAGTGGGATTCTCCATGCTATGTTTTTTTTTTGACAGAAACGGTTATGTGATATTAATATTCATCTTGGCCTGAATGCCAGAAATCTGATTACATTGAGGATGTCTAAATCCTGAAGCATCTCACTGCTAATATTGAAAATGCAGCCGAAGCTTACAAATTTCTTCCATGTCAGACTATCTAAAACTTCTATTTCAGTGATTTTCCCTAACTTGAAAATACAAACAAACTGATTCAATAGAAAGCAGTAGAACATATAAACTGGCAGATTATGGAATTGGATCCCATGTTTCGTCCTCGCCTCGAATTATTGCTCCAGCAGAGATGAGGACAGCTTTATTTGCTTCAAGGTCTGCTTCTTTGTTGTTTTCTCTCAACACATGATAGTAGCTCAACTTTTTAAACAAATTCCCCAAAGTCCTGATTCTGGATATCATCCTTGCCAATCTAAGATCCCGGGGGGAAGAGTTTGTCACCATAATTTTGATTATCACTTGGGAATCCCCAAAAACATTAGCCTCCTTGATTTCTAGATTCAAGAGCGATTTAAGGCCTTGAAGGAGGGCCAGAGCCTCAGCTTGAATGCTGGTGTTGATCCCCAAACCCCATGCAAAGTTGTGAATCAAAACACCTTCAACATTTTTTACAATACCACCTGCTCCAGCTCTTCCTGGGTTGCCCTTTGAAGCCCCATCAAAGAAGAAAGAGTGCACCTGCTGCTTGGAGATCCATTCTTGAAACTCAGCATTGTTCTTCCCCCTTATCTGCCAATCTTCAATGTGGGAAGTGTTGTTGGTGGCATGAAGAAATTGCAGATTTAGGGAGGTACCCCAGACTGAATCTAAATGAGTAAGGTTTGAGGCATCTTTTTGATTGTCCAAGCTTTCCTTTAATTGGAATTTTATCTTGGCCGCCACCACCTTGACATCGTGCTTAATATCTCTAAAGATTCTGCTATTTCGCTCAAGCCAGATCTGCCAGCAGCAGATTTTGGGGAGAACAGACCATGCCTTTTTTATCACTTTGTTTCTGGGAGGAGGCCCGGGGTAACTGTTCTGCCAATTTGCAAAGAGATTAGGAATAGAGGTGGGAAGGACAAATTTGGGGTTCCAGTAATCCATCAGCTCGCTCCAAATCTGCAGAGTGAATTTACAATTCAAGATCAAGTGTGTGGCACATTCCACATTTTCTCTGCACAAAGAGCACCTGGACGGACCATGGAAACCCCGTTTCTGCAGTTTGTCATCTGTAAGAATTTTCTTGTGGCAAAGAAGCCAATTGAACATGTCGATTTTAGGCAGAGAGTGCAGACGCCAGATCGCAGTCCAAGGGGCAGGGTCCGGGGGGACGTGAGGCCTCAAGGTGAGCTTTGCGTAGCCTTGGGCTACCGTGTACCCTGCAGCCAGCACACCCCAGCCACGCGAATCTCTTCTGCGCAGATGAGTGGGGGCAATACCATTCAGCATGGAGCGAAGACAATTGCAATCCTGGAGGAGCTCCGGAGGCACGTCGAAGAAATTCCATCCTGCCCAATGCGTCCCATCCCACGAGGAAATGTCCCACAGCGTAGTTTTCCCAGCAGCAGTCAACCAACAACGAATCATGTTCAAAGAGGAACAGTCACCAATTGGATCGCGGTCCAGAATTCGATTTGTCCAGATATTTATCTTCTTACCATTTCCTGGAATCCAGTAGGCGTTGGCGCTGATCAGGGGGGCAGCTTTGGAGCAGAGTCTAGCAAAGGGAGAGGAGCCTTGGGGGAGAGGACCATCTAGGCATCTGAGTCTCTTTCCTTTAAAATATTTCTTCCAGAGTGCTAATTGGGCCCAGAAAGGCTTGGGTGCAATGATTCTCCAGAGCAGCTTGGCTCCCATGGCTATGTTCTGAAGAGAGAGATTCTTGAAGCTTAGCCCCCCCTCCCTTAGCGGTTTGGAGACAGTCTCCCAGTTAACCAGAGGGAATTTCCTCTCATTTTGTTTTCCCCCCTTCCAAAAGAAGTTTCGAATATGCTGTTCCATTTTCTGAAGGATGCCAATTGGGGCCAATAGAACAGAGAACTGAAATAGGGGAAGACTGCATAAGACAACTTTGATGAGGACAGACTTGCCTGCAATATTGAGCCAGGTGAGCCCCCAAGCCTGGAGCTTATTTTTGAATTTTTCCACTTGGGGGAGCCAATCCTTACCGTAGGCCCTCTTGAGGAATATAGGAAGCCCAAGGTATTTGAAAGAAGTCCAAGCTGGAGAGGCTGCAAAGCCAAAACATCTTGCAATGGAGCTGAGCAAGCTGGGAGGAGTATTCCAACTGTAAATATGGCATTTCCCCTTGTTGAGGTTACTTCCCGACATCATGCAATAATCATCTATAGCTTCTTTAAATCTGTTAGCTGAGTGTAGAGATGCAGCCCCCAGCAGTAAAGTATCATCCGCAAAGAGGGCGTGGTTGATGCTTTTAACTCCTCTGGCAATGCAAAGCCCTGTGATCTCCTGCTCTTGCATTTTCTTGTTTAGATAGAAACTGATAACGGAGGCTTGAAGGACAAACATAAGAGGAGAAAGAGGGCAGCCCTGTCTTAGTCCTCTTGAGGCTTTGAAGAATTCAGCTGCTCTACCATTAACAAGGGGAGCAATCCAAGGCTCTGAGATACAGGCCCGAATCCAGTTTATAAAGTTCTCCCCAAATCCAAATTTTTTCAGAACATTCAAAAGGAAAAAATGCCTGACTCGATCGAAGGCATTAGCTAAGTCCAGCTTGACAACCATACCTCTTTCCTTACGCTGCTGACTTGAGAGAATTGCCTCTTGAACCAAAATGAAATTGTCCACTAGCTGCCTACCGTGAACAAAGCCCCCTTGATTTTCAGGAATGATTGTGGGGAGAAGATATTTCAGCTTGTGTGCTATTACTTTGGTGATCACTTTATAACCAATGTTGCAGAGAGAGATGGGGCGAAATCTGTTGAAGGAGTTGGCGCCTTTCTCCTTGGGGATAAGGGCAAGGAACGCAGAATTTGTGCTGCCTCCTAATTTCTGACAGTCTTGGGATTTTTGAACCATTTTGCAGAGATATTTTTCCACTATGTGCCAACAGGATTGAAGAAATCTGGCGGTGAATCCATCCGGTCCTGGTGCTTTGTCAGGATCCATGGCAAAGAGAGCATTCTTGACCTCAGCCTTGGTGACTTTGGCTTCTAGGAGATGGTTCATCTCAGCAGAGATTGAAGAAGGGACCCAGTCCAGGAGATCATAATTTTGAATCAGATTCACATCCTCACTGTACAATTTCTGGAAGTGAAGAAAAGCTGCTCGTTTAATGCTTGCAAAGTCTTTATGATTGGAATTGTCATCCTTAATCTCAGATATGGTGTTGAAGCATTTTCTGGCTTGAGTTTTCTTGTGAAAGAAAGAGGAATTTCTGTCTCCCGCTTTGAGCCATAGGCATCGAGACTTAATCCTCCAAAACTCTTCTTCTGCCAGGCAAGCTTTGTGGAAGTGCTGTTGGAGTTGAATCTCCTTTTCGAGGATTTCTCTAGTTACATATGCCTCTTCCGAAAGCAAGTGGTGTGCTTCCAGTTGACTTTGGAGATTTTTCCTTTCAGCTGCTGGGTTAGGAAGAGTTTTGGCCCAGCATTTTAAAGCAGCTTTCATTCTTCTGAGTTTTTCTTCCCACACGAAGAAGGGTGATCCATTAACTGGCTGAGACCAACTTTCTTTGACAATCTGCATGAAATTGGATTCCTTGACCCAGAGGGGGCTAAATCTGAACGGAATGGGGCCAAGGTCGGGGTGAGCCCGGAGATCAAGCTTGATAGGCTTATGATCAGATATGCTGCAAGGAAGGATTTTCATACTAGCATCTAAACCAAGCAATAGAAAGGAACTTTGAACAAAAAATCTATCCAGTCTTGCTGCTATGTGACCAGGGCCTACTCTTTTGTTTGACCAAGTGAACTTACCTGAAGAGGGCTTAATGTCCAGCAAATCCCAGTCTTGCAGAAGATCCTCTGCCCATTCCCTTGCCGGATCTCGCACAATGTAGCCTCCTCTCTTTTCAGAGGAGTGCAATGTGAGATTGAGGTCGCCTGCAATAATGATGTTGTCAAGATTTCCTAAATCTGCCTGGTTTCTTATAGAGTCCCAACAGGCCTTTTTTTCTCCAGCATTGACCGGAACATAAACATTAAAGAGACAAAAGTATTCTTTAGTGTCAAGATGCTGCATTTTTAGGAGCAGCCAATGAGTGTTTGAAATTTCAGAGATTACCGAGAACTTGCTTTCATTCCAAAGAGTGCCCAACCCTCCAGAGGCTCCTCGGGCTGAGACAGCTTTTTCTTTGCTTTTACTCCAGAGTCTTTTACTTGTTTGGAGGAAGTCTGCTTCCTCCATCTTAGTCTCCTGGATAAGGAATATGTCCGGGGCTTCTATTCTTATTAAGCTTCTTGTTGCCTCTTCCTTGATCTTGCTCCCCATACCCCTACAATTCCAGGAGATTATTTTCATTATTTACCTTTGTTCTGCTGGGATCCCTTGGAGCCTGGGGGCTGGCTTCTCACCATCTTTGTCTTTTTTGCTAGTAGTTTCTCCAGTGTTGGCTGGCTGCCCTGTAACTTGTCCTTGTACGTTTCCTGCTCTCTTTTCTCCCGATCTGTTTTGCGACCTCTTGTAGATCTCCTAACAGAGGTCTGAGAGTCGCCTATTTCTCCTTCCTCCTCTGATTCTTCCGACTCTAGATCCTCTTCCTCGACGCCAATAGGTGTTCCTTTTGAGCTTTCTGCAACACTTGCGTCTTTGGAAGACACAGAGAGGGTCTCTTTGACCGGGGATGCTGTCTTTTGAACCTCCACCTCCTGGGTGTTTTCTTGGTGCGAGCTTAAGAGTTCAAACTTGTTTTCAGAAGCGGGCTTAGACTGGATCTGCTGAGAAGAGGCCTGATGGGGACCTTTGCCACTAGGGCCTCCCGGATTTTGAGCTTTATGGGAGGTTTTGGTGCGCTTGACTTGATTCCATCCGTCCTCCTTCCCTTGCACATCCTCATTGTTGGATGGACAACCTCTGGCGAAGTGGCCATAGACATGGCATTTCCGACATTTGAAGGGCAGCTGCTCATAGTCCAGTTTTTGCACGTGTGTCCAGCTTCCGACTTTGATTTTGATGGCCTCTGGTAGCCCAACCTCAAGATCTACTTCCACACAGATCCTAGCACAGTCATACAGGTCCTTGTTGTTTGCTCGATCGATGAACTTCCCAAGGGCATTTCCAATATGCATCAGAGAATCCCAATTCCAGCAGTGAACTGGGAGATTTGGGAGTCTAACCCACACCGGGACTGCTTTGGGCACATCCACAGCAGGGTCGAAGTCAGGAGTCCACTTATTTAGGTATAAACCCTGGGGGCCCATGAAGTAGGGGCCATTCTGGAAGATCAAATCTTTATCCTCTTTGGAAGTGAACTCGAAGAGAAAGTAACCTCTCCCCAAAAAATAAGAAGTGACGCTTTCTTTGATCAGAGGCGCCCAGTTTCTGTTGACCCAGCTCTTAGTGGTTTTGGGAGAAGGCCAAAGCCCTGTGAACTGGCCTATGAGAGCTCGTTCAGACAGAGATAAAGCAACCTGAATCGGAGTCTCTGCTGGGAGAGAGATCTCAGGTATTTCATCCATTTTCTTAACAAATTTCGCAGCTTCCACATTCTTCTTCTTAGGAAGCCTTGCCAAAAGACGATCGAAAGCCTCAGCAGCAGAGGGCGGGGGAGGGGGACGAGGCCCCTGGGGAGAGCCCAGCCCCTCCATGGGTGCGGGCCCTAGCAAGAACGCGGCCCGGAACTATGCGCAGTCTTCGAAACCCAGCCTAGTCATTTACCCGACACAGCAGAGGCGAAGCAGGAACAACAGGCCGCAACAGGAGCAGCAGGCCCTGCGTGGGCAGGCGCAACGCAGGGGCACTCGAAAGCGAAAGAAGTCTTGAAGGACCCCAACCAAGCAGCGGCGGAGGTCAGAGGAGCAGAGGAGCAGAGCCGTGAAACGCCGCAGCCAGAGGTCAGAGGAGCAGGCCAGAGCCGTGACCGAGGCAGAAGGTCCTGCCAGAGCAGGCGCAGCCGCAGAGGCTGCAGCGCGCAGGAAGAGCGGCTAGGGTTTGCAGGGGCTGCAACACGCTCTTGTTGCAAAAAAATTCTTGGGGATTCTCCATGCTATGTTTTAATCCTAGAGTCTTTCTCATTTACTCTGAGACTTGTAGTTGACTTTCTATTGATTCTTCAATAGGCAATAACATAATTTGTTGCTTTATGTTATTTTCCTTTATACCAAAGTCTACTTCCAAGGGCTTCCATGCTTCCTAGGTGTTAGTTCCAATCAGTTCAGAATGTCGTTAGTGATCAAATGGGCTCTTTTAAAATGTTTATTAGGGTTTCAAGTCAAATTTTCATGGTTTCAATAGGTCTTCTAATAAAAACTTGATCACTAGCTAGTCACGTCTAGGACTATTACTGCTCCTTCCAAAAAAATTCACTTGTTGGTCATTACCATATCGTAGTTGGATCAGTCATAATTACAAGGTCTTCATATTCATTTTATTCATGTCATCATGGTTTTCATCCAGCTCAGTGTCTCCATTAGGTCATTAGGGTTTCAGTCATCAAAATCAGTCATTTCATGCATAAATCCAGAAAATGGAGTAGAAGAAAGGTATTTTCTCAATAAATTTTGTTTGAAAGTGTAATTTATGTTTTATAAGATGTAATAAGCTCCTAATGTTCCAAAGCTTTACAAAATTTTCCAAAGCTACATATTGTTCAAATCACAAAGAGAAAATCATGTGGCAAGCCAACCCACTACTATAAAGAAAATTGACACTTACAAGCTATAAAAAACCATTTCATTCATTTTTATCATTCATCCTATTGAAGAAGAGCTCTCTCTCACCTACCAAGGAAATTTCATCCCTTCAACATCAATAAAACCATAAACAGGTGGCCACAAGCTACCACGCTGAGTTTTGGATGTGCCATGTTGTGTTTTCCCTCCTTCACTGTGTTTTCTTTCCAAGAGAAGAAAATTCAGTTTACAAGGCTTTGCAAATCCTTCTCTAGGTGTTCTTCATGGTTCTACAAGTAAGTTTAAGATTTGGAAGCCTCCCTTTCAGTTTTTTTTCCTTGATTTCATGGTGTGACTCCTCCATAAAGCCTCACGTTGTGTTTTGTGGGAGAGATTCTCTTTTAAAATTTGCAAGTCAAATTAACCCTCCCCATAGTGATTTTGTCTTTCCTCACACTCAAATACACTCATTAAAGCCCTCACACCCCATCACTTTAATTCCATAAGCCCCTACACTCAAACCCTATCTCATACACCACACTAATATCCCTACGTTGTTTTTTCTACAGTCCCATATGTTATCACTCCACCAGATTCCCAAGGCTGAAGAAGGAATGCCAACAGAGGTAACCACAAACCAAGATTTTGACTTGGTATCTGTCCCTACCAAGTTAGAGAGGGCTCTCTCCACAAAAATTACAACCAAGAGGGCTGGATGAAAAATATTTTAGGCTAGCTAAGAAATGCAAGGGTTTGTTTTGTTTTGATTGGGGTTGGGGCTCATTGAATCAGGATTAGGTCAAGGGGACTAGGTTAGGGAATTTGAGATGGAATTGCAGTCCATTTGATGGGGCAAAGTCGGTAGAAGGCTCAAAACTTGAAGGTGATTTTGTGAGATGTTTTAAGACTAATTAGGAGCTAGGAAGAGCATAGGGGATGAGTTCTTCCTAAACTAAAGAAAATGGACAGATTATGAAAAAATTCCTAAAACAGAGCATGAAAAACATGTATTCTGCTTATCAACTTAAAAGTAATCATATAATAGAAATAAAAAGGTTTATGAGATTACAAAACATTCATACAAATGATCACAAAGAAGAAACTATGCCAAACATTCATACCACATGAATCCCAAGGAAATAGCTACAATTTTTCATTAATATCCAAGCCAAAATGGTTCTTGATCAATACACTAACGTTCAAACTTATGCCAACCTTTGACTCCTTTGAAGACTTGAGCTAAATAAACCTCAAAACCACCTCCACTCATCCATAGGGGTCTAATCCATGAGGTGAGGGAGAATTACACAAAAATGTGAACCGATAGCTAGAGTATAGGATGAGAAAAGTGACTCAATCCTATCTCTAATGAACTGATTCATTACACCTCAACAGATTAACTTACCTAATGTATTTGCCCTAGATAAAAGTAAAAACATGATATTTACATTTATCTTGACCATTTACATAATTAAATTCCTCATTTTCTAAAGTAAAAGTACAACTGGAGTGAAACTTCAAAAATCTCTAAAGATTGTGAAAATGCAATTTCCTTTTCAAACACGTAACGTCCAGGCAGAAAAAATGACCTCTGTCCACAGCTATTTTTGAGTGGCTTCTTAGTGTCCCAATCAGCTCCATGATAGCTCATTGGAAAGCCCTTTGAGTCTATTTTCCAAAACTACCTCCATTTTTCAAAATGGTGTTCATTTTCCCTGTGAAAACCTATTTTCCAAGACTGGTAAACGTGAAGCGACCAGGCAGATTTGGAGGCAAAAACATGAAATTTTGATGGTTTTTTGAGCTTTAGATGGACCATTTCTCCTCCAAAAGCCATGAAACTTTCTAGGGTTTATTTCCTCATCAATATGAACCTGCTGGTGGTGGCCATTTTTCATTTGGAGGTACCAAAAAATAACATAGCGTCCAGGTCATTGCACCTTTGGAAAAAATTTTGTGTGCAAAAATACTCAAAAACATAGAAATGAACAAAAATGTAAAGTGTGCCAAAATTTTGTCAAAATTATGAGGGTACTTTCTCATCAAGTGTTTGACACATGGAGTGACACCTCAGCAAGTATGTATAACTTCTCTTTCTCTCCTTTCTTGGTCAAATCTTCTTTTTTAGCATTGGCTTGTTTGAGCTTGGCCAATGCAATTCTCTCTTTCCGTGCATGAAGTTTGACCCTTGTCCTCAAAAATTCATTGTCCTTGTTTTCCTTCTCTAGCAACTTCTCCAAAATTAGATTGGCTCTATCAAGCCATGGTTCCCTGTTCTTGCTGATTTCTAGGGCAAGATGTTCATTTGGTGTGAGTTGGGCTGCTAGGCCAGCTTCCATTTGTTTCTCTAGGGCTACATCTCTTTTCAGCCCTCTAGTCCTTGGTCTCTGTATTATAGGTTGATCCTCCTCATCATCAAGTTCACCAAATATTTCCAATGTTTCCTCAAACAAGGCTTTAGCCTTTTCTGCCTCTCTTTTTGCTTTGATACACTTCACCTCATTGATGGCTTGCTTGGTCTTTAGATGTTGATTTTCTTGCTCAAGGAAGTCAATCACATACTTGGCCCTCTCAATATTATTCTCAAATTCATTAATATTTGCCTCTTTGCCTTTAATTGCTGCATTGGTGATTTTGTCTTCATCTTCCTCACCTAGGTCAATCAACTGAAACTCTTTCTATGTTTCATGATTGCCCTCCTTATCATTAATGGCTGGCTCTATCACTTGTTCCTTACCTTTATCTACCTGCTATTTTGATGAAGAAAGCATGGCCCCTTTCACTCCAAGTGAAGAAAACACATTCCTATAGCCTACCTGCTAAGTTTTTGGAAATGGCTCAACCTCGGCCAAACTAGCCCATGCTGCCTCAATATCTTCCTCACTGCTTTATAAGTCTGAATAATGATGTGATGTTGATGTAGGGTTATATAAAGGTGAAGAAGAAGGGTCAATATGAGTTAAATGAGGTGAATTAAGCTGACTTGGTAATGATGTATGAACAGTACGCTGAGATGGAGGAATAGATGGGGGAGGATGAGATGATGAAGGGGCATTTTGGACATGTTGACTAGGTGGGGTGATAAAAATCTCATTTGATATGAAGGTCTCCCATGGAATGTTCAATTGATCAAGTTGATACATGACTATCATTTTGATGAGGGAGTGGTGGAAAATACTCTTCATTTGATGACCATAACATCTCTTTTGGGCAATATATGCCATTTTGTCAATCCTACGAGAGAGATAATAGGGTATGTGAAGCATTCTGACTCTAGTGAAGTGCATGAGGAGTCGGATATGATAGGAATGGAGTCTAGAAAACCTTCATTCATAGGTGAAGTATTTCATGATGACTTTCATCATGGGGACATATCTGTCAAGGAGGTGAGAGAAAGGAAAATTTGTCATTTTTTCATCCTTGTATCTTGGTTTAAGATATGGCTCATAGTAACAATGATCGAGGTTTCCTTGTTTAAACCATTTTTCTCCTACATTTTGGATCCCTGTAGAAGCTACAATAATATTAGTGGAAATATTGAAATTAACCCCCGACAAGAGTGACCTGTCTATCATGAAGATTGGAAATGAACAATCTTGTCAACATAGGATGATACTGGATGTTCTGCACTTTCTCACAAAATTTAAAACAACCTACATGCTTAAAGCATGACAGAGTGAGGGCAGATGCCATAAGCTCTCTAGTGGTTTTTGGTTCAAGTCTAATGGATTTCCCTCCCTTTTCATATGACTTTTTCTTCGGTCTCTGTTCCTCACTAGTAACTTTTTCCTCCTTTTCAGCCATATTTGAAGTTGAAACCCTAGGGTGATGGAATGAAATGGAGGGAATGTGAAGTGAAAGGAAATGTTTAAGGAAATGGAGGGAATGGGAATGTGAATGGGAACCTAGGTGAGTGAAAACCCTAGGATTTAGAGGTATTAGGAATGGTATTTCTTTAGGGAATAGGGATATGGAAAATATATAGGGAAAAATATAACCGTTTAGGGAATAGGTTTGAAATGAGAACTAGGGTTTCTTCCTTAGAAAAAGCTCCAAATGATTATAAAACACAAAATTTATCATTGAGATAATGTCTAGGACTTACTCACTGATCAATGGAACCTTTAAGAAAACTCATGCAGAGATTTGGCATTGGTTGATGAAGTGGGAGGTTGTAGGATAGTTTTCTGTCTTTCTAAGAAAACGCGCAGCATCTAGACCAAACATGCAGCGACCACTGTAAGCGTGCAACGACCCCTCTCAAACACGTAGCGTCCAGGAAAAATGGTCTGAGAAGTTTGGGAAAACACGTAGCAACCCTTCCCAAATGCGCAACGTCTCCCTCAAACGCGTAGCGACTGTCTCAAATGCGCAGCAACCCTGGAAATTTGCTTGTTTGCTCACTGAAAATGCAAAATTTCTCCTTTCTTGAGGATTGTTGAATGATGAATGAAGCAAATAGGCTTTGCTTTTAGTTTTTGAATGGGTTTATAACCTATTGGATTTGATTTTTAATTTGAATTACCCACTTTCCTTATGTTCACTTTTTCTTCTTCAAACTTTGACACTGATACTCTTTTACTTTCTGAATTTTTTGCTTTGCAGGTTGACATTAGCTAATGGAGCTTGACTTTCTTTGCTTTCAGTTTGGCAAGTATGATTGAATTGGCAGCTAGGGAAAAAATTATTACATATAAAAACATAAAATTACATTTGAAAAAATGAAAAATAATTTACATATTTCATTTTATATCAAAATATCATTTTGATATAAAAATCATTGAAATAATTACAACTTGAAAAATAGAATAGTGACAAAGTGATGATCTTCTGTAGAGGAAGATAAAATGTTTTTGAGTCACTCTCATATGCTTTTTTGACTTTATTTGGATGGAGTAATGCATTTTGGACCTTGAAAAATAAATTCCTAATGACCTAATGAGACTTTTGAGACCTGATCTCCATGATTGACTTTGACTGAGACAAGACATGGCGAAATGAGCATTTTCATAGGTATTATTATGCTCAATGGGACATGGGAGTAATTCAGCAAATATATTTCTCTGAAGGAGAGTGAAGTTCTATTGAGGAAAGCTACCATCAGTGAAATAATTTTTAGCATGACCTAATGGAATGATATAAAAATTTCAGAGTGAAACACCTAAAATGATAATGAAATGAGTGATTTAGATCATTGATGGTAGAATGCATATTCTAACACTAAAATTGTCCTTATTTGGGATGGAAGCTCTGACAGAGGTGTCAAGAATGACAAATCTCTGAGTGGAGTAGATCAATGTTTTATTCCATTGGGCCAATACGGTCAATAATAACTAAAATTGAAAGGTAGGACTGATTTTATGAAAATTCAATGACACAAACTGAATGAAACTGACTCAATTTGACTTGACTTGACTAAAACAAAAGTAAAAAACTAAACTTACCCTACTTATCGATGGCAGTACATCACCGAGACTTGAGAGCTTCAAATCCCGATGATAACCACCTGCCTGCTGAAGACATATGTACAATCATGTGAAGTGATCCTTCCAATCTAACCAATCCAGTAGATGGCTACTTACTGAAATTATGCTCTCATTTTCCTTGAGCAAGCAGAAAAAACAAAAACTAGGCCACTCCAAGTGTCTACTGAACATGTGCTTTTGGTCCATGAAAACAAGAAAATACATCTTCCATGCTAACTATAGCAAATCAGTAAAATGATCTTCAAAAATATGAAATCAATCTCATGAATATCATCATTCAAACCCAGAACTTCATTTTCAATAATGGAAGATGCTTCAATCACACATTCTTGACTATGTGGACACTATAAGAGTTGAAAATATACATTCGCTTGGGTTGTAATATGAATTTTCAGGAGATGATCTATCTCATCTTCAGATAAAGGAAAAAATTGAGTTTTAAAGCAATTTACATTGATTTGGTGACTTTCATTTTTAGGATCGGGAATTGGAACTTCTCTTTCTTGGTCCTAGTTCGTCTCATCTAAGGAGGCAGCTACTAATTCTTTTTGGTGATGAAAAGGGTTCTCATGCAAAGGCTCAAGGATCTCTTCATCTAAGGAGGAAACTGTTGATTCTTGTTGGGAAGAAAAATCATGAAGGGATTCTATGATCTCATCATCTAACCATTCTTCATCCCCATAAAAATTTTCAAGAAACTCAATGAAATTATCAGAGATCTCACAAAAACTGTCAATCATCGACAAGAAATAATTAGAGCTTTGATAATGTTGAAAGAAAAATAAATGAAATTTCTTTAGAGAATATAAACTAGCAGATGGTAGATCTTCATACCATGATCTCACTTTTTCCTCCAATGTATCCGTAAACATCTTCATCATACAATATTCAGGAAACTCAATATTTAGTCTATGAATATGCAAATGAAATTTGACCAAATGCAGAGTAGCTTCTTCACTGTCATGCCCCTTAAATTTTGACAATCCTGATTGCCAATATATACGAGGAATATGGTTCAGAAAACCAAAAATATGAGCTCGATTCATAGGAGCATACCTTTGAGAAATCAAATCCATTTTGACAACGGTGAGTCACCAAGAAGTTCTTTGGGCTACCGTTTCTTGAAGAGTGGAGTCGCCATGAGAATACTGAACCATGGGATTCTTCAACACTGGAGTCGCCAGGTGAATGATTCACAACCTTCTTGTGCCTGATCGTTTTTCACCATAAAATATCAGATCTAATCTTTATCGTTCTTTCCCAAGGAAGATTTTTCTTTTCAGTCCCCGACAATGGTGCCATATTTTATGACTCCACCAAATTCCCAAGGCTGAGGAAGGAATCCTAACAGAGGTAACCACAAACCAAGATTTTGACTTGGTATCTAGCCATACCAAGTCAGAGAGGGCTCTCTCCACAAACATCACAGCCAAGAGGGTTGGATTAAAAATATTTTAGTCTAGCTAAGAAATGCAAGGGTTTGTTTTGTTTTGATTGAGGTTGGGGCTCACTGAATGAGGATTAGGTAAAGGGGACTAGGTCAGGGAAATTCAGATGGAATTGCAGTCCATTAGATGGGGCAAGGTAGGTAGAAGGCTCAAAAATTGAAGGTGATTTGGTAAGATGGTTTAAGATTGATGAGAAACTAGGAAGACCATATGAGATGAGTTATTCCTAAACTGTAGAAAATGGACAGATTATGAAAAAAATCCCAAAACAGAGCATGAAAAACATGTATTATGCTTATCAACTTAGAATTTATCATATAATAGACATGAAAAGTTTTATGAGATAAAAAAACATTCATAAAAATTATCATAAAGAAGAATTAACTATGCCAAACATTCATACCACATGAAACCCAAGGAAATAGCTGCAATTTTTCATTAATATCCAGGCCAAAGTGGTTCTTGATCAATACACTAACATTAAAACTGATGCCAACCTTTGACTCCTCTGAAGACCTAAGATAAATAGACGTCAAAAACACCTCTACTCATCCATAGGGGTTGAATCCATGAGGTGAGGGAGATATTACACAAAAACCTGAACTGATAGCTAGAGTATAGGATGAGAAAAGTGACTAAATCCTATCTCTAATGAACCGATTCATTGCACCTCAACTAATTGATTTACCTAAAATATTTACCCTAGATAAAAGTAAAAACATTATATTTAAATTTATCTTGACCATTTACATAAGTAAATTCCTCATTTTCCAAATTAAAAGTCAAACTGGAGTGAATTTCAAAAATTTCTAAAGATTGTGAAAAATGCAATTTCCTTGTAAAATGCACAGTGTCCAGGCAGAAAACATGACCTCTGTTCAAGGATGGTTTTGAGTGCCTTCTCGGTGTCCAAATCAGCTCCATGATAGCTCATTGGAAAGCCCTTTGAGTCTATTTTCCAAAACGACCTCCATTTTTCAAAACGGTGTTCATTTTCCCTGTCAAAAACATGTTCTCCCAAGACTGGTAAACACACAGCGACCAAGCATATTTGGAGGCAGAAATCTGAAATTTTGATGTTTTTTTGAGCTTTTGATGGACCAGTTCTCCTCCAAAAACTCTGAAATTTTCTAAGGTTTATTTCCTATGTTTGAGCTTTTATGTGTGCCTTTGAAAACTTTTCTGAAAGTTTCTAAGGTTGATTTCCTATGTTTGAGCTTTTATGTGTGCCTTTAGAAACTTTTCTATGTGCAAAAATACTCAAAAATACATAAATGAAACAATAATGCAAAGTCTGCCAAAATTTTGTCGACATTGTGAGGGTACTTTCTCATCAAGTGTTTGAGGCATGGAGTGACACCTCATAAAGTATGTCTAAATTCTCGTTCTCTCCTTGCTTGGTCAAATATTCAATTTTAGCATTGGCTCTTTTGAGCTTGGCCAATGCAATTCTCTCTTTCCGTGCATGAAGTTTGACCCTTGTCCTCAACAAGTCATTGTCCTCATTGGCCTTCTCTAGCAACTTCTCCAAATGTAGATTGGCTCTATCAAGCCATGGTTCCCTGTTCTTGCTGATTTCTAGGGTAAGCTTCTCATTTGGTGTGAGCTGGGCTGCCTGGTCAGCTTCCATTTTTTTCTCTAGGGCTAGAGCTCTTTTCAGCCATCTAGTCCTTGGTCTCTATCTTGGAGGCTGATCCTCCTCATCATCAAGTTCACCAAATCTTTCCAATGTTTCCTCAAACAAGGCTTTAGCCTTTTCTGCCTCTCTTTTTGCTTTGATACACTTCACCTCATTGATGGCATGCTTGGTCTTCAGTTGTTGATTTTCTTGCTCAAGGAAGTCAATCACATACTCGGCCCTGTTAGCCACCCATAAATTATGATATACCAAATGGTGGATAAGTTTGTTTTCAAGCCTTCAAGAGATTTATTTTTCCCTGAAAATCCATAATCTTTGAAGTCTTATGATGATTCTTTTTCCCTTTGGATTAATCTCCACTTCTGTTTCTACAAGGGCATGCCCAAAACCATGCCAGATTTATGAAAGACACTGCTTTACAAAGGCCTCTGAAACTGCCCACTTGACTCATTTCCCCTCATTTTCATAAGCCTCCTTTTCCTCTTTAAGACCCCCATTTCCCCCTAAAAATCCTTCAAAATCCCTTTGAACCTCTAAAAATCCATTTTACAAGTTTAAACAAACTTTTCCCCTTTACCGAAAGCCAAGAAAATCCCTAAAAATCCCCCTTTTTTGGCCTAAAAACTCATTTATGCACTAAGGCCTTAAGCCCCTTTCGAACAGCCCCCTTAACCACTTCCCCCATATGCCCCGCGCCTGAAACTGAGTGCTTAAAGCCTGTGGCGCTAATCGTAATCGGAACATTCATACGGGCGCATTTCTTTGTTAAACCAAAAAACTCCGACGCGATAGTATTACTGTTATATCCGCCCCGCTGCAATCTGATTCATTGATCTATATAGATTCGACGGCCCAGCACTAATCGTATCGTGCCAGCCCATGCGTCTCCTCCTTCTGTCTTCCCTGATCGTGATCCTTCAATCTAATCGTAGCCGTTGATCTCTCGAGATCCGATGCCCCAGATCTCATCACTCCCCTCCCATCGCTCCAATCTTTCTCCCTGCCGATTCAATCTTTGCCGTCGATCTTGACCCAGATCAGATAGCTGGCACTCAATCGCACCATCACCAATCAGAAGTTTACAATGTGTCAACCCCACTACCTCCCCCAATGGCGATCCGCTGATCCAATCGTGACTTTCCATTCAAACCATATCCAACGACTCACGTTTAATTTCCCTCCGCCATGACTGGGTCCCACCACCTAAGGTCCATTTCATATGCTGTCCATTGCATTTTCCCATTTCCTCTGTATTCACCCAAACATTAAACTTTTATTTTTAACACTAAAAGTATTTTTCCATTCTAATTCATGTCTAAACCTTGGTTTCATAGTGTTGCGCCATGTAACCCTTCTTCGCCGCGCACGTTTCCTCTGCAATCGCTCCTCCACCTCCGCCAAAACATTTCTAAAGCAGTTTTAAGCCCCACGCAAGATTTCATAATAGGTTTCTCGTGTTTTGCAGGTTTAAGAGCATTTTGTGTTTTAATGAAGATCAGGATTATTGACCCCGACATGAATGCTCCAACGCCCTTTTTAGCCTGTGTATTCACACAAACAGGTATGCAGAAGTTTAAAGTGTATCAGGAAAATATTAAAGGGTTGAAAGGCATAATATTGAAATATTAACACAGCCTTTGAAGACATCAGTGCTAAAAGCAATTTGAGCGATCAGCGAAGTCAAAGCATAAATAGAGCTAATGCAGGTTTAAGTACAAAAGAGACAGAGCAGCTAGTGATGCAAAACGATGACTGACACAGACCTGACCTTTACCCATGCACACAAGTCTGCCAAGCAGTTATTGCACCAGGGAAGCTACTACAAATTGTCAGAGGTAGTTATTTAGAAGTATGGGAGTCCTCATAGCCCATTCCTCACTTAACTCACATCGAGAAGATAATAGTACCTCTCCGGATGATGTTCTTCTCAAGGACACCCTGTGGGTGATTTCTGTCATATCAAAATGGCCTCAAACACACCACAAAGTTATTGATCCCGTCTAGAATTCAATGAAATGTTTAAGGCACAGAATGGAGCATTCGAAATACCTCCTCCTATCATTGATGATCATTAAAACTTTCCTCACCTACTTTTCTCATTTTCTCTATAAAGACTCTTCGAAGTCTCATTGTAAAAGGTTGGCATTTTTTGATTTCTAAGGTAATACATATTGTTGCTTTGAAGAAGCTTTGGTTTTCTGAAATAGTGTGAAGATCTGTGTTTTTTTGTTGATGAAGGAGGCTGGACCATCGGATCCCTGAGCCTGGTGTTGGTGAAGTAATTCTTATTGTTAATGTTATTTCCTATGTTTCCACTTTGTTCCATCATGCTTTGCCTACAGTAGGATAAAAATTTTAGGCAGAGAAATGTATCTTAGAAGCACCTCTGACCTGTTTATATGTTTTTTGCTATTGAACGTGACAGGGTAGTCTAATAGCTCTCTTTATATTCAGTTTGTTTTACTTCAGAAATGGTTAATTCGGTTGTGTTAAGACTGTTTAAGCGTTCCCTCTTTCTTTACCACTGAAAATTGTATCTGGAGTCTACCTTTAATTATTAATGCTTGTAGTTTGACAATGAGGTTTTTTCTCAATCATACCCTCTATTCATTTTGTAATTGTTGTGTTAAAGGTCCCTATAATTGCAGTCCTAGATGTCTAAGGTGTTCCCTCTTCTTTGAGTGCAATTGTATGTCTTGGTTGGTTAAGCTCTCAAAGGTGAACTTGTAGGAGGAAATAGGGCATTCCCCGAATCCTATAACTCATTTTGAAGGTTTAGTCTGCATTTCTCTTTTCTTTGAGTGTTTATATTGATTAAGTCCAAATCAGTGAGTTTATTGGAGTAAATAGGGTGTTCCCTGAATCCTTTAAGTCATTGTGAACGGGTTTAGCTTGTTGTTCAATCTTAGTCCTTAATGTCCATCCCATTTCACCTATATTATTCAACAGATCCTCAACCAAGTTAGATTTTCCCTTTGGTTTCCCTTCCTTCTTAGTCAAAACTATTTGGACTTCACATGACTCCATTTCCCAATGGCTTATAGATTCCCATGCTTTATCTATACCACATGAAACATATATGTCCAACCAAAACAAAACAAATAACCTTGCACCTCATAACTAGCCTAAAATCAACTTCTAAACTTTTCAAGATACATCTTTATAAATATATTGAGAGATCCCTCTCTGAGACTAGGAGGGCTAGATCCTAGAGCTCTAAAGTTTGGTTTGTATGTTGCCTTGTCTTTTGGTAAGCCAATCTATCAAAACACAGGACCCCAACATAATGGCGATCACGGTGGGACCTACTGAACAAATGTTAGTCTGGAAAACTCTTGTAGACTCAATAAGTCCTTAAATAACCACATAAAATCAGAAAAACCCAAAAAAAAATTCAAAGTGGCTTCATAATAAACATGGTGGTGGAACCATAACACGCTTTACCTTCACAAAAGCTAAATATTTTCCACCTGACGACTCCACTGGGAGACCAATCGCATTACAAAATCATCCATGCTAAAGATCCAGTCACTTCACTAGTGGAAGACTCTCTGAAAAATTTGCAGAAATGCATCCAAGTCTCATAGCAGAGTTTCAGTATGGAATATCAAGTGTACTGTCAAAAACTGAATGGGAGGACTTTCCACAGGTTGTCCTTCTCAGGTCAAAACTCAATACTCAACCCGAGCTTAAGAAAATGTTTCTATATTTGGTGGTTGAGAGATATGAAGTTGAGATTGAACTTTTGAACTCACAAGAAAAATAATATCAGTTCAGAGACCCCAGAGCATTTTTGGAAAGTCTCCCTCCCCCTAAGAAAGAAGAGATTCCACTGCCTTTTGATGTGCAGAGAGAAGGTGATCAGGCTTCCAAGAGCCACACTGAAGACGCAGTGGAAGATACAGTAATCAAAGCTGCCTAGGGTGAAGACAGCCTACCAGTCATGGGAGGCCTGAAAGAAGAAAGTGTACATCATGTGTTCATTGATCTTGTGGCAAAGTATATGGAGGCCCTGATTAGCTCGAATTCTTCAGCATGGATCCTTCGCAGGGGCCAGATTCATCAGGAGTGGTCACCACTGATGGTGACCTTAGTTTTGAAGAACCACCTGCAGAACACCCTATGGTTGTCTCTCATGAGAATTCAATGCTTCTATCCTTTTTTGTTACTGCTTAACTAGCTGCACTGGAATTATTGTATCATCTAGAACATCAGAGATTTCCAAATAGAGTAGGGTAGGTAGGAAGTCTCAATAAAGCTCAGCCTATGAGCAGGTAGTTAGTTGTTTTTAATTTCTACAAAGTCCATCGAGCCAGAAAGTATAATCATGGTTTGACTCTATTTTCAATTTCTGTCTTAGAATATAGAGAATGAAAACCTGCCAGACTGTTTAATCCTGACAGGTATTAGATCAGGTAGAGAATTAAGAGTCCAACTGTTTAATCTGGGCTCTTGGAGAAATAAGGGCAGCATTAGATAGGTTTATTTTTCTGTTTGCAAAATAAAATGTTGGAAAAGAGTTTGCCAATCCAAGTGCACTCAAATGAAGAAAAAATGATAGGACAGTAGGAATGGGTAGGCAGAAATGTTGTTTTGAAGAATGACAATTGTTTTCAGGTTGCTGCAAAAGTTATCATATCAAAAGAAAAACTGCTGCCCAATGGAAAGGCACTGGTCTACTAAATACAGAGATTACTGAGGTTCTGGACACCTAAAGGGCAAGTTGTCCTCCCCAAGTGGAGCCACTGTTAGCCACCCATAAATTATGATATACCAAATGGTGGCTAAGTTTGTTTTCAAGCCTTCAAGATATTTATTTTTCCACGAAAATCCGTCATCATTGAAGTCTTATGATGATTCTTTGTCCCTTTGGATTAATCTCCACTGCTATTTCTACAAGGGCATGCCCAAAACCCTGCCAGATTTATGAAAGAAACTATTTTCCAAAGGCCTCTGAAACTGCCCACTTTGACTCATTCCCCTCATTTTCATAAAGCCTCCTTTTCCTTTTTAAGACCCCCATTTCCCCCTGAAAAATCCTTCAAAATCCCTTTGAACCTCTAAAAATTCCTTTTACAGGTTTAAACAAACTTTTCCCCTTTACCGAAAGCCAAGACAATCCCTAGAAATCCCCCTTTTTTGGCCTAAAAACTCATTTCTCCACTAAGGCCTTAAGCCCCTTTCAGCCAGCCCCCTTAACCACTTCCCCCATATGCCCCGCACCTGGAACTGAGCGCTTAAAGCCTGTGGTGCTAATCACAATCGGAACATTCATACGGGCGCATTTCTTTGTTAAACCAAAAACCTCCGATGCGATAGTATTACTGTTCTATCCGCCCCACTGTGATTCGAGCTGTTGATCTATATAGATCCGACAGCCCAGCCCTAATCACATCGCGCCAGCCCATGCATCCTCTCCTTCTGTCTTCCCTGATCGCGATCCTTCGATCCAATCATAGCCGTTGATCTCTCGAGATCTGACGCCCCATATCTCATCGCTCCCCTCCCATCGCTCCAGTCTTCCTCCCCGCCGATTCAATCTCCGCAGTCGTTCTTGACCCAGATCGGACAGCTGGCACTCAATCGCACTATTGCCAATCAGAATTTTACAATGTGTCAACCCCGCTGCCTCCCCTGATGGCGATCCGCCGATCCAATTGTGACTGTCCATTCAACCCAGATCCAACGGCTCACGTTTATTCGCCCTCCGCCATGACTGGGTCCCACCACCTAAGGTCCATTTCATATGTTGTCCATTGCATTTTCCCATTTCCTTTGTATTCGCCCAAACATTAAACTTTTATGTTTTAACACTAAAAGTATTTTTCCACGCTAATTCACCTCTAAACCTCGGTTTCATGGTGTTGCGTCGTGTAACCCTTCTCCGCTGCGCACGTTTCCTCTGCAATCGCAACTCCACCTCCAACAAAACCTTTCTGAAGCAGTTTTAAGCCCCGCGTAGGATTTCATAATAGGTTTCTCTTGTTTTGGAGGTTTAAGAGAATTTTGTGTTTTATTGAAGATCAAGGTTATTGACCCCGACATGAATCCTCCAACGCCCTTTTTAGCCTGTGTATTCACACAAACAGGTCTGCAAAAGTTTATAGTGTATCAGGAAAAGATTAAAGGGTTGAAAGGCATAATATTGAAAGATTAACACAGCCTTTGAAGACATCAGTGCTAAAAGCAGTTCGAGCGATCAGTGAAGTCAAAGCATAAACAGAGCTAATGCAGGTTTAATTACAAAAGAGACAGAGCAGCTAGTGATGCAGAATGATGACTGACACAAACTTGACCTTTACCCATGCACACAAGTCTGCCAAGTAGTTATTGCACCAAGGAAGCTACTACAAATTGTCAGAGGCAGTTATTTAGAAGTATGGGAATCCTCATAGCCCATTCCTCACTTAACTCACATCGAGAAGATAATAGTACCTCTCTGGATGATTTTCTTCTCAAGGACACCCTGTGGGTGATTTCTGTCATATCAAAATGGCCTCAAACATGCCACAAAGTTATTGATCTTTTCTAGAATTCAATGAAATGTTTAAGGCACAGAATGGAGCATTCGAAATACCTCCTCCTATCACTGATGATCATTAAAACTTTCCTCACCTACTTTTCTCATTTTATCTATAAAGACTCTTCGAAGTCTCATTGTAAAAGGTTGGCATTTTGTGATTTCTAAGGTAATACATATTGCTGCTTTGAAGAAGCTTTGGTGTTCTGAAAGAGTGTGAAGATCTGTGTTTTTCTGTTGATGAAGGAGGCTGGACCATCGGATACCTGAGCTTGGTGTTGGTGAAGTACTTCTTATTATTAATGTTATTTCCTGTGTTTCCACTTTGTTCCATCATGCTTTGCCTACAGTAGGATAAAAAGTTTAGGAAGAGAAATGTATCTTAGAAGCACCTCTGACCTGTTTATCGTTCACTGTTTAAATGTTTTCTGCTATTGAACGTGACAGGGTAGTCTAATTGCTCTCTTTATATTCAGTTTGTTTTACTTCAGAAATGGTTAATTCGGTTGTGTTGAAGATTGTTTAGGCGTTCCCTCTTTCTTTACCATTGAAAATTGTATCTGGAGTCTACCTTTAATTATTAATGCTTGCAATTTGACAGTGAGGTTTTTTCTCAATCATACCCTCTGTTCATTTTGTAATTTTTTTGTTAAAGGTCCCTATAATTTCAATCCTAGATGTCTAATGCGTTCCCTCTTCTTTGAGTGCAATTGTATGTCTTGGTTGGTTAAGCTCTCAAAGGTGAACTTGTAGGAGGAAATAGGGCGTTCCCCGAATCCTATAGCTCATTTTGAAGGTTTAGTATGCATTTCTCTTTTCTTTGAGTGTTTATATTGATTAATTCCAAAGCAGTGAGCTTATTGGAGCAAATAGGGCGTTCCCCGAATCCTTTAAGTCATTGTGAAAGGGTTTATCTTTTTGTTCACTCTTAGTCCTTAATTTCCATCCCATTTCACCTATATTATTCAACAAATCCTCGACCAAGTTAGATTTGCCCTTTGGTTTCCCTTCCTTCATAGTCAGAACTATTTGGACTTCCCATGACTCCATTGCCCAATGGCTTATAGATTCCCATGCTTTATCTATACCACATGAAACATATATGTCCAACCAAAACAAAACAAACAACCTTGCACCTCATAACTAGCCTAATATCAACTTCTAAACTTTTCAAGATACATCTTTATAAATATATTGAGAGATCCCTCTCTGAGACTAGGAGGGCTAGATCCTAGAGCTCTAAAGTTTGGTTTGTATGTTGCCTTGTCTTTTGGTAATCCAATCTATCAAAAAACAGGACCCCAATAGGCCCTCTCAAGAGTAGTCTCAATTTCATTAATATTTGACTCTTTGCCTTTAATTGCTGCATTGGTGATTTTGTCTTCATCTTCCTCACGTAGGTCAATCAACTGAAACTTTTGCTCTGTTTCATGATTGCCCTCCTTATCATCAATGACTGGCTCTATCACCTGTTCCTTACCTTTATCTACCTACTATGTTGATGAAGAAAGCATGGCCCCTTTCACTCCAAGTAAATAAAACACATGCATATAGCCTCTCTGGTATGTTTTTGTAAATGGCACAACCTTAGCCAAACTAGCCCATGATGCCTCAATATCTTCCTCACTTCTTGATAACTCTGAATCATGATGTGACGATGGTGTAGGGTTATAGAAAGGTGAAGAAGAAGGATCAATATGAGGTGAATGAGGTGAATGAAGCTGACTTGGTAATGATGTATGAACAGTAGGCTGAGATGGAGGAATATATGTGGGAGGATGGGATGATGAAGGGGCATTTTGGTCATGTTGACTAGGTGGGGTGATAAAAATCTGATTTGATATGAAGGTGTCCCATGGAATGTTCGATTGATCAAGCTGATACATGACTATAATTTTGTTGAGGGAGTGATGGAAAATACTTTGCATTTGATGACCATAATCTCTCTTTTTGGCAATATATGCCCTTTTTTCAATGCTACGAGAGAGAAAATAGGGTATGTGAATCATTCTAACTCTAGTGAAGTGCATGAGGAGCCATATATGATAGGAACAGAGTCTAGAAAACCTTCCTTCACAGGTGAAGTATTTCATGATGACTTTCATCATGCGGACATATCTATCAAGGAGGTGAGAGAGGAAAATTTGTCTTTGTGTCATGCTTGTATCTTGGTTTAAGATATGGCTCATAGTAACAATGATCAAGGTTTCCTTGTTTAAACCATTTTTCTCCTACATTTGGGATCCCTGTAGCAGCTGCAATGATATTAGTGGACATAGATAAATTAACCTCGGCAAGAGTGACCTGTCTATCATGAAGATTGGAAATGAACAATCTTGTCAACATAGGATGATACTGGATCTTCTGCACTTTCTCACAAAATTCAAAACAGCCTACATGCTTAAAGCATGACACAGTGAGGGGAGATGCCATAAGCTCTCTAGTGGTTGTTGGTTCAAGTCTAATGACTTTCCCTCCCTTTCTATATGGATTTTTCTTCAATATTTGTTCCTCACTAGTACCACTGTCCTCCTTTTCAGCCATATTTGAAGTTGAAACCATAGGGTGATGGAATGAAATGGAGGGAATGTGAAGTGAAAGGAAATGTTTTGGGAAATGGAGGGAATTGGAATGTGAATCGGAACCTAGGTTAGTGAAAACCCTAGGATATAGAGGTATTAGGAATTGTATTGCTTTAGGGAATAAGGATATGGAAAATATATAGGGAAATATATAACCATTTAGGGAATAGAATTGAAATGAGAACTAGGGTTTCTTCCTTAGAAAAAGCTTCAAATGATTATGAAACAAAAAATGTATCACTGAGATAATGTCTAGGGCTTACTCACTGATCAATGGAGCCTTGAAGAAAACCCATGCAAAGATCTGGCATTGGCCGATTAAGTGGGAGGTTGTAAAATAGATTTATGTCTTTCTAAGCAAACACATAGTGTTTGGAGCAAACGCGCAGCTACCACTGCAAACACTGTTACCGATGAAATAGGTAACCTGACCTCAAAACGGGAACTCTAACCCAAAAACACTCAAAAAACATGAAAAAACACCCCAAAAACAAAAAAAAGTGTATTCCAGAACGCACTTGGTTTTTTTAAGGTCAAATTTCAACATTTTATAAAATTATGCTAAAAACAAAATTATTTCTTGAAAAAATGATTGAAAAAACACCCTCAAAACAAAACCAGTTGATGCTGGAATAACAAAAAAAAAAATTGTGTCATATTTTTGACATTTTAAAAAATAGAAATAACATTTTTTAATTTTTAAAATTCAAACATTAAAAAAAACCTAAAATTTAAGAAAAAAAATAAATTTAAAAAATAAAAACATTTTAAAGCTTGAAATTTAAAAATATATAGGAATAAAAAAATAAAAATAAAAACAAAATAAAAATTTTAATTCAAACATTAAAAAAAAAACCTAAAATTTAAGGAAAAAAAAGGATTAAAATTTCAAAATATATAGAAATAAAAAATTAAAATAAAAACAAAATTAAAATATTAAATTAAAAAAAAAGAAGAACAAGAAGAAGAAGAACCAGAAGTTAAAAAAGGAAAGAAATTATAAAAAATTAAATCTAAAAAAGAAAAAGAAAATGTTTATTAAATTAGAAAAAGAAAATTAAATTTTAAAATAAAAAATTAAATTTAAAGAAATATATTAAATTTTAATAAATTTAAAACTTAAAAAATAAATAAATTATTGAAATTAAAAGTAAAAAAATGAAAAATTAATTAAAAATAAAAAATGAAAAACAAAATACAATAAAAATATTAAATTTAAAAAAAATAAATATTAAAAAAACAAATAGATTTTAAAAAATAAATTGAATTTAAATTATAAAAAATAATATATATATATATATATATATATATATATATATATATGAAGTTAAATAAAAAATATATATATTAGATTTTATCAAATTTAAAAAAAAATGTTAATATTAAAAGAACAAATTAAATTTAAAAAACAAAAAAATTATTAAATTTTAATAAATAAATGAATAAACAAATAAATTTTAAATATATTAAAAAAAAAAGTGTTAAAAAACTTTAAAAATCAATTAAAATTGAAAAATTGAAAAAAATAAAGTTAAAAAAAAAATATATATATATATATATATATATTTAATAAAAAATAAAACAAAAAACAAATTAATTTGAAAATATTAAGTTTAATTAAAGAAAAAATATATATAATTTTAAATACACAATTTTAATTGAAATATAAAAATATAAAAAATTTATGTAATTAAAAAAATAATAATAAAAAATTAAAAAAAAAAGTATTAAACTCAAATAAATTAAAAAAAAAAAATACAAAATTTACTAAATTTTAAAAAACTAAATGAAAAACCTAAACATAAAATTTAATAATAAAAAATAAATAAAAATTTAAAAAAAAAAGAGAAGAGATCAATTAAATTAAAAAAAACAAAAAAAAGAATTAAAACAAATTAAATTTCAAATATAAAAATTAAATTAAAACAAAATCCAGGTGGCGACGGAGGCCAGCCGTTGGGCGGGGGCGGGAGGTCGATTCCGAGAATCGCCCTCCCGCCGCAGGGGGCCGATTCCGGGAATCGCCCTCCCGCCGCAGGAGACCGATTCCCGGAATCGCCCTCCCGCCGCGGGAGGGAGGGCGATTCCCAGAATCGCCCTCCCGCTGTAGGAGGGCATTTCATCACCACGAGAGGGCGATTCCCAGAATCGGCCTCCCGCCGCGGGAGGGTGATTCTTGGAATCGGCCTCTCGCACCGCGGCAGGGTGATTCCCAGAATCGGCCTCCCACCGCAGGAGGGCGATTCCCGGAATCGGCCTCCCACCGCGGGAGGGCGATTCCCGGAATCGGCCTCAGGGCGATTCCTGGAATCGGCCTCCCGCCGCAGGAGGGCGATTCGGAATGACTCCCATTATGGCGATGGTGTCCGGAATCGAACTTCAGCGATCTAATTAAACTCTCATGAAGGAATTCCGGAATCGGCCTCTCCCTTGATGAGCCACCGTCTTCACGCCACGGGCAAGAGACGGTGGCGGTGCCACCACGATAAAAAAAAAAAAAAAAAAAAAAAAATTATTTTTTTAAATTTTTAATATTTTTTTAATTTGATTTTTTTTTAAATTCAAAACATTTAGAATTATTTGTTTTTTAATTCAAATTTTTTATTTTAAATTTAAATTGTTTTTTTTTCTTTTTTTTTTCTTTTTTTTCTTTTTTTAAATTTAATATTTTAGATTAATTATTTTTTAAAATTTAAAATTTATTTATTAAATTTTAATTTAATTTAATTTTTTTTAATCTTTTAGTTTATTTAGTTTTTCATTTTTAAAATTTATAAGTTGTTTCATTTTTTTAAAAAAACAATAAATTTATGGATATTTGTTTTTTAATTACTTGCACATGGTTTTTTTCTTTTTTTTCTTTTTTATTGATAGGTTTTTTTTTTTTAATTATTTTATTTTAATTTTATTTTTCTATTTTAAATTTTTTTTTTTTTTTAATTTGTTTTTTTTGTTAATTTTAAAATTAGTAATTTTTTTTCTTCTTATTATTATTATTTTAATTCAAATTTTTAAATTTATTTTTTTCTTTTTTGTATTTTATTTTTTTTATCTAAATTTTAATTTTGTAATTTAAATTATTTTTAAATTTTCTATTTAAATTTATTTTTTTTAATTATATGGTTTTTTTTAATAACTTAGAAAAAAATGTTTTTGATGTTTTTTTATTTTTATTTTTTTGGTTAATTTTTGTTTTTTTTCTTTAAATTATGTGTTTTTTTTTTTCAAATTTTTTCATTTCTTTTGATATAGATTTCAAATATTTATGTTTTTTTTAATTTATTTTTGTTTAAATTTTTTATTTTTACGAGTTAATTTTATTTTTTTTACATTTTTATTGGTTTTTTTTTATTGTTTTTATATATATATATATATATTTTATCTAAGTTTTGTGTTTTATTACCAACATGAAAATCACCACTCTAAAAAAAAAGGTTGATGCTGGCTGCATCAATACGTTTCAAAATTAGCATGAAAATCACCGCTCTAAAAAAAAAAAGTTGATGTTGCATCAATACGTTTCAAAATTAGCATGAAAATCACTAACATTTTAAAACAAATATTCATACTTCATAAATAAAAATATTAGAGTGTCGAAAATGTGCTCCAAAAAAAAAAGGTGATTTTGCATCACCACTTTTCAAAATCGGGTGCTTTTTATGCTACCAAAAAAAAGTAGGTAACAGTGCGGTTACCTATTTCATCGGTAACAATGTTTGCAAGCGTGTAGCGACCCCTCTCAAACGTGTAGCGTCTAGGAAAAATAGTCTGAGAAGTTCGGGCAAACGTGCATCGACCCTTCTCACACGTGCAATGTCTCCCTCAAACGCGTAGAGACTGTCTCAAACACACAGCGACCCTGTAAATTTGCTTGTTTACTCACTAAAAATTCGAAATTTCTCCTTTGTTGAGAATTGATGAATGATGAATGAAAAAAATAGGCTTAGATTTTAGGTTTTGAATGGCTTTATAACCTAGTGGATTTGATTTGAATTACCCACTTTCCTTATGTTCACTTTTTCTTCTTCAAACTTTGACACTGATACTCTTTGACTTTCTGACTTTTTTTCTTTGTAGGTTGACATTAGCTAATAGAGATTGAATTTATTTTATTTCAGTTTGGCAAGAATGATTGAATCGATAGCTAGGGAAAAAATTATTACATATAAAAACATAAAATTACATTTGAAAAAATGAAAAATAATTTGCATATTTTATTTTATATGAAAATATCATTTTGATATAAAAATCATTAAAATAATTACAACTTGAAAAATAGAATAGTTACAAAGTGATGATCTTCTGTACAAGAAGATAAAAAGTCTTTGAGTCGCTCTCATATGCTTTGTTGACTTTATTTGGATGGAGTAATGCATTTTGGACCTTGAAAAATAAAACCCTAATGACCTAATGAGACTTTTGAGACCTGATCTCCATCACTGACTTTCACTGAGACAAGACATGGTGAAATGAGCATTTTCATAGGTATTATTATGCTCAAGGGGACATGGGAGTAAGTCAGCAAATATATTTCTCTGAAGGAGAGTGATGTTTTATTGAGGAAAGCTACCATCAGTGAAAGAATTTTTAGCATGACCTAATGGAATGATATAAAAATTTCAGAGTGAGGCACCTAAAATGATAATGAAATAAGTGATTTTGATCACTGATGGTAGAATTCATATTCTGACACTAACATTGGCCTTATTGGGGATGGAAGCTTTGACATAGGTGTCAAGAACCACAGATCTCCGATTTGAGCAAATCAGTGTTTTCTTCCATTGGGCCAATACGATAAAAAACAACTGAAACTGAAAGGTAGGATTGATTTTCCGACAATTCAATGACACAAACTGGCACTTTTCTTTATTGGTCCCAGTCTGTCTCATCTAAGGAGGGAGCTAATGATTCTTTTTGGTGATGAAAAGGGTTGTCATGCAAAGGCTCAAGAATCTCTTCATCCAAGGAAATAGTTGCAATGTTTCATTAATATCCAGGCCAAATTGGTTCTTGATCAATACACTAACATTCAAACTGATGCCAAATATTGACTCCTCTGAAGACCTGAGCTAAATAGACCTCAAAACCACCTCCACTCATCCATAGGAGTCGAATCCATGAGGTGAGGGAGATATTACCCAAAAACCTGAACTGATAACTAGAGCATAGGATGAGAAAAGTGACTCAATCCTATCTCTATTGAACTCATTCATTACACCTCAACTGATTGACTTACCTAATGTATTTACCCTAGATAAAAGTAAAAACATAATATTTTCATTTATCTTGACCATTTAGATAAGTAAATTCCTAATTTTCCAAAGTAAAATTCAAGCTGGAGTGAAACTTCAAAAATTTCTAAAGATTGTGAAAAATGCAATTTCCTTGTCAAACACACAGCGTCCAGGCAGAAAAAATGACCTCTGTTAAAGGCTCGTTTTGAGTGCCTTCCTAGTGTCCAAATCAACTCCATGATAGCTCATTGGAAATCCCTTTGAGTCTATTTTCCAAAAATACCTCCAGGTTTCAAAATGGTGTTCATTTTCCCTGTCAAAAACCTGTTCTCCCAAGACTGGTAAACGCGCAGCGACCAGGCAGATTTGGAGGCAGAAACATGAAATTTTGATGGTTTTTTGAGCTTTTGATGGACCAGTTCTCCTCCAAAAACTCTGAAAATTTCTAGGGTTTATGTCCTCATCAATATGAACCTTCTGGTGGTCCCCATTTTTCATTTCGAGGTCCCAAGAAAGAGCATAGCGTCCAAGTCTCTACGCCTTTGGAAAATATCCTGTGTGCAAAAATACTCAAAAAAACAAAAATGAAAAAAAATACAAAGTGTGCCAATTTTTTGTCAAAATTGTGAGGGTACTTGCTCATCAAGTGTTTGAGGCATGGAGTGAAACCTTAGCAAGTATTTCTAACTTCTCTTTCTCTACTTGCTTGGTCAAATATTCAATTTTAGCATTGGCTCTTTTGAGCTTGGCCAATGCAATTCTCTCTTTCTATGCATGAAGTTTGACCGTTGTCCTCAACAAATCATTGTCCTTGCTAACCCTCTCTAACAACTTCTCCAAATGTAGATTGTCTCTATCAATCCATGGTTCCCTGTTCTTGCTGATTTCTAGGGAAAGCTATTCATTTGGTGTGAGTTGGGCTACTAGGCCAGCTTCCATTTGTTTCTCTAGGGCTAGAGCTCTTTTCAGCCTTCTAGTCCTTGGTCTCTATCTTAGAGGCTATCCTCCTCATCATCAGGTTCACCAAATCTTTCCAATGTTTCTTCAATCAAGGCTTTAGCCATTTCTACCTCTCTTTCTGCTTTGATACACTTCACCTCATTGCTGGACTACTTGGTCTTCAACTATTGATTTTCTTACTCAAGGAAGTCAATCACATACTTGGCCCTCTCAAGATTAGTTTAAATTTCATTAATCTTTGCCTCTTTTCCTTTAATTTTTGCATTGGTGATTTTGTCTTCATCTTCCTCACCTAGGTCAATACACTGAAACTCTTGCTCTATTTCATGATTACCCTCCTTATCATCAATGACTAGCTCTATCACCTGTTCATTACCTTTAACTACCTATTGTGTTGATGAAGAAAGCATGGCCCCTTTCATTCCAAGTGAAGAAAACACATGCCTATAGCCTCTCTGGTAAGTTTTAGGAAATGGCTCAACCTCAGCCTAACAAGCCACTGATGCCTCAATATCTTCCTCACTGCTTGATAAATCTGAATCATGACGTGATGATGACGTAGGGTTATAGAAAGGTGAAGAAGAAGAATCAATATGAGGTGAATGAGGTGAATGAAGCTGACTTGGTAATGATGTATGAATAGTCAGCTGAGATGAAGGAATAGATGTGGGAGGATGAGATGATGAAGGGGAATTTTGGTCATGCTGACTAGGTGGGGTGATAAAAATATCATTTGATATGAAGTTGTCCCATGGAATGTTCAATTGATCAAGCTGATACATGACTATCATTTTTATGAGGGAGTGGTGGAAAATACTCTGCATTTGATTACCATAATCTCTCTTTTTGGCAATATATGTCATTTTGTCAATGCTATGGCAAAGATAATAGGGTATGTGAAGCATTCTGACTCTAATGAAGTGAATGAGGAGCCAGATATGATAGAAATAGAGTCTAGAAAACCTCCTTTACAGGTTAAGTATTTCATGATGACTTTCATCATGGGGACATATCTGTCAAGGAGGTGGGAGAAATGAAAAATTGTCATTTTGTCATCCTTGTATCTTGGTTTAAGATATGGCTCATAGTAACAATGATCGAGGTTTCCTTGTTTAAACCATTTTCCTCCTACATTTGGGATCCCTGTAGTAGTTGCAATGATATTAGTGGACATAGTGAAATTAACCCCGACAAGAGTAGCCTGTCTATCATGAATATTGGAAATGAACAATCTTGTCAACCTAGGATGATACTGGATCTTCTGTACTTTCTCACAAAATTCAAAACAACCTACATGCTTAAAGTGTGACACAGTGAGGGGAGATGCCATAAGCTCTCTAGTGGTTGTTGGTTCAAGTCTAATGACTTTACCTCCCTTTTTATATGGCTTTTTCTTCAGTCTTTGTTCCTTACTAGTACCATTTTCCTCCTTTTCAACCATATTTGGAGTTGAAACCCTAGGGTGATAGAATGAAATGGACGGAATGTGAAGTGAAAGGAAATTTTTTGGGAAATGGAGGGAATGGGAATGTGAATGGGAACCTAGGTTAGTGAAAACCCTACGATGTAGAGGTATTAGGAATGGTATTGCTTTAGGTAATAGGGATATGGAAAATATATAGGGAAATATATAACCATTTAGGGAATAGGTTTGAAATGAGAACTAGGGTTTCTTCTTTAGAAAAAGCTTCAAATGATTATAAAACACAAAATTTATCACTGAGATAATCTCTAGGGCTTACTCACTGATCAATGGAGCCTTGAAGAAAACCCATGCAAAGATCTAGCATTATCTGATGAAGTGGGAGGTTGTAAGACAATTTTCTGTCTTTCTGAGCAAATGCACAGTGACCACTGCAAGCGTGCAACAACCCATCTCAAACGCGTAGCATCCATGCAAAATGGTCTGAGAGGTTTTGGAAAACGTGCAGCGACCCTTCTCAAACACGCCATGTCTCCCCCAAATGAGTAGCGACTGTCTCAAACGCGCAGCAACCCTGGAAATTTTCTTGTTTTCTCACTGAAAATGCAAAATTTCTCCTTTGTTGAGGATTTTTGAATGATGAATGAAGAAAATAGGCTTTTCTTTTAGGTTTTGAATGGCTTTATAACCTAGTGTATTTGATTTTTAATTTGAATTACCCACTTTCCTTATGTTCACTTTTTATTCTTCAAACTTTGGCACTAATACTCTTTGACTTTCTGACTTTTTTTCTTTGCAGGTTGACATTAGCTAATGGAGCTTGACTTTCTTTTCTTTCAGTTTGGCAAGAATGATTGAATTAGCAGCTAGGGAAAAAATTATTATATATAAAAACATAAAATTACATTTTAAAAAATGAAAAATAATTTACATATTTGATTTTATATCAAAATATCATTTTGATATAAAAATCATTGAAATAATTACAACTTGAAAAATAGAATAGTTACAAAGTGATGATCTTCTGTAGAGGAAGATAAAATGTCTTTGAGTCACTCTCATATGCTTTGCTAACTTTATTTGGATGGAGTAATGCATTTTGGACCTTGAATAATAAAACCCTAATGACCTAATGAGACTTTTAAGTCATGATCTCCATGACTAAATTTGACTGAGACAAGACATGGTGAAATGAGCATTTTCATAAGTATTATTATGCTCAAGGGGACATGGGAGTAAGTCAACAAATATATTTCTCTGAAGGAGATTGAAGTTTTTTGGAGGAAAGCTACCATTAGTGAAAGAATTTTTAGGATGACCTATTAGAATGATATAAAAATTTCAGTGTGAGACACCTATAATGATAATGAAATGAGTGATTTTGATCATTGATGGCAGAATTCATATTCTGACACTAACACCATAGGCCTAGGACTATGTTAAATTTCCATAGGCCTAATCCTACTCTAATTCGCTACCTTTCCACTTCCTAAACATTCCTAACGCCCTTCCCTTCTTCCCTAATTTTTCCCATCCCTATTTCCCTTTCCTAAACCCCTCCATCCTACTCCCTTTTCCCTTCCCCTATTTTTCAGTGATAAGTGTTTGATGTCGGGTATCTACTAGAAAGCAAATCCTAGCATATAAATTTCAATGCTTCACTTAATATGAAAAATGCTCAATTTTTCTTCAAATAAAACCATGAAAACATTCAACTCAAAATTTACATGAAGGAGAAAGAGCCATTCAAATCAACTACAAATATAAAATATAAAAAATTCTCTGGCCAAATATTACAATGGGCGGCCTCTTGGCTCTTGGCCCTTCAAACCTCTCCTCACCCTTCCTGGATTCCTCACAAACTCAACTCTTGTTCTTCCTCACAAAAACACTCCTATTTATACATCAATAATGTATTTATTTCACCCCTCAAATTTCTCCACCCAATCCTCAACTAAATCTAATCTAGATTCATTTTAGGTGTGGACTCAACAAAGTCCTGTACATAGAATTTCTACAACCTAAATTTGCTACCTAATCCTATTTGACTCATATCCTTTTAATTATTAAAATAATATATATAAGGATCCTCACATTTATAATTTCTCTCCTAATTTATTTAAAATAACAATTTAATTAATAAAATAATTAAAATGTCACACCCCCCTTATTACATAATTAAATAATAAAAATTGGCCTTGATGCTCCTGCATCAGACTCCCAAGGTTGAAAATTAATCACGATCGCCTGATCATGTGTTCGGATCTTTGTCTACCTGGATCCCATATCTTGTGCTGCAACTTTCCATTTGTCGCTGCTTCTGTCTGTTGTTCTTCTCTAGGTCTCTACACTTTATGATGCATTGCCCTACTGGCTATGCTTTCACAATCTCCTGTTGTCTTCCTCTTGCTGCTTCTTCTTTTTTTACTGCTGCTGGCTTCTTCCGGGATACTTTCATCATTATCCTCATTATCAGTTCAATTTCTCGATCCAATATTTTCCTCCAGCATCGGCAATAAAAATTGTACTCACAAAACAACTGTTAAAATAAAAAACATAAGGCCTCAGTGCCTCTTTCTCTTCTGGCAACATTTCAGTATGTTGCTCTGAAATTTCCTCGTCCATCAGCACATCAGTATGCTGATTTAAATTCTCTATGAGACTATCAGTTAGTCCCTCCTCCACAACATCTGTTTCAAGAATTTCTCCCTATTCTGGTTCACAATAATTAAATTCTTCGAATTGTTGAATCCTTCCTACCTCCTTAATCCCTGTTTCCTGATTATTATTCAGAACAATTTCTTTGTCTTTCTCTTTCAGCAACTCACCCTGAGTATAGTTCCTCTTCTTTTCCAACTCCCTTCTCTAAAGATCTAACTTTATATATAACTTAACAATATCAACTGGAGTATAACTTGGAAATTTTACTCAACTTTCCATACCTTCATTTTCTATTGACCAATCATCGGATGGTCCTTATTTCTTTGTTTCAATATTCTGCTGAATATTTCCATGAGACCCCTCTGTCTTCATTTCTTTCTGAGATCTTGCTATCTCAGCATCATTTTGAATTGATTTCAGATTCAACTCTTCTTCTTTAACAAACTTCAAAGTTGGTTCAACACCCTGTGATGTACCTGCAATCACACACAAATCATTAGTCTTAAAAACATCAGACCTTGTGGTCTCACTTGATGCTTCGGTCAACATCTCCGCTTGTTGTTCTGAATCTTTCATTTGATTCAGTTCTTCTGTAGATTTCTTTTCTATCTCATCACTACTTCCACTCTTCCTTTGGCAATCTTCCTGAATGGTCCTGGTTACAGCATCATTACATTTTAAACTTTTGTCAGCAATTTCCTTAAACAAATACATTTGTTTACCTCCTTGGAATTTTTCTTCGGCATTTCCACTTTGTTCCAGTTCCATAATAGCTTTGACTTGTTGTTTTACCCAAAATAATAATTCATTTATGATTCCTTCCTGTTGTAACCAATCAACACTTTCCTTCTCTGAAATGAATTCTCTACCAAACTTTACCTCAAGCGTTTTATTCTCCTTTGTGACAGTTCCATAAGACTGCTCACCATCTTTCACACATCCTGCAAACATACATAAACTGTGAGAAAAAATGTAAGGCTTCATGGCCTCGTCTGTTCCTCTCGCCAACACATCTTCAGATGCTTATGAACTATCCCAATAGTTCATGAGATCTTCCTCACTGATCTCTTCACCCAGAATTTCACCATGTTTCGGGCCACAAATGGAAACATACATTTTTAACTTAGCCTCTCTGAGTTCTCCACAACTCAACATCTGCTCGAGCTTCCTTAGCTCTTCCATCAACTATATGTTTACCTGCTTTTCCCTCTTTGCGTGTAGCTTCTGCCACTTCACCTTGTTTCTCATGGTCCAACCATGTGTTTGGTATTTCACATTTTCCTACAACAACTCCATTAACAATTCAAGGTGAATTGTTATCTCAGCCTTCTCCCACTCATACTCTTCATCAAATCTCCGGAAATGACTATCAACAGTCATCTTCCCCTTCTTTGTGAAATGCCTCTGTTCACGTGTGGACTTCATTTAATCCACTTCGCCGCAATCCTTCACACTTTTCATTTATCAAAATGCAACTTCTCCTCTTGTGCTTGGCTTTTCTTTGTATTGGAACCAATCTCTGGCAACCTTCTTACTGCAAACAACACTTTAGTAATTCATGTGTTACAATAACCAATTCTTTGGGTGTCAGGCTCTGCTGATCATGCACCCAATTACATTCATACTTTGGACTTATCTTATGACTCTTTGAATTCATACTTACACAAATTTGTCATCTTGGATGAACATACTCAATCTCAACTCAAACTATAAAAACTTTCATTTGACTCTAACATCTGTTTTCACTTCAAATTTTGTCCCAATAACAATGATAGTGGATAATTTGACTTAATTGAAGTTATACAATTCTTCAGTAAACATACACCTCAAATACATTTAGGATGTAAATTTTCACCCTCTTTCATACTTCATTCTTATGAAAAATCATCAATTTGCCTTATCATTTCACATGATACTGAAGTCTTTAGTCGAATTTCAATTCAAGTGTTCCAAGATTTATTTTAAGGTGAAAATAAATAAACCATTCAATCCTCAATGTTCAAAAATAACTTCCTGAAGTATCATACCTCATGCTCCTGTTAAGGTTATTAATAAACCTTTCTTTCTGCAAACTAAACCCTCTGGTTTCCATTCCTTTGTGCCATCTTCGTCACCATCAATACTTGCATGCTCACAATTTTGTCATCTTAATGCAAACATTTCCTTGCACTTATATACACCATGCAACATCAATTCACATATCTTTACCTATGTACAGAGAACAAGCAACTTATTCAATGAATGATGTACACTCATACACTGTTTCATCTTGAATATCCGCTCCTTAAATACTGTCACATGATGGTAAAACAAAGGTTTACAACATCAAGCAATTTCCAATCACCAATCAAAAGAACTCTTCTTTTTCCACTACATGCTTTTTCCAAAATAACTTAACCAAAACTGTGAAGAATCCACATTAGGCAGAATAAATCATCATAATATTCATAATAAACCTCCTCAAATAAACACACATATTTCTCTTATGTCCTCCAGGATTAGAAAATTTTCATTCATTTTTCCATTCAATTTTACCTCAACATCTGCAACAATAGTCTTCACATAACATTTCCAAATCAGGGTTAAACAAAACATATCAGCTCACCTTCAAGAACTTTGTGTGATCTTGTTCCATCCCTTGTCTACATTGTGTCTCTGTATGCTATCATCTTTCAGACTCAAAGTCTGATCTCCTTTTAATGCATTCCCTGCAATTCTAAAAAAAAAGACTAAATCTTCAAAAAGAACTATTTCCATTCACCAACTTCACACAAATGCCATTCACACAATTTTCAAACCCACATATTCCATCGCTTAAGTTGAATGTTGACTCACAATCATCAAACCATACCACCATTTGACAACCATCTCTAACTCCCTTACGCAAGCATCTTACCACAATTGATGTAAATGTCTCGAGACCACATACCATCTATTCCTTTCCAAATGGTATTTCTTTCCGAACCCCACTTGAACTATATAATTTACAAATGATCATTTCAAATTTGAATCCATTAAAGAATTCGAATAACATGAAGTTTGAACTAAACCTATATGAAAGCTTTAACCTTTCATAGGTTACACCCATATAGTTATTTACTCCACCCTACTCACACAACATTGACAAAATATATATTTAACGCTATCAATGATTTAACCCACATCTCAATGCATTTTAAAACCATTGTAAGCCAGATTTCATTTCAACCTTCTGCACTATCATTTGACCTACACATACATCATGTCAATGTTATTGCAATTACAACCTGCGGCATGCATCAAACTTCATAACGTAATCAGCTTGCGTAGCTTCGAACCTGCGGCATGTAATACATCAAAACTTCATAACGCAATCATTTTTGCATAACTTCTCAACTCATTTTAAAACCATTTTAAGCCATATTTCATTTCGACCTTCAGCAATGTATCATTTGACTAATCGACTCGGCATCTAACATCGTTGTTGTCATGATTTTGAGCGCAGAACGTCAACCAAGCCGTGGTCCCTTTGTGACTTCAGCTACATCATTTAATTCACAATGCTTCCCTACCTCCACAGCGGTAGCATCTACCTGTATTTATCTTCTTCACTCTGTTTGCAATGTCTTAATTCACAACTCAGTGCTAAAAAAAATCTACGCGGAGACTGCAATATACATGGGCGGAATCTAAATATCTGAATTCACAAATCATACAGTATGGATGGCATTCAAATGTTATATCAAAATGATACCAACCGTATTACCTTACATGGATGGCTATTTATCACATATCAACCAAATTAATTTTTGAATCACTGCAAAGGAAGCAATGCTGCTACACTGCTTAGCAGAATTGCTCTGCTCTGTTCTGCTTATGAATTGCTTGAGTTCTGCATACTTATAACTTACACACCTTGAAATAACTATTCCGCATTCAATTCTCAAACAACTTACCCTGCATTCAATCCCAGCGATGGCTCATACGATATGTTCCATCGTAGCGTTGGGAACTGTATACTTGTTACAGTTTCTAGCTTTCAACTTCAAATTTTTTTTTATTCAATTTGCAGCAACATTATAACATCAATGCTATCCATTCTTTACCATTATAACTATGCCTTTACTTGGGATCCATCAGCATTATTTCCTTCTTGCAAGTGCGCCCTTCAATTCACATGTTAATTGTTGTGTGTGTTTTCCATCGTACGCATGGTTGCATAACCAGCATCTAATGTAAGCTCGTTCTAGAGCAGGCTTATCTTCATCCTCTCAAGACTCTTTTACTTCTCCATCTTCAACATCTTCTTCGTCCCACACACTTTTCGGCTTCTCCTTAGCAACAACTGGAACAGCCAGTACAAAATCCTTTGATTCAGCCAATCAGAAATGGAAGAAAATTGCTTCCAAAATCTAGTGCCTGATGTTCAGCATGCACCATTCTGTATCACCCCAATCGTCATCCATGGTGACCCTTATTGAAGGATAGGATCGATCTGAAAACCAAACAAAAATAGAATGCAGGAACGACACCCAGGAAGAATTACTGTTACTGCACTAAAATTTGTTGACAGTTTCTCCTCCCCCTTTCTAATTCTTGTCCTCTCAGGTACCAAACTTATTTTTCTTCCTGTAATCAAAAACCATATATGGCATACATAATTTAAAATTCAAAACAGGTATCTTTCCCTGCTCTGATACCAAATGATGCCGGGTATCTGCTAGAAATAAAATCCTAGCATATAAAATTTCAATGCTTCACTTAATATGAAAAATGCTCAATTTTTCTTCAAATAATACCATGAAAACATTCAGCTCAAAATTTACATGAAGGAGAAAGAGCCATTCAAATCAACTACAAATATAAAATATAAAAAATTCTCTGGCCAAATATTACATTGGGTGGCCTCTTGGCTCTTGGCCCTTCGAACCTCTCCTCACCCTTCCTGTATTCCTCACACACTCAACTCTTGTTCTTCCTCACAAAAACACTCCTATTTATACATAAATAATGTATTTATTTCACCCCACAAATTTCTCCACCCAATCCTCAACTAAATCTAATTTAGATTCATTTTAGGTGTGGACTCAACAAAGTCCCATACATAGAATTTCTACTCCCTAAATTTGCTACCTAATCCTATTTCACTCATATCCTTTTAATTATTAAAATAACATATACAAAAATCCTCACATTTATAATTTCTCTCCTAATTTATTTAAAAATAAAAATTTAATTAATAAAATAATTAAAATGTCACACCCCCCTTATTACATAATTAAATAATGAAAATTGGCCTTGATGCTCCTGCATCAGTTTTTCCCCTTGCAAAGTAAATATGGAGGGAGTTAAGAAGCCTTACAACAAGGAGGCCAAATTTCAAGGTTTGAACCCATAGAAACTCATGAGCTAATGTCTTCACCATTTTCAAAGCAATTTTTTCAGAGTGTAGGGTGTCTTCCATTTTGTGAGGAGGTTGAAAGAGTCAAATATCATGCTAAATTGACTAAATTGTTTTCCACTCATATAAAGAAGGTAAAGGTCATGACTGCAGGAGTTACATTCACTATATCAACTGATGTAATAGCAAATGCCACAGGGATACCAAATCATGGTGATAAATGGTTCAAGAACCAAGACCTAGAGGTCCAAAACTACAACCTTACCTCATAAGACAATATCAGAACAACATCAAGAAGTTTTTTCCTTGGGAAGCTCCTTGAGAAGTATACACCATTGACGAAAATAATAATGAACTAATTCACATGTGAGGGAATATTTTCTAGAATATAAAAGTACCATGTCAGACTACTCATACATTTCATAGGGTTAAAACCACTCACCTCTACATAAGTGTGGTAAAGATGGCAGAAAAATTTCAGCATATGAAAAGTGATCCTAAAGTTAGCCTCTTTCACCATTCTCTCATCAAAATCATTATTTTACACCAGCTTGAACAAAAGAACATCACTTGGAAAACTTTCATGCAATCAGATGTTTTTTTTCCTTATGTTGGTCAGCCTACTAGCCCTAGCTCACCATCAGCACCATCAGTACAATCTAAACATATGGAGGTTGGCTCAACTAGTAGATTTTAAGTGAAGAGTTGGATTGAGGTCACTCATACATATCAGAGAGGTAGAAGAATTTTGTTTTCTCCACAAATTGTGTAAGGGGCCAAGCCCACATCAGCATAACATGGATCACCAGCATAACATGACACATCTTTGCATGATGAGGAGCTCATCCATAATGACATTAAGATAGTAAACTTGGAGGCCAGTGAAGAGCATGAAAACCTAGAGCAGATCATCAAGGAGAAATATTCGTAGATCATGGAACCCAAGGACAATTTTTCAAGGGCTAATTTCATAATTTCCTTCCTAGAGCAAGAGAACAATCAGTTGAAGGTAAAGCAATTGTTTTTAGAGAAGAATAAGTTTAAAGATAGTATGCAAGATGTGAAGGGAAAAGCAGTGGTTGACAGTTAAGATTCAGATAAGCATGAAGGGAAAGTGACAAGGAAAAGGCCAAGGACCATGGGTCTCTGAAAGGCACTTCAGAAAGAAAGAGAACAAAATCCACCAGATGAAGAGTTGACATTTGAAGAAAGGATAGCCATGGAAATCAATGAAAATAGATAGTTTTGGCTTGACACAATGAATTGTCTCTTAGAGAACCTCCTAGAAAAATAAAATAGATAAAACAAGTTTCAAAGGCATATGTCTGCCCGCTACTACACAAGGAATCAAATTTGCAAAGTCAAAGTCAAACAATTGCAAGCTAAACTGAAGGAAACCCTAATCAGCCAAAAGGAGAAGGGTAAGTTAGACCTTCTGGGCGATGCTTCTCTAATAGCATAGCACACCATATCAAAGCTTCATATAGAATTTATAGACCAATTTTGAAGATTTTTGGAAAAAAAATTCATTTTTGTGAATTTGGGTGAAATTTGACAATTTTTTAAAACAGTGAGACTCGCAAAAGCGTAGCATGGGCCACACTACGATTTTGTTGGGGAGGTCCAATGGATAAATTTTTTTTCATGAGTGGAATCATATTGGCCTATACATCAATTCTATTTCGAACGTGACAGCCTTGTCAAGCAACTTGAGGGTCAAATTTCAAACAATCATCAAAACATTTCTATCAAGTATATCAATATTTTTACATTAGTGGATGACTATATCTTCAGCTGAGTTTTCTAGAAACTGATTTCCTTATGTCAATATGTCATCCAGAAAACCCTCCCAAAACTTTTTTCGCCTTTCTACCTATTCAGTCCACCCCTGGCAAAATCAAAAACCTCATATCACAATCCTATCCAGCTTTAGCCTTCTTGACCTGCCCATCAGCTTAAAAGGCAAATCCATATCTGTTTCAAAGGTCTCCCCTATGTTAGGAAGTGGCGTTTTAAGACACCTCACCTTTGGCAATCATCAAAAAAGCCAAAAAAGCCTTCATCTGCAGCAAACCTACCATGATTGATCCCTTACTTTGCAAATGAAATTAACAAACAGCCTTAAGTCGCGCCACTCATATTCCCTAGGTCTCAGCACTGCATGAAGCCCATTCTCAAGCTGACTAGTAGGTTTTTCACTGTGTTCTATGGTTCTACAAAGACAGGAAATATATTTCATATCATGGAGTAAATGTTTGAGTTTACAATTAGAGGAACAGCTGCTTCTAAGTGTATTATGAGCCTGAGATGAAGCTGCAAAACAAAGGTCACTCATCAGGACCTTACAGCTCTTTCCAGCATAAAAATAACAGTAAGAAAGGGTCGCCACTGTCTCAGCAAATGGTAAATTGTCAAGGCCCAGGACCTCCTTCATTTACAAGCAGAGGGTTAGGGCGCCTCCTTCATACATAAGCAGAGGGCGCAGGCCAGTGTTGACTCAGAAGGTTGCAGAAGTCCAGGTTTGCCTTTGCTGAAACAATGAAACAATATCTTCTGGTTTCATAAATGTAATTGCTGACCATAACAGGAATATAGTGAAAGTATGATAAGCTCAAAGGAAAGGGAAGTTGGCCTGATAAAAGAGCTCATTTCAAACTTGCAAACCATATGGATTTTTGAACTCTAGAAGGACCTGTCATCAGTGAACTTTCCAAAGCATAAGAACCCTGTCTATTCACTAGATCAAATAGAACAGATGATAAATCAGTGCCATTACACAGGCAGGAGAAAGTGCTTGGTTTTTTCAAGGAAAACACTAACCTTCATAGTCACAAAGTTTGTTTGCTAAAATGATCAATCATAAGATGCTACAAGCCAAATGTTTAATTCACCCTTAGGACAAGGCAAGGAGGCAGTATTACTCTGGCTAGGGTTTCTGCTGACATACAATGAGGCTTGCAAGTGAACATACTTAGACTGATGTTTTCCAAGTGGTCTACTTAACATCACCTTCAGAGAAAGGTTGTCTCGAAAAAGAAATGTTAAAAAAACCTTCAAACACCTTATCTAATGAAGAGCCTCCTCCATATATGAGTAGAGGGCCAAAGCTACTGCAGGTTGCTGAAACTGATTGATATAAGAGAACAGTGGAAGGATACCAAAGACTCAATCAAGGTCATTGCACAGATAAAAGACAGTACTGATGATGTAAGGGTATTGATACTCCTATTTCAAGAACTATCTGTCAGAAAGTACATCTAGAGGAAAGGAGAAGGTATTGAACATATTGTATGCTATCAATGCCAAAGGAGCAGTTGATTTAAAAAGAGTTAAAAGCATTCCATGATCACCTGCCCAGAAATCTAAGGAAATCCCTTCTGAGTAAACAGAAAAGTCTAATGTGAAAAGATGCAACCTAAAAAGTATATTTTCCGTCCAAAGAAAAACTTGTGAATCACCTGGAAGAAGCAATTTATCAATCGGGAAAGTAAACAAAGGCCAAGTGTTGTCACGTAATGTGCATGATGACAAATATACAATGGTCAGAATAGAAAAGACAAAGATGCTTGATAAACGGACGTACTTTTGAGTTTCAAAGGTAAGTGATTCTCCCAACATTCAAAAGATAGATATGTCATCAAGAAGGTACCTTCAAGTAGGAAGTTGTTTAATAAAAGAAGGCTTTTTGAAATTATGTCATATAACCAAGTTGGGTCAAGAACTTGGCTGCGCTTTTGTGTTCAAAGTTGGAGAAGCTGTCAAAGGCTAAAGCACTGTAAAGATAGATTTCCATAACCAGCCTTGTCCTTCAAAGAAAAAGCAGTGTCCAGCTCGGGTCAGAGTTATTGTTCAAGTCTACATATGCAAATGAAATACCCACAGTTTGAAAAACAAAACAGATTTCCAAAAGCCTACGTTACGTTTCCAAGCAAGGTAACCGTTGACAAAGGGTTTGAAAATAACATAAAGGTTTAAGTATGAGAGGAGGAATGTCATTTTCAAGAGCCGAAGACGTTTTGGCCTCCCTGTCACCAAAGAAACAAATGCGTCAACGTGCGAAAGAAATCGTTTTTTTAGGGCGTCAGCGACGGCTCCTGAATGTGTGGCGACGTGTCTTCGCCGCTGCTTTTTTGTAAAGGTTTTTCAGCGCTGCACGGCCTCGTAGGGTGGGCGCGACGCGTTTATATGGTGGTCGCCCGGCCATCTATTGTGTGCTCCAATTCACGTTCGGCTACAAGAGCTTCCTCACAACGAGGTTTGTTATCAAGGTTGTCACGTTGGCTTTTTCTGGAGTCGTCTGCTGGTTTCTTACCTCCTTTCAAGCGAACATCCATCAAATTTGAGGTATTTTTATGAACTCCCATCGATTGCAAGGTGTTATTAAGTGACCAAAATGTTTGAAAAACCCAGACCTTGCCATTAATGCTAAAAACAAGGGCATTTTTCTACACAGTGAGAGGAGGTAATTGAAATACGGGTTCTTATGGCTGGAAACCAGTTTGTATCATTTTCAAATCATTGTATTTATTGAAGGCAGAGGTATACAAGTGATGTTTTATTTCATAAAACTTCACAAGAAAAAGTGTCCCTCATAAAAGCACTGTGTATTGTTAACCTAGGTTTGCCCTTTTTCTTCACCTCATTATCATGTTGAAAAGCTGATTGACAGAGAGTTTTCTGTGGGTGAATGTTACATTGAGGGGCAGATTTAATTAATGTCTTTCTAGCTCTACAGGCAGAAGTGTAAAAGCAGTTTTTGTTCTCTTAAAACTTCACAAAGAAATGGGCCTTTCTGAAGAACAGGTTGTTAGTGTTTGAAATTTGATATTAAAACAGGGGTACAGGTATTTGGGTGGCTCTCTTAAACTCACAAGCAAAAGAGGGTGTTTTCTAAAAACCACTGTGCACTGATTTTTTCACCCAAGCTAGGTCTGTTTCTTCATTTCACTATATTATACCATTCTGAAGATTTGTTGACAAAAGTATTCTGAGGGTAAAATAAGGCCATGTTCTAGAAGGCACGGTTGTTGATGATCAAGTTTAACATTTGAAGCCAGAAGTACACAGTACACTGAGGAGCAGAGATTATTGATGGTTAGATTTTGACATTAAAGGCAGAGGTACCAAAGTGGTGTTGGTTTCTCAAAACTTCACAAGTGAAAATGGCCACTGTCTAAAGGGAAGAGTACTTGGTGACTGCATTTGATATTAAAACAGAGGTGTAGGTATTATGTTGACATTTTAAACTCACGAAGCAGAGAGTGTGTTCTCTAAACCACTGTTGCACTTATTTTACACCTAAACTAAGTCTGCTTGTTCATTACACTACATTGTATCATTCTGAAGATTGTTGAACAGAGTAATTTTGAGGGTGAAATAAGGCCATGTTCTAGAAGGCACTTGTTTATGATCAAGTTTACATTGAAGCCAGGGGTATAAAGGTGGTGATTGACTTCTCAAAAGTCACAAGTGAAAGGTGTTTTCCTTAACACTGGGGGCTAATTTTTCACCTAACCACAGGGTCTCTTTTCTTTTCCACTGTGTGGTCTCCACAGAAGTCTGCTAACAGGGGTATGTTTCAAGGTAAATGACCTAAAGAGCAGGGTTATTATTTTTGAAGTTTGGTTTTGAAGACACCAATACAAGTGTAAGCTGGCCTCTAACAAAGTCACAAGAAGGGTGATTTTTCAAGACTGTGCACAGAGAATTTACAAAGCAGTTTCTTACACATGGTACCATTACAGAAGGTTACATAGTCATGTAAATCAGACGAAGAACTCATGTTATTAAGTGTTGAGGGGGGCTTATTCAAGGAAGCATTGTTGCATCTTATTCAAATCCAGAGTGTCCATATCTGTCCAAACAGTATAGTGGCCATTTTCAATCCAGCAGGGCATTGTTCATAAAAGGTAGTTGGTTTCTTCCAAAGCATAGTTAGGTCAAAATGCCTCCAAAGCAAGACAACAGGAGCAACATGACACAGAAGATCCGCATAAGTAGAACTGCAGAGATATGTCGAAGTCCTTGAAATGGGCCAGCTTTGAGCAGTAAAGATAAGGATGATAATCAAGAAATTAGCTTTAAGGAGCGCCCGATTAATTTTAAAGAGAAGAAGACATATCAGCCCTTGATATTTTGGTATCAGATTCGGAGCATGTTGCTATGGACCCTTGAGGGTCATGCATGCCAATTTTGGGCCTATTTCGGCAACATTTTGTTTTTCGGCATTTTTTGGGTTTTTAGTCAAAAACTCATAATTGTGCCGTTTCAGTTCCAGGATTTGTCAAGGGAGGAGGATGATACCAATGGATGCCATAATTCCATGAGCAGGTCTCCAACGATTTTCAGGGCATTTGAAGATCATTCGCCCCTTCAAATTGGCGAAAAACAGCCTCATTTTTCACATTCTGCCCGCCATATCAGCAGTCTGCTATTTTCTGGGTTTTGCGCACATGTACTGTTTTGAGGGACTTTCTCAGTCAGCACCACTATGAATTTAGCCCATATGTTGGAAAAAGTAGACACAGAGAGCTTTCCAACAAGCCCTCATGAACCCCATTTCGACATCGGGAAGGCTGCCATTTGCATTCAGCAAGTCAGGGGACCTTTTTCAGGCATAAATATGAAGTATTTTTGTAATTTTTGAACTCCAAAAATCTGCTTTTCCCAAATGTGCGTTAAGCTATTTTTATCATGGGAAAATCATGTAAAGTCAATATAATTTCCGTTTTTAGCAGTTTTTAAGATATTTTATGAGATATTTTGTGCCTTGGGCTTTGCAAAGCCTCAAGGACAAGTTTTGATATTTTGACTTGGCCAATGGGATAGCTAGTTGCTCCATGAGGTTTTCCTCCCTCAAGCCTATTTATTCCATGGTTCTCTTTGTAAATCAGAGGCTGAAACTTGAGAGAAGAATTAATGCATTGGTCATATGAGCTTTGAAGAATACACTTGAGTTATGATGTTTGGACTGCCTCTTGGATGCTTTTGAGGAATGTTGAAGGCTTGTTGATGGATTCCTTGACATGGTAGAATGGTATAGTGCTTCTTAATGTGTTTTGTCTTCTAGTTTTCACTCATAATTCATATTTCATGCTGCTATAGATCAGTAAAGATTGATTTTGAGATATGCCCATGGAGGCACCTCAAAATCCCTGAATCTTCATAGCTTGATGTTTTCTTCTCCCTTAGTTATGTTAAAGAATTCTTAGCTGCTCTTTAGTAACCTAAGGTGTTGTTGCTAAGTTTTATTCATCAGTTCCATGTATGTTGAGTAGGATGTATGGTTTGCCCTACCTACCTATCAGCTGCCCATAGTTCTGTCCATGAAACTTTCTCTTTGACTGATTTGTCGATCATTTTGTTGAACCAAGGAGGCCTAGTCCCGATCTAGCCCTTTGCCTAAAACTATGAAAACTTATTTGTCCAAGTGCCCAATGACTTAGAGACTATGTTTAGGCGTTCCGGCATAGTTTATGAGTTTTTAGTTTGTCTTATGTGTTTTCCCCAAAGTCTGATAGCCTTTTCCCGAAGTTAGAGGGTCTTATACCTCTATGTATGGCTAGAATGTTTGATTTCTATGTATTGATTAGCTTATAGTTATTCCTAGCATGATCAATGGCTTGCTATTACATGTTTATGTCTGCTATTAACTAGTTTGCACTTGAAATCCCTTGTCTTTCACCAAATTATTGTTCATTTAATCCATTTTGCCCGGAGATCCCTTCTATTGTGAATCAAATCGGCCCTACAGCAGCTTTACATCATCGCCTCATTAGCTTCCTTGACCTGTTTGACCCCATAGCCCAATTTATCTACATCTTGTTATCCAGTTTATGTATTTGATCAATTTCACCCCTCACAAACTTAAAAACTAAAAAAAAAACCAAAAACACACTTCATAACTAGCCTAATATCAGAACATCGCAAGTAAACACACCGACATCTTCTACACATATAGAGAGAGCCCTCTCTGAGTCCAGGAAGGCTAGGTCCTTGGGCTCCAAAGCTTGGTTTGATGTTACATCGTCATTTGGCTAGCCAATCGGGCAAATCACGGGACCCTAACATAATGGCGATCACGGTGGGACTTATTGAGTACATGACAGTCTAGCAAACTTTTATAGGCTCCTTAGTCCTTCGACTTTTAACTTAAACCATCAGCCTCTAGAATCATTTAGTGTAAACTCTCTGTTTCACCATCTTAGCAAAGTGATGAATCAGGTTTATAACACTCTTACATCCTAGGCTGCACATAAAACTCATAAAAAACCACAAAAACTCCCTTAGATTGGTTTTTGATAGTATTGGTGGTGGACCATACAAATATACCTCAAAACAACTAAAAATCCACCTGGCGACTCCACTAGCCTCCAGTAGGCCTTACTACCTTGCTAAATTTTAGAATACCATCTGATTTTGCCACCTCATCGCCACTCTAACATAATGGCGATCACGGTGGGACTTTGAGTCAAAACATCCTAGGTATCCCTTAGGAACTCTCAAAATCTCAGTCAAACTTAGAAGAGTAGAATCTGGTTGTCTCACCATCCTAGCAAAGTGATGACTCAGCTGTAGGAAACTCTTCCAAACCTTAGGACTACATAAAACTCAGAAAAACCCCAAAAATACTCCCTTAGATTGGTTTTTGTTAGTATTGGTGGTGGACCATACAAATATACCTCAAAACAACTAATTTTCCACCTGGCGACTCCACTAACTTCTAGTAAGCCTTACTATTTCACCCAAACTCTAGGCTACTATCTGATAGACCTATCCCATCACTCACCAACATAGCGGGAGATGGTAAGACACTGAGTACATAATAGTCCAACAAACTCTTATAGACTCTTTGGTCCTTAGGTACCATAAACAAGCAAGCAGTCCATAGACTCATTTTTTAGAGTAAGCTCTTTTTGTTCTCATCACCCTAGCAAAATGTTGAAACAAGTCTAGAATACTTTAACAAACCATAGGCTGCACATATATTCAGAAAATCCAAAACATTCTCAGATTAGTTACTGGTGGTGGACCATAGCTATCTTCACAAAAACAATCCATTTCCACCTGGCGACTCCACTAATCCATCCCTTTTATTTTGACCATCCTTCGCCTTAGTATAACTTTAGAAAAATCACTCATCCAAAACATTCACCAATATCATTCTCTCTAAACCCTGGATCTAAAACCTGGCTTCACGAAGAATCAATACCAGAGCCCATCCAGACCCAAATCCACCTATCATAGTAGATGACCCGGAAAAGATTCTGTGGCAAACATCTGAAACCAATCATCTAGCTACCAATAGATCCATCCGTAGAACAAGATCTGTACCTAAAACTCGCAATATCCTTCTAGATTCACCTTCGGAACTAGAGTCATCACAAGCTTTTCCCCGAAGCAAATCATATAGTAGGATAAACTCCGACGATCTTGAACCCCTAAACCCATCACATAGTCCTATTAGAGAAGCTTCACCCACCACTCCTCCTGATTTCCAGCTTCTTTATCAATTTGGCTCCTATCATCCTAGATCTGCTCAAAACCAGATCACTAGTCCAAGTTCATCCGCTACACCGGTGCAAACCACTTCATTTCAGCCTACTAGTCCCCATCTTGTACACCATCCATTAGCTCCAGTCATGGAAGCCTGGTACGCGCCTTTGGTGTTACCACCACCTTTAGCTCCCCTCCCAAAAAAATATCAAGACAAGATCCCTCACTTTACTGGAGAAGACACCACCACACCTCAACAGCATATAAGTAGAATGACTGATGCTTATGAATACCTAGAGGTACAAGACGAGACTGTCCGAATGAGAATATTTGCCCAAAGTCTTGGTGGTGAACCCAAAGCATGGTTCAAAAGTTTAGCTCCAAACAGCATCCATAATATCCCCGAACTGCATCAAATCTTCAGAAATAGGTGGGAAATCCGAAGAAAACCCATTCAAATCCTGTCAGAATATAACAATCTAAAACGGGAAAATGGGGAAAGTGTCCAAGCTTACTGTACTAGGTTCAACAGTGTATATAACTCCCTCCCACCCCATTTCAAACCTCCACTGGGTTTAGCTTTGGCAAAATTCCCTGAGGGTTTTGATCCGGACATGAAATATCATCTGAGGGATAAAGATCCACCTACCTTGGAGGAAATGCAACAAATAGCTATAAAAGCAGATGCCAACTTAGCTGAAAAGAGAGCCAGGACTAGGTCAGAGAGGAAGGTCACATATAGAGATGAGGTCTCCACTTCGTCACCTTCCCTAGATCCCAGAATAGATGACCTAGTCAAATCCATGGCTAAAATGTGGGAAAAGATCAATGAAAAAGCTCCTGTTAGGGATAACCAGCCAAACCCTCCAATCAGAAACCGAAACCAAAACTTTAGGAGGGAACAGCCCCAAAACAGACCAAGGGATAATGACCAACAGATCAGGCCACCATTCAATGAAAACTATGTAGAAGAAGATGACAGGGACTCAGAACCTCTTGATGAACATCATTTAAACCTCATAGGGTCTGACAATGAAGGTGAGGTGTACCTCACCGAAGAAGAACAAGCCTTCTTTTCGCCTGATCAAAATGAGACCAATTATGAAGATCTTGATGACCCTACCATAGAATTTCAAAATGCTATTGAAGAAGCCCACAGGCAATATGACCTTAGGAGCAAGAGAAACCAAGATAATGTCAAGAGAGGTAACTCTGATACTGCTAAAGCTCCAGATACCATCCTCAAAAAAGCATCAAGCAATGACAAAATCAAAGTTGAAAAAACTGATCAAAGCCAAGCTAAAATTACCCAAACTAGTCCTCTTTTATGTGCTCCTGATACTTCTACCAAGGTCACCAAAACAACTATGGCAAGCAAAACCCCTAAACAAGGTCAACAGGCTCAAAACATAGACAAGGTCTTAACTGAAAAAAGCTGAAACAAACATATCTAAACTTCAAATGCCTTTCAACTTTGAAGGCGAAATCGCTAAGATCAAAATCACCATGCCTCTTACTGAACTCATTGCCCAAAACTCTTATAAATCCCAAGTACTAAAGGTCCTAAATCTAGGGAATGATGCAAACACTGTTAATCTCACTGATGACATTCCTGAAGTATTTTTTGGTCCAAAGATAGAGGGAAAATTCCAAGAGGGAGCCACTCTTCCATTTTACATTAGCCTAAACATCCACGACCAAATCCTCCACAATGCCATGTTGGACTCCGGTGCCTCGCATAATCTTATGCCGAAGGTAGTAATGGAAAGATTAGGCTTGGAAATCACAAGACCATACAAAGACTTATATTCATTTGATTCAAGCAGAGTCCAATGCCCAGGTTTGATCAAGGACCTTTGTTTTAGTCTGGCCCAGATACCCGCGAAACATCTAATCATGGATATAGTAGTGGCAGATATTCCTCCCAAGTACGGGATGCTTCTCTCCAGATCTTGGGGAGCCAAACTCCAAGGGAATATCCAACTAGACATGTCTTATGCCACCATTCCTGTGTTTGGTCAGACCAGGATACTCTACCGCGAATCACACATGAAATACATGATTAGCAGTCAAGATAGGCCCGATAACATTCCAATGTGTTCTTTGCGCTCCGACTTAAACTCTTTCATTATGCATATTAATGTAAACTTGGAGGAAGAGTCAGAAGAAGCTGATATAGACTTAGATCCACCACATCAGTTGTCCTTGGTACCTTATGATGAGCTGGACACTCAAAACTACCTTGATCATGAACAGTTGTGCCTTGAAGAAAGTAAGTTTCCTCTCTCCCAAGTAGGATTAGAGCAAGAAGCACAAACTCTCATGTACTATCAAGCAAATTGCTCTAGCTTTAATCAAACGCCAGCAGTAACTTGTGGAAATTTCTTCCGGGTAAAAGCTTTAGAAGACCTTCACATCATAAACCTACATGGAACCCGGGAGAAAGAGAGTTTAATGTTTCTACCATACCTCAAAGATTTACCATCATGTGACCCTCTTACTGCAAATAAAACTTTGACTATAACCTCAGTAGCTCAACATCTTGAGAAAATGCCTAATAAACTTTTGATGAGCCAGGATGACAGTTATAATCCCGGCATACCTGAACTACTGAAATTGGCTCATATTTTATCTTTTCATGAAGAACTTAGAAAGGCTAAAATCAGGAATCTCATGCAAAATACTAGTTTCTATAGGAAAACAAGGGAAAACATTGTATCACCACCTTTTCCCCAAAGAATAACTTTAACAAAAACAAACACAGCAAACTGAAACAAACTAAAATGATCAAGGAGAAAAATAATGGCCATAGAATCTGCTTTGATTTTAGAAAGAATACTGCATTTCCATATAACAAAGGTCATGATTGTTCTACTCAAGATCGTGATTCACCATTTGAAAATGTTTCTAATGATGTATTCTTGCAAGATCATCTTTCAAATCATAATCATCAAATTCCTTTACAAAGTAGACAACTTAAAGATTTTTTCCAGTTTGCGGGAGGTAAATCTGATTTCAAGTTCAAAATTGCTAAAACACCCAATATCAGAAATTTGTTCATGAAAGCCATGTTCCCAGTGTTAAATTTCTGTGTTGTTACATACCTTGATGATGTCACTATCTATTTCAAGAATTATCAAGAGTACATACATTACCTGAAGAAAGCATACAACAAAGAAAGGAGTGGAAATCAGATATTCAGAGAGATACAGAGGGAGGATACCGGGCTGTTTAGAGATTCTTGCATGAATCCCTATGTCATGTTAGAGAGAGAAAATTTCCCAAATTTTTCTTTTCAAGAGTTAAGTGGGCCTAGGGTGAGAGGAGATCCTTACGAGGATAAGATGTTGAAATTCCGTCATTTCCAAGATTTTTGAGTTTGAGACACTTTCAGTCATTGTACATACCATTGTTTGAAATATTGAAAAAATAGAAAAATCAAAAAACAATAAAAGATAGGAAAGTCAAAAAACAGTAAAAAGCAGAAAAAGAGGGCAAGTGAAGATAGAACAAAGGCCCCCATGTTCCAAAAATAGTCTTTCAGAAAGCGAGCAAGTCTAAATGCCGCTACTAGTGCTTCAAAGTCTTGTTCAGCTATCTAGCCTAATCATAGCTGAGCATGTTTAAATTTATTTGCTGATAAGTTAGTGAGCGCCAAGATAGTCAACATTGTGTAAGATTGACTTATCGCAGAGCTTAGATTAGGGAGAGATTCTGGTTCCACATGCCTAAAACAGAACCAAAGAGAGAAGCGAGGGATGAAAAACACATTGTACATCTTAGCCCCGCTTGTCTAGTTTCCTTTTGTTGCAAAATAACATTTGTGTGCAGCTTGTCTTTTATGTCGCAAATGCATGACAAATCAGACTGCCTAATCCTGATTTGATCATTTTTAAATTTCATGTTGTAGATTAGAGAATGAAATCCTGTCAAACTGCTTAATCTTGACAGTCGATCTAGTTAGGTAGAGAAATGAAGGAGTTCATCAGCTTAATCTGAACTCTCGGCAGATATAAGAGTAGAAATAGATAGGTTCATTTTGCAAAAAGAAAAATATGCATTGTCAAAGGGATGCTAGTTCAAATGCGCCAAACAGAAGAAAAAATGTTAGGAAAGATAGTAGGGTAGGTAGAGGTATCATTGATGTTAACCATGCTGACACTTTTCAGAAATAACATCAAGGGAAGGGTAAATTTTGCGCCAATGGATAAGGCACTGGTCTTCATAAAGCCAAAAATCTGAATTCTGGACACCTCCTGACGAGGAGATGCCCTCCCCAAATGGAGCCACTGTTAGCCATCAATATTTTTTACATATTAGTGATGACTATATCTTCAGCTGAGTTTTCTAGAAACTGATTTCCTTATGTCAATATGTCATCCAGAAAACCCTCCCAAAACTTTTTTCGCCTTTCTACCTATTCAGTCCACCGCTGGCAAAATCAAAAACCTCATATCACAATCCTATCCAGCTTCAGCCTTATTGACCTGCCCATCAGCTTAAAAGGCAAATCCATATCTGTTTCAAAGGTCTCCCCTATGTTAGGAAGTGGCGTTTTAAGACACCTCACCTTTGGCAATCATCAAAAAATCCAAAAAAGCCTTCATCTGCAGCAAACCTGCCATGACTGATCCCTTACTTTGCAAATGAAATTAACAAACAGCCTTAAGTCGCGCCACTCACACCCCCTAGATCTCAGCACTGCATAAAGCCCAATCTCAAGCTGACTAGTAGGTTTTTCATTGTGTTCTATGGTTCTACAAAGACAGGAAATATATTTCATCTCATGGAGTAAGTGTTTGAGTTTACAGTTAGAGGAACAGCTGCTTCTAAGTGTATTATGAGCCTGAGATGAAGCTGCAAAACAAAGGTCACTCATCAGGACCTTACAGCTCTTTCCAGCATGAAAATCACAGTAAGAAAGGGTCGCCACTGTCTCAGCTAAATGGTAAATTGTCAAGGCCCAGAACCTCCTTCATTTACAAGCAGAGGGTTAGGGCGCCTCTTTCATACATAAGCAGAGGGCGCAGGCCAGAGTTGACTCAGAAGGCTGCAAAAGTCCAGGTTTGCCCTGACTGAAACAATGAAACAATATCTTCAAGTTTCATGAATGTAATTGCTGACCATAACAGGATTATAGTGGAAATATGATAAGCTCAAAGGAAATGGGAGTTTGGCCTGATAAAAGAGATCATCTGAAACTTTCAAGTCAGGTGAATGGTTGAAACTCTAGAAGGCCTGTCATCAGTGAACTTTCCAAAGCATAAGGACCCTGTCTATCCACAAGATCAAATAGAACAGATGATAAACAATGCCATTACACAGGCAGGAGAAAGTGCTTGGTTTTTTCAAGGAAACACTGATCTTCATAGTCACAAAGTTTGTTTGTTAAAATAATCAATCATAAGATGTATCAATCATAAGATGCTACAAGCCAAATCAAGCCAAATGTTTACTCATCTTTAGGACAAGGCAAGGAGGCAGTATTACTCTGGCTAGGGTTTCTGCTGACATACAATGAGGCTTGCAAGTGAACATGCTTAGACTGATGTTTTCCAAGTTGTCTACTTAACATCACCTTCAGAAAAGGCTGTCTTGAAAAAAGAATTGTTAAAAAACCTTCAAACACCTTATCTAATGAAGAGCCTCCTCCATGCATGAGTAGAGGGCCAAAACTACTGCAGGGTGCTGAAACTGATTGATGCAAGAAAGTAGTGGAAGGACACCAAATACTGAAACAAGGTCACTACACAGATGAATGACAGCTCTGATAATGTTAAAATACTGACACTCCTATTTTTAAAGAACTACCTGTCAGACAAGCATCTAGAGGAAAAAGAGAGCAATGAATATGATTGTGATGCTATCAATGCCAAAGGAGCAGTTGATTTAAAAAGAGTTAAAAGCATTCCATGATCACCTGCCCAGAAATCTAAGGAAATCCCTTCTGAGTAAACAGAAAATTCTAATGTGAAAAGATGCAACCTAAAAAGTATATTTTCAGTCCAAAGAAAAACTTGTGAATCACCTGGAAGAAGCAATTTATCACTGGGATAAAACAGTGGCCAAGGTTAAGTCATAGAATGCATGATGACAGCTATACAATGCTGTGAATAGACAAAGAGGCAGTTTGATAAATGGTCAGTTTCTGAGTTTAAAGGCAAGTGCATTCCTCCCAACATTCAAAATATAGATATGTCATCAGTAAGGTACCTTCAAGTAGGAAGTTGTTTGAAACAAAAAGAAGGCGCCTTTTGAAATTGAGAAGCCATATGTAAATCCAAGTTGAGTCAGTAAACTTGGCGCCTTTTGTGTTCAAAGTTGGAGAAGTTGTCAAAGGCTAAAGCACTGTAAAGATAGATTTCCATAACCAGCCTTGTCCTTCAAAGAAAAAGCAGTGTCCAGCTCGGGTCAGAGTTATTGTTCAAGTCTACATATGCAAAATAAAATACCCACAGTTTGAAAAACAAAACAGATTTCCAAAAGCCTACGTTACGTTTCCAAGCAAGGTAACCGTTGACAAAGGGTTTGAAAATAACATAAAGGTTTAAGTATGAGAGGCGGAATGTCATTTTCAAAAGCCGAAGACGTTTTGGCCTCCCTGTCACCAAAGAAATAGTTTTCGGGTCATCAGGCAGAAGTTAAAACTGTTGTAGGGCGGCGCGACGGGCCTGGAATGTGGCGCGACGTGCCTGGGCGTCGTTTTGTAAAGGTTTCTTCATGCATGTGCTCAGAGGTGGCGCGGGACAGTCTTCAGAGGTACGCCCGACCACCCGGATGTGTCGATTCGATGTGCCCGACAAGAGTTTCTCCGCGCTGACCAAGCGAGTTATCAAGGCTAAGCGCGTCGCTCTTTCAAGCTATCCAGGGTTTCTTGCATCCTTTCAAGCGAGCATCCATCAAATTTGAGGTATTTTTATGAACTCCCATCGAGTACAAGGTGTTGATAAGTGACAAAAATGTTTGATACAAACCTGCACTTGCCATTAATGCCAAAACATGCGTTTCTCACGTTGAGAGGAGGTATCAGCCATTTGATTTTATGGTTGGAAACCAGTTTGTGTCGTTTTCAAATCATTGTATTTATTGAAGGCAGAGGTATACAAGTGATGTTTGATTTCATAAAACTTCACAAGAAAAGTGTCCCTCATAAAAGCACTGTGTAGTGTTAACCTAGGTTTGCCCTTTTTCTTCACCTCATTATCATGTTGAAAACTGATTGACAAAGAGACTCCACGAGTAAATGTTGCATTGGAGGGCAGATTTCATTGATGTGTTTCTAACTCTAAAGGCAGAGGTACAAAGGCAGTTTTTCTTGTTCTCTTAAAACTTCACAAAGAAAGGGGCCTTTTTCTAAAGAACAGTTTGTTAGTGTTTGAAATTTGATATTAAAACAGGGGTACAGGTATTTGGGTGGCTCTCTTAAACTCACAAGCAAAAGAGGGTGTTTTCTAAAAAGCATAGTGCACTGATATATCACCTAGCATAGTTCTGCTTTTCTTCCACTGAATGGTGTCATTTTGAAGAACTGTTGTTGTGATATGTTTCGAGGGAAGGCCATTTCTAAAGAACAGGGTACCAAAACACTTATCACAACAAGCCTTTTCTATAGATCTGCCCCTATTTCACTGTATTTCACTACTGAAGGTTAAAGGATGAGAATCCCAAAGAGGATAAAGATGATAAAGGACAAGAGGTGGTTGATGTTGATTCTCGACATCACAGGCCGTATGTATGGATGGGATCTTTTTAAAACTCACAAAGACAGAGTTTGTTTCCCTAAACCACCTACACTTATTTTACACCTAAAAACTAAGCCTGGCTTTTCATTACACTACAATTGTCATTCAAGATCAAGTAAACGAGTAATTTTGAGGAATGTTATTGATGTTTCAGAAGGCATTTGTTGATGATCAAGTTTACATTGAAGCCAGATGTATAAAGGTGGTGATTGACTTCTCAAAAGTCACAAGTGAAAGGTGTTTTCCTTAACACGCTAATTTTTCACCCAACCATTGTGGTCTCTTTTCCACCGTGTGGTCTCCATTAAGTCTCGCTAACAAAAGGCTGCTCAAGATAAATGACCTAAAAAGCAGGGTTATTATTTTTGAAGTATGGTGTTGAAGACCCAAATACAAGTGCAAGCAGGCCTCTAGCAAAGTCACCAGAGGGGTGATTGTTTCAAGACTGTGCACAGAAAATCTACAAAGCAGTTTCTCACACATAATACCATTGTTAAGAAGGTTACATAGCTGAAGTGTAACCAGATTTGAAGAACTCATACACAGTGTTGAGGGGGGCTTATTCAAGGAAGTATTGTTGCATCTATTCAAACTACGTGGTCCATATCTCTGGCTCAAACAAGATAGCCTTCTTAGTCAATCCGTGAGGGGCATTGTTAATAAAAAAGCACAGCTATTCTTCCAGTATAAGAATAAAATGCTCTCAAAGCAAGACAACAGGAGCAACAGCGATTGTAAGCAGAAGACTGCCATAAGGAACCGTAGGAGGATATGGTCAATGCTGAGCGAAGAAATAGGCTTGAGCAACAAAGATAAGGATGATAATCAAGAATGAAAATTTTAAGGAGTGCCTCTGACAGATTAAGAGAAGAAAGACATATCAGCCCTTGATATTTTGGCATCAGATTGGGAGCATGTTGCTATGGACCCTTGAGGGTCATGCATGCCAATTTTGGGCCTATTTCGGCAACTTTTTGTTTTTCGGCATTTTTGGGTTTTTAGTCAAAAACTCATAATTTCGTCATTTTAGTTTGAGGATTTGTCAAAGGAGGAGGATGATACCAGTTGATGCCATAATTTCATGATCAGGTCCTCAGCGATTTTCAGAGAATTTGGAGATCATTCACCCCCTCAAATTGGCGAAAATGCCTCATATTTTGTACATTCTCATTCGCTATATCAGCAAATGGCTATTTAGTTCTGCAATTGGGTTTTTGGTGCAGGTACAGTTTTGAGGGACTTTCAGAGATCAGATTGAGGTGATTCCCACTTATAATGGAAAGAAGACATAGAGTATTTCCAACGAGCCATCATGAGCGCCATTTCGAGACATCGTAGGGCTGCCATTCGTGCATTCAGCAAGTCGGTGACCTTTTTTCGTGCCTAAATATGTGAAGCTACTTTGTACTTTTAACTCAAAATTTGTTTTTCCCAAACAAAAAGTGTTAGGCTATTTTTATCATGGGAAAATCATGTAAAGTCAATATAATTTCCGTTTTTAGCAGCTTTTAAGATATTTTATGAGATATTTTGTGCCTTGGGCTTTGCAAAGCCTCAAGGACAAGTTTAGATATTTTGACTTGGCCAATGGGATAGTTAGTTGCTCCATGAGGTTTTCCTCCCTCAAGCCTATTTATTCCATGGTTCTCTTTGTAAATCAGAGGCTGAACTTGAGAGAAGAATTAATGCATTGGTCATATGAGCTTTGAAGAATACACTTGAGTTATGATTTTTGGACTGCCTCTTGGATGCTTTTAAGGAATGTTGAAGGCTTGTTGATGGATTCCTTGACATGGTAGAATGGTATAGTGCTTCTTAATGTGTTTTGTCTTCTAGTTTTCACTCATAATTCATATTTCTTGCTGCTATAGATCAGTAAAGATTGATTTTGAGATATGCCCATGGAGGCACCACAAAATCCCTGAATCTTCATAGCTTGATGTTTTCTTCTCCCTTAGTTATGCTAAAGAATTCTTAGCTGCTCTTTAGTAACCTAAGGTGTTGTTGCTAAGTTTTATTCATCAGTTCCATGTATGTTGAGTAGGATGTATGGTTTTCCCTACCTACCTATCAGCTTCCCATAGTTCTGTCCATAAAACTTTCTCTTTGACTGATTTGTTGATCATTTTGTTGAACCAAGGAGGCCTAGTCCCGATCTAGCCCTTTGCCTAAACTATGAAAACTTATTTGTCCAAGTGCCCAATGACTTAGAGACTATGTTTAGGTGTTCCGGCATAGTTTATGAGTTGTTAGTTTGTCTCATGTGTTTTCCCCAAAGTCTGATAGCCTTTTCCCGAAGTTAGAGGGTCTTATACCTCTATGTATGGTTGGAATGTTTGATTTCTATGTATTGATTAGCTTATAGTTATTCCTAGCATGATCAATGGCTTGCTATTACATGTTTATGTCTGCTATTAACTATTTTGCACTTGAAATCCCTTGTCTTTCACCAACTTATTGTTCATTTAATCCATTTTGCCCGGAGATCCCTTCTATTGTGAATCAAATCGGCCCTACAGCAGCTTTACATCATCGCCTCATAAGCTTCCTTGACCTGTTTGACCCCATAGCCCAATTTATCTACATCTTGTTATCCAGTTTATGTATTTGATCAATTTCACCCCTCACAAACTTAAAAACTAAAAAAAAAACCAAAAACACACTTCATAACTAGCCTAATATCAGAACATCGCAAGTAAACACACCGACATCTTCTACACATATAGAGAGAGCCCTCTCTGAGTCCAGGAAGGCTAGGTCCTTGGGCTCCAAAGCTTGGTTTGATGTTACATCATCATTTGGCTAGCCAATCGGCCAAATCACGGGACCCTAACATCTACCTTTTTTTTGGAGGTTGTGGAATGTTTTCTGGCTAGTCTTGGTCGATTGAGGTTTTGGAAGACTAGAAGCCACCTTTTTTAGTACTTTATGAACCTATCATGTAGCATACATGCAGGGCTATCCACAAAAACTTTCAGATATGTATTTTGACACTCGGAAGACCTCCAAAACGCCATTCTCCTGTCATGCTACATTTTCTCCTGAGCACACTGTGTTTTCTCCTAAATTCATTGTCTCTTCTCCAGAATGACATTTTTCTCCATCAGATTCATCCAGTTTTACTTTCACTCATGTAATTTGTAAATTATGATGATGTAATGATGTCATAGGGTGTAATTAGGCAGGATAAAGTCAAAATGGAGTAAATACATGCTTGTAAATGTCAAAAATGATCAAAGGAATCAGTTTGTCTATCTTGAGGAGAGGTTATAAACATCCTTAGTCTTTAGGTTTTATGTGAGAGGATCAAATGATCAGCTCCAAAACTCATGGATTCGACCCCTGAGAGAGGGGAAATGATATTTTCTCTATGTGTATGCATTTCTGACTCATTTTGATGGTTGGAAATCTGAGGTTTGAGACCATTGTAGCTTGTGATTCAACTTTTATTGAGAAATTCAAAGCAACAGTTGCAGCTATTATCTAGGAATTCATGTGCAGCGAGTTATTGTTTTTGTTTCTTCTATATTATAGTATTTTATGATTGATATATATATATATATATATATATATATATATATATATATATATATATATATATATATTCTCTTTTCATGCCTTTCTTTCCTCAGTGATCTTCCCAAAAGTTAGATAATCATAATTCTTTCGTGGCTCTGTTTTGTATGGGAAATTCATTTCATGTTTATTTCCTTCAGTTTTAATGAATTCATGACTGTATGCTCATTAAGATTCTCCCCACTCTTTCAAACCCTACACTACACCGAAAAAACCCTAATCCATAATTAAAGCATTGCTACTTTGCTCCTTTATATATTTGTAGTTGTAACCCTTTGATCATTTGACCTAGCTACCTGATTTCATCCCTAATCCAGCACCAAAATAATGAAACTTTAAAAACCCTAGAGCTGACCTAACTAGCCTAAAATCTACTCCTCATCCAGTCAAACCCTTTGGTTGTGATCTCATAGAGAGAGCCCTCTCTGGTTTGGTAGGGCTAGCTACCAAACTAAAATATTGGTTTGAGGTTACCTCCATCGGCATCCATTCATCAGCCTTGGGATGTTGTGGAGGCTAACATTTATGGATCCATTGTCGGGGACAAAAAAGTGATAGATCTTCCCTAGGTGTACCATACTTCTTCATCAAATTCTAAGGTTATCGGTGATAGGCTATAGATTTCATGAAGGCTGATTCAAGTTGCAGAGAGCCAAAGTGCAGAAGAAAGAATACACTGGCTCTGAAAAGATACACATGATAGAATCCTAATCCATGTCCAACTTCTCCCATTGAAGATCTGGAGAAACTCATCAGAAAACAAAGATCTTGACATTCATAGATTCAATCAGATTCATCTACACTGATAAGGTCTACATCTTTTCCTGCAAAAATATTTTCACTTGAAGGCATTCCTTTCGACCTAAAGTTTGAATTATCTTTGTTTAGATCAAAATCAGAAACATCCTTGTATGAAAATTTGCTTGATCCCTTGAGGTTGTCTGAAGTCACATCATTATCTGAAGTAGTATTTGATTCTCTAAAACTTGATGATAGTATATTTTCTATAGAATTCAAATCAGAGTCGGGTTTTGATAGGAATGTCTGGATTCAGTTTGATAAACTTCAAGAATTAGCCAATCATCTCCAATATACCTTTGAGAAGACCTTCATCCAGTATCAGCAGGAGCTTTTGTCTGTTGATCCTCTTTCAGCCTCATTCAACCATACCATTGCTTCTACATAATCCATACTTCCTCCTCTATAAACACCCCTTATACCAACACCTCATGTTTAACTACTAGTTTTCCTCCTAAACAAATCATGGTTGGATTTTCTCCATTGGTTTTGCGAAGTAATTTCACTGCTTTACCCCAGAATTATGGACAAATCCTTCCACTCTTTGATGGAACCAGTGATGTTACAACAAGACATCATATGGATAAGATCACAGACTTTATAGACTTGTAAGAATTAGACAACGAGGATGCAAAAATTAGAATCATCACTCAGAGTTTCTCAGGAGAAGTAAAGAAATGGTTCAGAGCTTTGGTAGTTGGTTCAGTGCAGAATTCACAACAGTTGATGGATATTTTCCTCACCAAGTGGGAGGAAAAGAAAAATATACTCCATATTTTGGCCGAGTATAATTCAATGAAGAGACAGCCAAATGAGTCTGTCCAAGAATACACCACTCGCTTCAACAAGGTATACAACTCCATTCCCATTAGTATCAAACCTCCACCGAATTTGGCCTTGTTGCACTATCCAGATTCCTTTGACCCGAACATGACATATCAGCTCAAAGAAAGGAAGCCTACTTCATTAGAAGAGATGCAGAAAAATTCACTCAGTGTCGAAGCTAATCTTCTCATTAAGAAGTCAAAGAGTAAAGTGGAGAAGAGAGTCACAATAAAAGAAGAGTGATCAAGTTCATCTGAAGAATGTAGAAATTAGCTGAATAAATCACTTATTCAATGAAGATTAACCCGATCATACATCAATTTCGAATTGCATGCATAACACATAACCTTCTTCTACAATTAATTGTCACATGCGGAAAGAATAGAAGCGATCGCACATCAAATCATCACACACATTAACTCAGTATGTATGGGGAAAGCTTATAGCTGAAAACCCCGCAGCTATAGTATATTATAAATGGAGAGAACATGCAGAAAATACATAGTACACACTCCTCACAAGTACTCAGTACTATCTCTCAAAGCTACACAAAAACTAGCTTGGTTTTGAACAAGTCACAGGTTCAAAACACACCCACTACTTCTCTGCCTCTATTGCGCAATCGAGGCTGGTCTAAATAGAGATCCAGGTTTGAATCTCACTGGATTCACTGCGCAATTTTCATTGGTAATTTCCTCCAAGTGTTATGCAAATCCCATGCAAAACTGATCCTCCAACTGATAGCTATACTCACCCTTTCATCTACCTCTTCCACTTGGTCTCCACTGAACTGTCCATGCACTGAGTTAAACTGATGTGTTCTTTAGTTGAATAATGAGTTAATAATTAGTGAATTAAATAATATTTAATTCACACAACTCATCTCTAGTGTATTAACCGATTAAACTAAATACAACTAGTTCAACTAGTTAACCGAACACCACCTCCAACAACTCCTCAATCAACTCCTCCAAAACTTCTGCCACTGAAGTCTAACTGAAGCCAACCATGCAATATGCCATCAAACCCTAGGAACCACGTGATTCCTTCTGTCAGTTGCATGAGTCACCTCCATGACTCAAACTGAAGTGCTCCAAGAGAGTAAACTGCTGTTTATAGTCAGAATATTATTAAGGGTAAATAATATTTGACTTCCATATTTTTAGGAGACACAGTCTAAAAATAGCCTGGGTCCTAAAAATAAGGGTCTCATCTATTTTTACCAACATATCGCATACTTCAAGAATCTCCAACTGGAATCCCCGAATCATGCTCCGTATGTCTAAAAATAGACATAGTCTAAAAATAGACTTTTCGACAAAAATCACATGTGTGGTCCCCACCTAGTTTAGGTGATCACTTTCCAACTAGGATCGGGAAAGATGTTTCAGGAGGCCTCCTTCACTATTTCTTGTTTCCATTTTCAACACTCCCTCTCAACAAGAAAGGACTGTCTTTTCATGCGACATGCAACTCCATGCATTCGCCCTGCAACCTTCACAAGCGCCATGCAACTCCATGCATGCGACATGCAACTCCATGCATTCGCCATGCACCCTTTTTATGTGCCATGCGAACTCATGCATGCACCATGAAACTCCATGCATGTGCCATGCACCCTTTTCATGCAACATCTCTGAAACTGAATAGGCTCCAAACAACTCAATCAGTCTGATGAATCTATCATCAAAGTCTTCGACTTCTGCTGGTACCAACTGCACATGTCATCAGGAACCACTGCGTTGTTGAACTCTTGCACCCATGCACTCTTGCACTTGCTGTCAACTCTGATCCGCGCTCCAGTATCTGACACTGTCACTTTGATCTGCCTGCATCACTCCAACTGATCTTGCTACTGCTGCGCTGTGGGCACCTCGTAGCCAGGTTCAACTCATGAGATCCACACCATCTCATGAATCTGCCCAGAAATCTCCTCATGGGATTACTCATGCATGTCGCCCCACCTCATACCTGGTGGTATAGCTGCATGCACTCCCTCTGCCCGTCTGGCATGAAATTTCTCAGCATGAGTGGTTTCTTCCACTCCATGATCCTCTTGTGGCTGCTCCACATCCCGAGGTTCACTTTCACCTGCATGCAAAACCCGCTCCCTCTCAAGCTTCAATTGCATGTCTTTCTCGCCTACATGCAACACTTGCTCCCTCTCAAGCTTCAGTTGCATGTCTTTCTCCTGCTTCCCAACAATAGGAAGCTCCGTAGACATCCCATCTACTTCAAGTCTGTAGATATTCTTTGCTCGAATCCAAACCTTCTTGACTTGTCCCGTTGCCTTGTGCCGAAGGAAAACTTTCCCTTCTCTAAAGACAACTTCATACCCTTTATCCTCTAACATTGCAACTGAGATCAAATTCTTTGTTAGACCTGGTACATGCAATACATCTTGTAAAAGAATGAGTTTACTGACTCCCTCTGAAAGGTTATGGTACCAATGTCGGTCGCATTGTATCGTCCACCGTCGCCCAACTCAACATGCATCTGGAGACCTTTCTCCACCAAGTCACTGAAAATATTTTCATCTCCCGTCATGTGAAAGGAAGCGCCACTATCAATATACCACCCCGATCCCAATGCAATAGACAACATGCATGCGATCAATGAGAAGTCCAGCTCAAATTGCGAGGCAAGAGCCTCACCAGCTGCAGCTCCAGCAGCCTGCTTGTTCTTCTTCTTCTTTGGGCAATTCGTGACGTAATGTCCATGATCGTGACAGTGAAAACACTTCACTTTGGACATGTCACGCTCTTTACCATCCGCACCGGATTGAGAAGCCTTCTCCTTGCCCTTCCCCTTCCTTGCTTTGGCAGCCAAAGCGCAGTCTTCTTCATCAGATACCTTTGATGAAGAACCATCTCTGGTAGTTCGCCGGATCTCCTCTTGCACAAGATCAGACCACAGTCTTTCCCATCCCGGCAACTTTTCCCGACCATTGACACTATCTTGATATGCATGCCAACTCTTCGGCAAACCAAGAAGCGCCAAACTCACCAGATCCTCATCCACCACCGGCACACCAACACTTCCCAGCTCATCCCGACATTGGGTGAACCTCGTGAGGTACTTCGGCATACTTTCCCCCTTCTCACACTTGATGTTCCTGAGTCTATCTTTGAGCGCCAGCTTCCTTTGGTCACTCTTTCTTTGGTACAGATCCGTCGAGGCTTTCCACATCAAATATGGAGAGGCCTTCCCGTGTAAACTGGATACAATGTGATCCTTTACACCCTCCAACAGGATCCTTTGACATTTTGCTTGTTTCTTTTGCCATGCTTCCACAACAGCAGCATCATTAGAAGTAGGCTTTGGAATCTCTTTCTCCACGAATTCCAACAGCCCATGATCATCTAATACAGCCTCCATGCGGTCCTTCCATGCAACATAATTCGAACTGCCTTCCAAGGCATATTCTAGTCGCAAACCGATGAAAGACATTTTCACCGCGACACCAAGAACACAAATATGCAAACTCGAATTTCACCACCAGCTGATAACTCAATCGCTTCCGATCTACACTTGAGAACAAATTATTTCCAAATCAGAGATTGACTGCATGGGCTTTTACCAGACCTTTCACTTTCCAAAGATAGATGAATCCGGAGGCTATCTGGCCCGTATGCAGGCTCTGTCCGAGGAAATAAGTTTGCAATCACCGTAATAGATCTCGACAATTAATATTGCTCCGATACCATGTAGAAATTAGCTGAATAAATCACTTATTCAATGAATATTAACCCGATCATACATCAATTTCGAATTGCATGCATAACACATAACCTTCTTCTACAATTAATTGTCACATGCGGAAAGAATAGAAGCGATCGCACATCAAATCATCACACACATTAACACAGTATGTATGGGGAAAGCTTATAGCTGAAAACCCCGCAGCTATAGTATATTATAAATGGAGAGAACATGCAGAAAATACATAGTACAAACTCCTCACAAGTACTCAGTACTATCTCCCAAAGCTACACAAAAACTAGCTTGGTTTTGAACAAGTCACAGGTTCAAAACACACCCACTACTTCTCTGCCTTTATTGCGCAATCAAGGTTGGTCTAAATAGAGATCCAGGTTTGAATCTCACTGGCTTCACTGCGCAATTGTCATTGGTAATTTCCTCCAAGTGTTATGCAAATCCCATGCAAAACTGATCCTCCAACTGATAGCTATACTCACCCTTTCATCTACCTCTTCCACTTGGTCTCCACTGAACTGTCCATGCACTGAGTTAAACTGATGTGTTCTTTAGTTGAATAATGAGTTAATAATTAGTGAATTAAATAATATTTAATTCACACAACTCATCTCTAGTGTATTAGCCAGTTAAACTAAATACAACTAGTTCAACTAGTTAACCAAAACACCACCTCCATTAACTCCTCAATCAACTCCACCAAAATCCCCACATACAGAGGTCACACTTGAGTTCACATATAAGTATGTGCTACTTCAACTCAGGAACCACGGATTCCTTCACAAATTACATGGAGCCACCCATGACTCCAACTCAAGTGCTCCAAGAGAGTAAATCGATGTTTATAATGAATACATATGGGTGGGTAAATAATATTTGACTTCCATATTTTTAGGAGAGGCAGTCTAAAAATAGCCTGGGTCCTAAAAATAAGGGTCTCATCTATTTTACCAACATATCGCATACTTCAAGAATCTCCAACTGGAATCTCTGAATCATGCTCCGTATGTCTAAAAATAGACATAGTCTAAAAATAGATTTTTTCGACAAAAATCACATGTGTGGTCCCCACCTAGTTTAGGTGATCACTTTCCAACTAGGATCAGGAAAGATGTTTCAGGAGGCCTCCTTCACTGTTTCTTGTTGCCATTTTCAACAAAGAAAAGATGGAAATTTTGATAAGAACTATAGAAAATATGGTAGATATAATGTCAATTTCAGAAAGACAAAAAGATAATCCACCCCGGAATCCTAAATTTTGAGGACAGCGGAAATAGCCACAGTTTCAAATAAAGTAGGGAGAACAGAGAGCTCCAGATCAGCATTCTCAACAGCAAATCCAGACTCCATTACAACATAATTATGCTCAAGCACAAAACGAAGATGATGATATTTTTGAAGAGAATCTTCTCTTTTCAAAAGATGAGGGACCTATTTACCTTACAGAGGATGATGAGTATGTCAAAGAAACTTATATGCCAGATGATCATGAGCTTGTCCTTGCAAATGATGATGGGTTGGCAGTCCAATCCCATGACTATCAAAGGGGGTATATAAATGCTCTCAATGCACAATAGATATAATACACATTGAGAAACTGAGATATTCCTGTCACTCCAACTCAAAAGAGGACATCTCAGCAAAAAGATACTTGGCCTAAACAAAACTCCTCTAGCTATTCAAAATAAATAGAAGTAGCCTACTTCCATAAGTCAGAGCAAGAACAATTAAGCATCTACAAGTACATTGAGAAAGTCTATATAAGAACAAAGGAAGGAAAGTCCAACAAAAGAACAACTTGAAAAGCAGGATAACATCGTGAAAGAGGTAAAAAACCAATCCAATTTGTTTAGCTTAGAGAGTGAAAATTCTAAGTTAAAGGTGTTTATTCCTCTTACTGAAATTTTTAACAGTGATATATATAAATCTTAGATTTCTAAGATGTTGAAAGTAGACCACATGTCGGACATGGTCAATGTCAGTGATGACCATCCTAAACTCATTTTTGGTCTAGCCGTAGATGGGAACCATGAAGATAGTGAAGTCCCTCCTTTTTATCTTAGTTTGAGATTCCATGATTACATTATCCATAATCCCATGTTGGATTCTGGGGCTTCATATAATTTAATGTCGAAAGCTATTATGGATAAGTTAGGGTTGGACATAACTCAGCCATATCATGATCTTTGTTCCTTTGATTCTCATAGAGTTCGTTGTCTTGGTATTATAAAATATTTAGTTGTTTCCTTGGATCAAATCCCTGCTAAAAATTTGTTGATGGATGTCGTATTTGCTGGCATACCTTCAAGGTATAGCATGCTACTTTCACGGTCTTGGGGAGCGAAATTGAGAGGCACTTTACAGCTTTATTTTTCATATGCAACAATTACCGTATTTGGCCAACTTAGGAAGATGTACTGAGAGGTGAAAATGAAGTATATGATCACTAGTAAGGGTAAGCCTAATAATCACCCAATTCATTCTGTACATACTAATTTAGAATCATTTACATTGCATAATGATAGCGGTACTGATGACTTAGATATTCAGCTCGTAGAAGGTGAAGAGATTTCAAAGTTAACAAATAGTGTACAAGCAGTCTTGAAAGAAGAAAATGGAAATCAAAATTCAGAAAAATTGTAGCAAAACACTTCAGATAAAAAGATAGAAGAGTCACAGCAGGGTTCAGTTGAATTAGAGAAAGGTAAAGATCAGAATGAGACAACCAATCAGAAAGTATAATAATTTCACCCCACGTAATTTCAATTTCCTGATGATGAGGAAGGTCTTTGGACCATGGATTTTGATGGTGCTTTGGGAAAATATGGAGTTGCCATCAGAATCTAGATCTGTAGCCATACATCAGTCAGAAAAAGTCCCAAGGAATGTAAGATTATGTTCCTACAATCTAGCCTTTTATTTCTATAACAATGAAGTTGAGTATGAGGCCTTGATCACCGGTCTCCGAATTTTGAAAAGGCTAGGCGCAAAAAGAATCACATTATATGGCGTCTCCGAGTTGGTAATAAAATAGTTAAAGGGGGAGTACCAGGCCAAAAATCCTAGGATGAGAGCTTATCAAAATTTTGTTCTTGATGTTTTGAAAACTTTTCCATAATATAATTTGTCTTTGATTCCTAGAACTCAAAATTTCATGGTTGATCACTTGCCATGACAGCTAGTAATTTTAAGATTCCAATTCAGTCCACTAAGAATTTTTAAATTCATGTGAAGCATCACCAGAATTTCCCTGATAATATCATATATTGGCAAGTATTTTTGGATGACAAACAGATCAATAATTTCCTGTACAATGAAGAAGAGTTTGCTAACTCCCACACGGATGAAGTGTACAATGAAGATGATCAATTAATTGAGGTTTCTAAAGTTGAAGCGTTGCAGTTGAAGGATAACAACATTCCATGAGGTTTAGTGCCTTTGGAGGAGTTGTTTGATCATGATGATGTGGCCAAAAAGCCCACGATGGTCCCCACATAAACATGTGTCGAAGATGTGAACATTGGTACAGTGGAGAAACTCAAGGTGGTCAAGCTATCAAGATCCTTGTCCCCTGAGTTCAAAGGTAAATACACATATCCCTTGAAATAATTTTCTGATGTGTTTTCTTGGGAATATTCAGATCTTAAGGTGTACAACAAAGATATCATTCAACACACCATCCCAATCAAGCCGGATCAAAATCCTTTTCACCAGAAGTTGAGGAGAATCAATCTCAAGTTGCTTCCATCGATTGAAAAAGAGGTAAACAGACTTTACAAGGTTAGTATCATAGTTCATATTCTATTTTCATATTGGATGTATAATCTTGTGCCGGTTAGAAAGAAGAAACGAGAGATTCGTATTTGCACTGACTTCAAAAATCTCAACAAGGTGCCATTAAAAGACAACTATCCTTTGCCAAAGATGGATCACATCTTACAGAGGGTTGTAGGAGCTTCAAGGATGTCACTTTTTGATGGATATTCGGGATACAATCATATCTTGGTGCATGAAGATGACCAAGAGAAGACAATATTCACCACGCCATGGGGTACCTTCATGTACGCCAAGATGCCATTTGGGCTCAAGAATGCAGGGGCCACTTTTCATCGGGCCATGGACATCACCTTCTAGAATGAAAAGGATTTGTTTCTAGTTGTTTATCTTGATGATGTCATGGTTTTTACAAAATCATATGATGAGCACTTGCACCATTTGAGGTAGTATTTCAAAATGCAGAAAATTCAGCATCTCACTGAATCCAAAGAAAAATTTATTTTCCATGGAGGAAGGTAAATTACTTGGTCATATTATTTCAAAGGATGGTATTTGCATTTATATCTCTAGGATAAAAGCAATACAGCAATTATATTTCCCAAAAAACAATAGGTAGATTCAATCTTTCAATGGAAAGATTAACTTTTTGAGGAGATTCATTCCTAATCTCGCTGAGCACCTCAGAGATATGACAAATATGCTAAAGAAGGAAAACGAGGTAAGATGATCAGAACATGCTAAGAAGTCATTTAATTCAGTAAAATTTTCTTTGACATGTTCTCCCACACTGATCATCCCTGACTACACTTTAGATTTGATAATCTTTTCATTCGCTTTCGAGCACTCGTTGGTTGTCATACTTATGCAGAAGAAAGTTTCCAAGATGGAGCAGCCTATTGCATTTTTCATCTAGACCATAAGAGATGCAGTGCTAGGATATAAAATAATTGAGAATCAAGCCTTATCCTTGTTGAAATCGTTGAAGGACTTATGGGTATACATTTTAAATTCTCATATCCTAGCCTATGTTCCAAATGCGGCGATAAAGGATGTGTTGATGCAAACATATCCAGAAGGGAGGTGAGTAAAGTGGATTGCAGATATTCTTGAGTATGATTTGAAGATCAAGTCAATGAAACTGGTCAAGGGGCAGGTTTTGGTAAATATGATTGTGGAATAAAATCTACATGTGTTGCATATAAATCTAATTTATGCACTCTCTGAGGAAAAATTTGGTGAATCGATGACACAGGTACCCAAATTTTTATCTCATCACCTTGGTATGTTGATATGGTTTATGTTTTGCAACATTTAAATCCTCCAGCGGGTGTGTCTAAAAGTAGAGGTATACCATTGAAATTAAAAGCTTTGAAATATTGTATTTTAGATAGTGTGTGATATTGGAAAGACCCAGGAGGTGTCTTACTGAATTGTTTCATTGAAAGTGAAGCGAAGGAAGTGATGAGTGATTTCCACAAGGGCGATTGTAGCTTCCATTTATATTGGAATTTTGAGATTGCAACAAGATGATGAGCTTAGTGAAAAGAGTCACCTTCACTAAGTGGGCCCGCAGGCTATTTTTGGCGCAAAGTCTATTTTTAGACTATGTCTATTTTTAGACATATGGATCATGTTCTATGAGTTGTTGGATGCTATTTGTGGATGGTTGGTCAAGTTGGAAAAATATATGGACTTCTATTTTTAGACATATTGGGCGGAATCTATTTTTAGATTGCCAGTCTAAAAATAGATATGTCGAATATTATTAGCTCTTAATAATATTTGGACTATAGACATTATCTTATTCTCTTGGAGCACTTCAATTAAGTGCACAGATGTGGCACAGGAGCTGACAGAAGGAATTACGCTATTCCTAAGGGTTAAGTGGAGCTATTGCATGGATACTTCAGTTAGAACTCATGTGACAGAGTTTGGTGGAGTTGATTGGGGAAGTTAATGGAGTTGTGTTCAGTTTAACTAATCTAAACATAGTTGAGCTATTTGTATCTAGTTTAACTAATTGATACAATTAGTGAGAGTGGTGTGAATTAATTATTAATTAATTCACTAATTATAAACTCATTAATCAACTAAAGAATGCATCAGTTAACTTCAGTGCATGGACAGTTTCAGTGGAGACCAGTGTAGAGATAGGTGAAAGAGCAAGTTAACTATCAGTTGTGACTATACAGTTGCTATTTGCAACACACAGATAGGTGGAGTAGCCCATGAGGATTGTGCAATTCAAGCCAGGTGGTTTATCTATTTAATGAAGCCATCCCATAGCATTAATTATGCAATAGAGGCTAGCTATCAAATAGCAAAAGATTGGAGCATGTGTTTTGCTAGATCTAGCTTGATAGTGTGTAGCAATTCGAGGTAGTGCTGAGAGCTTGTGAGGAGCTTTGTACTATGATTGCTACATGATCTCCATGACATATAATATACAGATAGTTGGGGTTTTCAGCTTTAAGCTTTCCCATTAAATACTGTGTTCATATGTGTGATTGTTTGTGGTTTTAATGTATGCATGCAATTGATTTTATTTCCGCATGTGATGATCAATGGTAGAAGAGATTTTGTATTGTGCATGAAGCTAAAATAGTGTGTGATCAGGAGAATCTCGGTGAATAATATATCAGTTATTCAAATTTTCTACATGGTATCAGAGCGATATTGATCATTGGAGCAATTGCAAAACATTGAAGCGGTTGAGTTTTGTGCTAGTGGAATTCAAATATGCAACAGTGTTTTCTTGGTGTCGAAGTTGAGATGTCTTTCAATGGATTGCGATTGGAGTATGCCCTTGAGGGCAGCTCAAATTATATTGCATGGAAGGACAGGATGGAGGCGGTGACGGATGACAATGGGTTGAAGGAGTTCATAGATGCAGAAATTCCAAAACCTACTTCTAGTGATGCTGTCGTACTTGACGCATGGCAAAAGAAGATAGCAAAGTGTCGAAGGATTCTGTTGGAGGGTGTGAAGGATCAAATAGTATCCAGCATTCATGGTAAGGCTTCTCCATTCTTGATGTGGAAAGCTTTGACAGATTTATTCCAAAGCAAGAGCGACCAGAGGAAGTTGGCGCTCAAGGATAGACTCAGAAACATAAAGATGGAGAAAGGCGACAGTATGCCCAAGTACCTCACAAAGTTCATCCAATGCAGGGATGAGCTGGGAAGTGTGGGGGTGACTATTGATGATGAGGACTTGGTGATCTTGGCTCTCGTTGGGCTTCCAAAGAGTTAGCATTCCTATTAGGACTCTGTCAATGGTCGGGAGAAATTTCCAAGATGGGAGCGACTTTGGTCGGATCTTATGCAAGAGGAGATAAGGCGAAGTACCAGGGACGGATCTTCATCAAAGAACTCTGGTGAAGAGAATTTCACTTTGGCTGCCAAAGCAAAGAAGGGGAAGAGCAAGAAAGCTTCTCAATCAAAAGGAAAGGCAAGAAGCAGGACATGTCCAAGGTGAAGTGCTTTCACTGTCACCAACACGGACATTACGCCACAAATTGTCCACAGAAGAAGAAAAATAAGCAGGTTGTTGGGACTGCAGCTGGAGAGGCCTTAGCCTCATAGTTTGAGCTGGATTTTTCATTGATCGCATGCTTGGTCTCAAGTGTGACGGGTTTAGTGTGGTTTCTTGACAGTGGTGCGTCTTTTCACATGACAGGAGATTGAGATTTGTTTACTGATCTGGATGAGAAAGATCTTGGAGTGCACATCGAGATGGGCGATGATGGTAGATACAGTGCGACCCGTATCGGTACCATTTCCTTTGAGAGGGAGTCCAGTAAACCCTTCATATTGAAGGAAGTTATGCATGTTCCAGGATTGAAGAAGAATCTGATTCTCTGGCGATGTTAGAAGACAAGGATATGATGTTATCTTTAATAAGGAAAGGCTTTCCCGCGCAAAGAGAAGGCAATCTGGTGAGACCGAGGATAGTTCGAGTGAAGAACCTTATCAATTGCAAGTAGATGGCCGCGTAGCAATGGCAAAGGGCGCATATGGTTAGCCGAGATGATCATGAAGTTGTGGCAATCCTGAGATTGGGCCACCTTCACCATGGAGCTTTGAAGATACTACAACAGATTTCTATTGGGCTTCCTAAGGGTACTCTTGCGCAGTCATATCAGTGCAAGGGATGTACCTTGGGAAAATTTGTGAAAGCCACCTTTCACGAGAAGGATAGTCATGCCACGACGATCCTTGAGAGAATTCACACAGACATGTGTGGACCTTTCTCAGTAGCTTCGATAGCAAAGCATAGGTACTATGTGATATTTGTTGATGATTTTTCTCGAAAGTGTTGGATCTTCTTCATGCAGAAGAAGAGCGATACATACTCAAAGTTCTGTGAGTTCAAGGCACCGGTTGAGAAAGAATCAGGGAAGCAGGTGAAGGCTCTTAGGAGCGACAATGCTGGTGAATTCTGCTCGCTATCTAAGGACTTTTGCAACAAGCAGGGCTGGAATTCAAAGAGAGTTTCCTAAGACCTCATAACCCACAACGTAACGGTTACTGCGGAAGAAACGTAACGATCGTGGGTGTTCAATGTTGCAATTTGTGCGATGTGCGATGATATGGGCCTACCTGACCACTTGTAAAAAGCTTAGGCATGCAATACTGCAGTATATGTGCAGAACCGTTATCCTCACAGGATACTTGGCATGAGTACACCCGAGGAGGCGTTTTCTGGTAAGAGGCCTGATATTTCCCATTTGAGGATTTTTGGTTCACCTGTTTACATTCATGTGACGAAGGATGCCAGAAAGAAGCTGGAGCCGACAGCAGAGGTTGGGATATTTTTGGGGTACACTGATACACCCCACAACTATCGTGTGTATTTTCCAGACAGTCGCAAGACTGTTGTGCGACGGGATATCAAATTTCATGAGGATAAATCCATGAAGTGTTCGCTTGAGAGGGAGCCACACTTGCATGCAGATGAGGAGCTATTAGTTCCTAAGGATGAGTCTCAGGATGTGGATCAGCCACAAGATGAGTTTCATGGAGTGGAAGAGACCACTCAAGCAGCGCCAACCATCAGAGGGTGGAAGCGCACTACAGAAGCTGAGCGACTAGCTCAAGATGCAGAGAAGGTTGTAGGAGCACCTACATCACAGCGCAGACAGAGACAGTCACCTGATCGGTACACTGGATACATGGCTCTTGTGAGCAAGTGTATCATGACAAAGCCATCCTCTTTCGAGGAAGCTGTGGAGGATCCCGCATGGGTAGATGCCATGGTGGAAGAGTATGATTCGATTGTCAGAAACAGTGCATGGGAGATTGTCCCGAGGCCGGAAGGGAAATCAGTGGTGGGTTCGAGATGGATCTACAAAGTGAAGCAGGCAGCTGACGGGAGTGTGGAGAAGTACAAGGAAATATTTGTTGCCCGAGGCTTTTCACAGATTGAGGGGATCGATTATGAGGAGACCTTTGCACCTGTCGCAAGGTATTCTTCCATACGGACGATTCTTGCTCTCTCAACGCAGATGGGGTGGCACATTCATCAGATGGATGTGAAGACTGCGTTCCTCAATGGATTCATTGAGGAGGAGGTGTACATAGAGCAGCCCGAAGGTTTCGAGATCTTCAGCAATGAGTCGCATGTGTGCAGGCTCAAGAGAGCGTTGTATGGGTTGAAACAAGCACCTCGTGCTTGGTACACACGGATAGACAGTTATTTCACCGGACTTGGATTCTCCAAGAGTGAGGCGGATCCTAACCTATACCAGATTGTGGTGGAGGGTAAGTTGCCGATCATTGTACTTTATGTAGATGATTTGATTTTGACAGGTGATGAGCTGTTGATACTCTCATGCAAGGAGGATCTTGCAAAAGAGTTTGAGATGAAGGACTTGGGCCTCCTTCATTATTTCCTGGGATTGGAAATTTGGCAGCGCAGTGATGGACTATTTGTTTCTCAGGGTAAGTATGCCTGGGAGATACTAGAGAAGTTCAACATGCATGGCTGCAAGCCTGTTGATACTCCTCTTCCTGGTGGTTGGAGGAAGGAGGATGCTACTTCAGCGGAGGTAGTGGATGCCACTGTTTATCGACAGTTGGTGGGGTCGCTTATGTATCTGGTCAATACACGACCCGACATATGCTATGCTATGAACCAGCTTTCACAAGCTATGGTTAAGCCAACCAAGCTCTTCTGGAAGGTAGGCAAGCATGTATTGAGAGATCTCGTAGGCACATATCTCGTAGGCAATATTCTGGGACATGGATTGTGGTACGTATTAATGTGATGAGGTGAAGCTATGCTTCACGGATGCATTGGGCAGGAGCCCAATGCACGTAAAGAGAACATCCGGGAGGGATTTTCAGTATCGGGTCGACAATGCTGTACAAGAAAAGCAGAGACCATGCACTCGGCCCACAGGTCGAGTATATGGCAAATGGAGTTTGACCGCATGCGAAGAAGGGATGAGGAAGATCGCCTGGGTTGCTCGTCTACACTTAGAGCCTACCGTGATCTATTGTGATAATAAAATTCTGTGATCAACCTCTGCTAATCCAATATTTCATGATAGATCTAAACACATTGACATCCCAGATTTCATCATATATCGTAGATTGTGGTAGAAGATCATGTTACTTTCATATCTTTACCGAGGATCAGATGGCTGATATCTTGACTGGTTGCTGCCACCAGGAGAAAATTTGAATACCACAGAGGCGTGATGTGGTGGAGAGCACCTTATCTTGTTGAGAAGGAGTGTTGAGATTGCAACAAGATGATGAGCTTAGTGGAAAGAAGTCGCCTTCACTAAGTGGGCCCGCAGGCTATTTTTGGCGCAAAGTCTATTTTTAGACTATGTCTATTTTTAGACATATGGATCATGTTCTAAGAGTTGCAGGATGCTATTTGTGGATGGTTGGTCAAGTCGGAAAAAATAGATGGACTTCTATTTTTAGACATACTGGGCGGAATCTATTTTTAGATTGCTAGTTCAAAAATAGATATGTTCTAATTATTATTAGCTCTTAATAATATTTGGACTCTAAACATTATCTTATTCTCTTGGAGCACTTTAAGGCGTACGTGTGGCACATGTAAATTTGACATGGAATTACGCTATTCTATGCTGAGTGGAGCTATTGTGGCGGATTCCGGCCGGAGGATCATGTGATTGTGCTTGGTGGAGTTGATTGAGGTGCTAGTGAGCTTGTATTCAGCTTTAACTAATTTAAACATAGTTGAGCTATTTGTATTCAAGAATCAATTGATAATAACAGAGGAGTGGTGTGAATTAATTATTAATTAATTCACTAATTATAAACTCATAAATCAACTAAAGAATACACTGGGGCGACCTGCATGCACGCTTCGGAGACCGCAGATAGGTGAAAGAGCAGGTTATCTATCAGTTGTGATTATACAGTTGCTATTTGCAACACACATATAGGTGGAGTAGCCCATGAGGATTGCGCAGTTCAAGCCAGGTGGTTTATCTATTTAATGAAGCCATCCCATAGAATTAATTATGCAATAGAGGCTGGCTATCAAGTGGCAAAAGATTGGAGCATGTGTTTTGCTAGATCTAGCTTGATAGTGTGTAGAAATTCGAGGTAGTGCTGAGAGCTTGTGAGGAGCTTTGTACTATGATTGTTACATGATCTCCATGACATATAATATACAGATAGTTGGGGTTTTCAGCTTTAAGCTTTCCCATTAAATATTGTGTTCATATGTGTGATTGTTTATGGTTTTAATGTATGCATGCAATTGATTTTATTTACGCATGTGATGATCAATGGTAGAAGATATTATGTATTGTGCATGAAGCTAAAATAGTGTGTTATCAGGAGAATCTCAGTGAATAATATATCAGTTATTCAAATTTTCTACATGGAAGACCACAGAAAAAAAATAATAATAATAATAATATAAATAAATAAATAAATAAAAATCTTAAGGGTTGGTTTCTATTGGCCCATTATTTTTGCTGATGTGTACAAGATGGTGATGAGCTGTCATGAATGCCAAGTTTTCCAAGGAAAGAGGAAGTTTTTCCCGCTACCTTTGCAACTCTTATCAATCCAGGCACCATTTCAACAATGGGGTCTTGATTTCATAGGTGAGATCAATTCTCCATCATCCTCCCAGCACAAGTGGATTCTAATGGCTACAGATTATTTCACGAAGTGGATTGAAGAAATCCCAACCAGGCAAGCAATTGATTTAGTTATTATTCAGTTTTTAGAATATAATATCTTGTTTAGATTTGGTTGTCCGCATAATATCATCACAGATAACGCAACTGATTTCAAATCCAAAAATATGGTGGAGTTCTATGATAAATACAATATCAGTTTGGGAAATTCAATGACATACTACCCAAAAGGTAATGGTTTGGCTGAGTCTTCAAATAAAACTTTGGTCAACATCATAAAGAAGATGTTGGAAGTGAACAAGAAAAATTGGCATAAGAAGCTCATCAATTCCTTATGAGCAGACAAAGTAAGCAGCAAGAAGTCTATAGGTATGTCACCTTTTGAGTTATTCTATGGGATTGATATGGTATTTTCTACTTCTCTAGTTGTCCTGATCATAAAGATGTTGCAGGAAATTGGCAGCGAGTCGAATGATGTATATTGGTGGATAAATCAAATGATCCATTTACAACAAACCATGGAAGAGGTTTTTCAAAACACTTCGAAGCTTTAGGAAAGAATCAAGAAAGTATATGATCACAAGACAAAGGCAAATGGATTTAGCATTGGTGATGTAGTCCTCCGTTGGGATGCAAGAAATGAAGACAAAAGGAAGCATGGTAGGTTCGAGAATTTATGGAAAGGGTCATACAAGATTTCAGCTTCAAGAGGAAAACATGCTTACATGTTACAAGAAATGAATGGACAAGATTACAGAGGAGGACCAGTTAATGGTAGGATTCTCAAGCACTACCTGTTTTGATCAGAATGCTGAAAATTTTCATTATCATAGTACATATTAGTTTACTTTTTCTGCCAAAGTGTGAAGGATTCAATCATCAAAGTTTGGAGCCCGAAGTGAAGGCCATAAAGTTTCCGTGATTGGCTGTTGATTTCAAAGTTCAGTAAGTTTTTGTTTCAGTTTGATTCAGTTCATTTTTTCAGTCGATTTTCTATTTCTAGTTTGGTTTTTTTATTTTGACTCCATGCCTAATGGTTAGGCTACTTGGTCTATGGTGTTCTTGACACCTCCAAGGAGCTGCCATCCCCAGTTCAAGCCAATGTTAGTGCCAGTCATTTCATCCTGTCACCAGTGATCAAATGGGCTCTTTCAAAATGTTTATTAGGGTGTCGAGTCAAATTTTCATGGTTTCAGTAGGTCTTCAAATAAAAATTTGGTCACTGGCTAGTGGTCTCTAGGACTATTACTGCTCCTTCCAAAAAATTTCACTTGTTGTTCATTACCATGTTGTAGTTTTATGGGTAATTATTAAAAGGTTTTCATATTCATTTCATCCATGTCATCATGGTTTTCATCCAACTCAGTGTCCCCTTCAGGTCATTATGGTTTCAGTCATCAGAATCAGTCATTTCATGCATAAATATGGCAAATGAAGGAGTAGAAATAGGGTTTTTTCTCAATAAATTTTGTTTCAAAGTGTAATTTATGTTTGATAAGATGTAATATGTTCCTAATTTTCCTAAGCTACACAAAAATTTCCAAATCTACATATTCTTCAAAGCATAAAGATAAAAGCATGTGGCGGGTCAACCAATTACTATGCAGAAAATTGACTCTTACAAGCTATAAAAAACCATTTCATTCATTGTTCTCATTCATCCTATTGAATAAGAGCTCTCTCTCACCTACCAAGGAAATTTCAGCACTTCAGCATCAAGAAAACCCTAAACAGGTGACCACAAGCTACCATGTTGCGTTTTGGAGGTGTCACGCTGTGTTTTCCCTCCTTCGCTGTGTTTTATTTCCAAGAGCATAAAATTCAGTTTCCAAGGCTTCTCAAAGGTTATTTTGGTTTTATTTAGGGTTATATAAGTATTTTAAGCTTTGGAAGCCTCCCTTTCAGTTTGTTTTCCTTGATCTCATGGTGTAACTCTTCCATAAAACCTCACGCTGTGTTTTGTGGGAGAGCTTCTCTTTTCAAATTTGCAAGTCAAATTAACCCTCCCCACAGTGATTTTGTCTTTACTCACACTCAAAGAAACTCCCTAAAGCCCTCACATCCCCTCACTTTAATTCCCTAAGCCCCTACACCACACTATTATCCCTACTTTGTGTTTTCTGCAGTTCCCGAGACCTAGGACTGTGTTAAAGTTACGTATGCCTAATCATGCTCTAATTCCCTCCCTTTCCACTTCTTAAACATTTCTAACACCCTTCCCTACTTCCGTATTATTTCCCATCCCCATTTCCCTTTTCTAAACCCCTCTGTCCTACTCCCTTTTCCCTTCCCCTATTTTTCACTGTTAGGGTTTTCCCCTTGCAAAGTGCATATGGAGGGAGATAAGAAGCCTTACAACAAGGGAGGAAAAATGTAAAGATTTGAACCCATAACCACTCATGAGCTAATTTCTTCACCATTTTCAAAGCAGTTTTTTCAGAGTGTAGGGTGTCTTCCATTTTTTGAGCAGGTTGAAAGAGTCAAATATTATGCTAAATTGACTAAACTATTTTCCACTCATCTCAAGAAGGATAAGGTCATGATTGCAGGAGTTAAATTCACTATATCAACTGATGTAATAGCAGAGGCCACAAGGATACTCAATAATGGTGATAAATGGTTCAATAACCAAGACCTAGAGGTCCAAAACTACAAACCTTACCTCATAAGACAATATCAGGACAACATCAAGAAGGTTTTTCCTATTGGGTAGCTCCTTGAGAATTATACACCATTTATGAAAATCATAATGAAGTACTTTAGATGTGAGGGAAGATTTTTTAGAATATATAAGTACCATGTCCTACTACTCATGCATTTCACACGGGTAAACCCACTTAATTTTCCCTACTACCTCTATAGAAGTGTGGCAAAGATGGAATAAAAAATTCAGCATAGGAAAAGTGATCCTGAAGTCAGCCTCTTTCACCATGCTCTCATCAAAATCTATTTTTTACACCCACTTGAACAAAAGAACATCACTTGGGAAAATTTCATGCAATCAGATGTCTTTTTTCCTTCTATTGGTCAGCCTACTAGCCCTATCTCACCATCAGCACCATCAATACAGTCTAAACATATGGAGGTTGGCTCAGCTAGCAGATTTTCAGTGAAGAATAGGATTGAGGTCACTCAGAAATATCAGAGAGGAAAAATTCTTGTGTTTTCTCCACAAAATATGGAAGGGGCCAAGCCCACATCAGCAAAACAAGGATCACCATCACAGCATGAAGCATCTTTGCATGATGAGGAGCTCATCCATCATGACATTAAGATAGTGAAATTAGAGGTCAGTGAAGAGCATGAAACCATAGAGAAAATCATCAAGGAGAAAGATGCTTGGGTCATGGAACTCAAGTACAATTTGGCAAGGGATAATTTCATAATTTCCTTCCTAGAGTAAGAGAACAATGAGTTGAAGGTAAAGCAATTGTTTTTAGAGAAGAATCGGTTTAAATCTAGTATGAAAGATGTGAAAGGAAAAGAAGTGGTTTACAGTGAATATTCATATAAGAATGAAGGGAGGGTGACAAGGAAAAGGCCAAAGACCATGGGTCTCCGAAAGGCACTTCAGAAAAAAGTGAACAAAATCCTTCAGATGAAGAGTTGACATTTGATGAAATGATAGCCATGGAAATCAATGAAAATAGAGAGTCTTGGCTTGACGTCGTGAATTTTAACTTAGAGAATCTCCTTGAAAAATCCAACAGAGACAACAAGTTTCAAAGGCATATGGTTGCCCACTACTACACAAGGAATCAGATTTGCAAAGTCAAAGTCAAACAATTGAAAGCTAAACTGAAGGAAACCCTAATCAGCCAAAAGGGGAAGGGAAAGTTAGACCTTCTTGTTGATGCTTCTATAATAGCCTAGCACACCCTATCAGAGCTTCATCTATCATTTCTAGACCAATTTTGAAGATTTTTGGAGAAATTTTTCATTTGTGTGAATTTTGGTGAAATTTGACAATTTTTTAAAACAATCACACTAGCAAAAACGCGGCTTGGTCCATGCTGCGCTTTTTCTGGGGAGGTCTAATGGATGAATTTTTTGCATGAGTGTATTAAACATGGCATGTACATCGATCCTAGTCATCATGGCAGCCTTGTCAGCGACTTTTGGAGGGTCAAAATGCTCAAAAACCATAAAAAAAAATGACATTTTTGCCTTCTTTTTTGAGGCCACGCTGCATTTTTTTACTAGTCTCGAGAGATTGAGGTTTTGGAATGCTAGAAGCCACCTATTTAAGTGTTTGATGACCCTATCATGTAGCAGATATCTAGGGCTATCCACAACAACTTTCATATTTGCATTTGGACAGTGGGAAGACCTCCAAAAAACCATTCTCCTAGCACGCTACATTTTATCCTCAACACATTGCGTTTTCTCCTAAATTCGCCGCGTTTTCACTGGAATGCCATTTTTCTCCATCAACTTCATCCAGTTTGACTTTCATTCATGTAAGTTGTAAATGATGATGATGTAATGATGTCATAGGGTGTAACTAGGCAAGTTATTATCGAAATAGAGTAAATGCATGCTTGTAAATGTAAAAAATGGTCAAAGGAATCAGTTTGTCTATCTTGAGGAGAGGTTAGAAACCTCCCTAGTCTTTAGGTTTTAGGTGAGAGGATCAGGTGATCAACTCCGCAACTCATGGATTCGACCCCTGTGAGAGAGAAATGATATTTTGTCTATATGTATGCCTTTCTAAGTCATTTCGATGCTTGGACATCAGATATTTGAGACCATTGTAGCTTCCGCTTCAGCTTTTATTCAGAAATTCAGAGGAAAAGTTGCATCTATTATCCAGGAATTCATGTGCAGTGAGTTATTAATTTTGTTTCTTCTTTGTTATATTCTTTTATGATTGATGTATATATTCTCTTTTCATGTCTTGATTTCCTCAATGATCTTCCCAAAAATTAGATAAGCATAATTCTTTCATGGCTTTGTTTTGTTTGGGAAATTCATTTCATGTTTATCTTCTTCAGTTTTAATGAATTCATGAATGTATGCTCATAAAACCCTACACTACACCGAAAAAACCCTAATCCATCATTAAAACAATGCTACCTTGCTCCTTTATATATTTTCAGTTGTAACCCGTTGATCATTTGACCTAGCTACCTGGTTTCGTCCCTGATCCAACACCAAAATCATAAAACTTTCAAAACCCTTGAGCTAACCTAACTAGCCTAAAATCTACTCCTCATCCATTTCAACCCTTTGGTTGTGATCTCGTAGAGAGAGCCCTCTCTTGTTTGGTAGGGCTAGCTACCAAACTGAAATCTTGGTTTGAGGTTACCTCCGTCGGCATCTATTCATCAGCCTTGGGATGTTGTGGAGGCTAACACTAGGAATATGTAGCTTTCACTACCTTGCACAGTGACTTCTCATATAATTCATGTTTTATAAGATCTAGTATTGAGGCATCACATACTTCATTATATGGGTTATTAGACTTATACTCAATCAACTCTTTATATCGAAGAAAAGTTTTCATTTTGATATTTCGCAAAAAATAAATTTTTTACTAGTAAATTTTGGAAGTGTTATCGGATCTATCATGATCCATTCATCCTAAAATTGTTCTACATCATCTACTTGTCTTTTATATGCCCTGAATGCGAAGAGAACCTCTATGAGATCTTCGAAATACTTTGGCTCTTCCTTTCGATTTCTTTTCTCATTTTTCTTCAGTATTTCTCTATGACCCATGACTATCGTCTTTCTTTTTTCTTCTATATTCTTTCCTTATTATGTCAAAATTCTAGAAATGAATGTCGCATACACTTGATTATTTGTAAAACTAAACATTTTAAGCTTCACTTTAACGGCGGCTCACAAAAAATACTAGCAACTTTGCTAGGCTCTTCTACTTAGATTCTTATGGAAGCTCATGGATACAACTTACGATGAAGACTCCTTCTTTGGTTAGTGGCGGTGGCTCTTTCCTCTTGATATGGTGGTGGATCTGTAAGCTAATCACCCTAATATTTTAGTAGTTGAGTTTACAAACTCTCAATGGATGCAAAATTCGATTTGTGGGCTACTCACAATAGCCAAGGATCTTAGTGGAAGCAGGTCATGACCATCTTAACTCCTTTGGTTCTTTGAAACATTGCTAAACCTTGATCTGATACAACTTGTTATTTAGAGGTGGAGATAAACATGCAAACAAGACAAATAAGTACACTTTTTTTTGCTTCAATAAAGAAGTTCTATTCATTAATTATTCTCTCATATACATCCACCAAGTTGCTTCTACTGTCTCTTCTTACTTCACATTAAAATGACCCAGTCATGAGTACATAAGTACTAAACTTTCTAAATATGGAATCATTTAAACTCTAACTTTATTTTCATCATGCAAACTATGACTGAGTATATACGCACTAAACATTCTAAATATGGAATCATTTAAACTCTAACTCTCGTGTCATCATGCAAACTATGACTTCATGCTTTAACTAAACTTTTCTAACTTCACACATAAATCGACATTTTTATTTTCCCTAAATTAGTTTTTCTTGGCAAGGAATTAAATTTTTAACTCTAACTCACTTGACTAGTAATATTAGACTTAACTTGCTTTCCTTCACTCAAATTAACTCTTCATACATTGCATGCATACAAGAGTATTTCTTCTATCAAGTGAAATAATTTTCATCTATTGCAGTAAATCAAATAGGAAATTTGGGGATAGGTTTGTATGAATTGTGTTCTCTTGTAATTTTAAATCATTATACGAGACTAGAGTTCACTTGGTTGTAACAATTTTGAATATTTGAAAATTGTTAGGCCAATTGGGTTGTTGATTCTATAAGATTACTTGCATTCATATTATTTGCATATTGATTATGTTAATGCATAATTGTATGGAATGATTATTTACATACTTCAATAAGTGTTAAACTTATGAATTTTAATTAACGTGAAATATAAAAAGTGAGGTGTAGTATGGAATCACATAGTTTCATATTAACAAAATCACTGAGATGAAAAGGGTCAGGATGCACCACAAACCTATATTGATGGGCCATGTGGGTGTGCTAAGTCAGCCTCCGATTTGGGTGACTATAGGGGCATGGCAATCGTTTTTTAGGTTAAATTAAAGTTTATGCTAGAGGTACTCTTTCAACCTCTTCCATAATTTATTTATATATCTCTATTAAGTGAAGAAGATGAATTACATAGTAGTTATTTCGTAGCTTGAAATGATATCAATTACTAATATTACTTTGTTTCTTAATAATGAATTCATGGTTTTCTAATTGCTAGATGAAAATCTTTACCAAAATCGTAATCCCTAACAATAAATTAATATCAAAAAACACTAAACTGCATTTTGTATGTATATATTTTTTACAATATTAGTCGAAAGTTTTTTTACAATAATAAAAAGATTAAATACCAAAATATTATCTAAGAAAAATCAAATTATTGTTATTTATCTCTTTGATATATTTGTTCAATAGTGAAAAAAAAATTGAGATATGAATATAGGACATATGCAAGAATCAAATTTCTGACTTTTCATTTAGAAAGAAAAAAATAAAAATTTAAAATGAATATATTAATGAATTTGTGTTTTTTTTTTTGAATTTCTTTATATAAAATTGAGAAAATATTTATTTTCTTGTAAATTTATATCAAAGTTTTAGTTGAAATAATTTAAATATTTTTTTAATATTTAACAGCATGAGATTCACAATCACCTTTGAGATTCACAATCAAGCATGAGATCCTTTGAGATTCACAACCAAGCATGAGATCCTTTGTTACTCTTGGAGCACCATAACTTTGTTCAATAACAACATTGGGACCCTTTCGTCTCATTGTCACCTTTATAACATCTCCCAGTTATTCCACACCTGCAGCATTTTGGCTCTGGATTCAACACCAAATCTGATATCCTTTGCCTTACTTCCTTAATTTCGAGAATTGTATTTTGGTGCAATGGGTTCTTGCTTCCTGCAAGGATTAAACACTAGACGTATAACGAAAAGAAAACCATAAAATAAGCTAACAAATTTTTTATAAACAATAGAATAAGCTAACACATTTTTAGAATAAGCCTAAGACAAACCCTACTTCAGCACTACCTTTAGCTTAATATAAATATGCCATAGAAATTGAAAAAAAAGGTCCCTTTTCTCTTCTAGACGAGCAATCTTGATCTCCCTGGGCAATTTTGATTAAGGGAAACCGACGTTGCTTTTTATCACATTTCATCACGTCACATGAGATGAAATGTTAGTTAGGCGAAAGATGAAGAGACGTATTAATTACGTGTGCACAACTAACAGGTTTTATGGGGAAAGCAGGAGTTTCGTCTTCCAGCAACAGGTTGTGTCCGCTACATTAACAGCTGCGTCTTCCACATTTCTTTAAATATATGTCATTGTGAGCATAGGGTCTAGCTTGGTGACTCAACTTGATTATGATGATGATATGTTTGATAAAGATGACGTTGATCTTGATGTGGACGAGGATGATGTAGATCAAGATGATGATCGAGATGAAGTTGACCTTGATGTGGATGAGGATGATATAGATCAAGATGATGATTCAGATGAAGTTGATCTTGATGTCGATGAGGATGATGTAGATCAAGGTGATGATCCAAATGAAGCTGGTCTTGATGTGGATGCGGATGATGTAGATCAAGATGAGGATCCAGATGAAGTTGATCTTGATGTGGATATCGATGATGTAGATCAAGATGAGGATAGAGATAAAGTTGATCTTGATATAGAGGAGGATGATGTGGATCAAGATGACCATCCAGATGAAATTGATGTTGATGTGAATGAGGATGATGTAGATCAAGATGATGATCTAAATGAAGCTCATCTTGTTGTCGATGAGGATGATCTAGATCAAGATGATGATATGGATGAAGATGATGTGGATGATGGCAATAGTGATAAACATGAACATGAAAAATATGATGGAAATGAAGAAGAAGAATTTGAAAATGAACAATATCATGACAATGGAGAAAAAGACATTAATGATGACGAAGAGGGGGGGAATTTAAAATTCCATGATCAAAATGATGAGAATAATACACAAACTAGTGATGCAGAAGAAATAATGAAGAAGATGAAAATGATGGTCATCAATGCAAATGACAAAGATGAAGATGCAGAAGATGCAGAACATCATAGTGTTGTAGATGAAAATGATGTGGAAGATAATTATGTTATTAATAAAATTGTTATTGATATGGATGATGATGAGGATAGAGGTGATCTTGATCATGATGATGATATGTTTGATAAATATGAAGCTAATCTTGATGTGGATGAGGATGATGTAGATCAAGATGATGATCGAGATGAAGCTGACCTTGATGTGGATGAGGATTATATAGATCAAGATGAAGTTGACCTTGATGTGGATGAGGATGATGTAGAACAAGGTGACGACCGAGATGAAGTTGACATTGATGTAGATGAGAATGATATATATCAAGATGATGATAGAGATGAAGTTGACCTTGATGTGGATGAGGATGATGTAGAACAAGGTGACGATTGAGATGAAGCTGGCCTTGATGTGGATGAGGATGATGTATACCAAGATGATGATCCAGATGAAGTTGACCTTGATGTGAATGAGGATGATGTAGATCAAGGTGACGATAAAGATGAAGCTAACCTTGATGTGGATGAGGATGATGTAGATCAAGGTGACAATCAAGATGAAGCTAACCTTGATGTGGATGAGGATGATGTAGATCAAGGTGACAATCCAGATGTAGTTGACCTTGATGTGGATGAGGATGATGTAGATCAAGGTGACAATCGAGATGAGGCTGATCCTGATGTAGATGGGTATGATGTAGATCAAGATGAGGATAGAGATGAATCTGATCTTAATGTGGATGAGGATTATGTAGATCAAGATGAGGATCAAGATGAAGTTGATCTTGATGTGAATGAGGATGATGTAGATCAAGGTGATGACCTAAATGAAGCTAGTCTTGTTGTCTATGAGAATGATCTAGATCGAGATGATGTGGATGACAACTATAGTGATAAACATGAACAGTATCATGACAATGAAACAGAAGACTTAGAAAATGAAGAAAATAATGACAATGGAGAAGAAGGCTTGGATAATGATGAAGAGAGGGAGAATATAGAAATCTATGATCAAAATGAGGAGAATGATATACAAAACATCACATTTAATAATGGTGAAGATCAATTTGATCATGATGATGAAGATGCACAAGAAGATGAAGATCTTGATGATCAATTTGATCATGATGAAGATGCACAAGAAAATAAAAATCTTGATAACTATTGTGATGAGGAGAAAGATATAAAAAACCATAATGTTGAAGAGGATGTAGAAGATTATATTTTTGCTGAAATTGATTTGGATAATGATGAAAAATATGATTTTATTGATATTGATTATGATAGAGAAGAGAAAGATACATAAAATTATGATAATAAATATCAAAATAATGCAGAAGACAATACATTTAGTAAAAATGAAGATGACAATGATGAAGACACAGAAATGTATAATAATGAAAAGGACTCTGATAATGAGGAAGGTGATGATGTGGATCACTATGTTGAACATGAAGATATAGAAAGCTTTACTCGCACCCCAAGAAAAAGATTGAGGCTAGACCAGCAAGAAATCACCAAAGTGTTATGTCATTTACATGCCAGCTTAGATTTACAGTATTTTTTTGCACATCTTTGACATAAAGAGTTATTGTGCCATAAAAATACGAAATTATATATTATGCACATTCAATGGGATGCATTTTACATGTGAATCATTTATGAGGAATATCATTGTTTAAAGGAGTTGTCTTTAGTGACACCATTGTTTAAAGGAGTTATCTATAGTGAGACTTTTTGAAGGTTTTTATGGTGGATTTTTCTGGTCTAATTTCTTTAAAATTCATAAAGAACTTATTGAAAACATAAATTTGATGAGTAACTTGCACAATCGAAGTGTCCTAGGGGTTTTTTAGGGTTCTAAATCTATATATACAGTAAAAAAACTAGTTTAAATAACAGAAATCAAAATTTTACCTCATGTTTTTTCACCCAATTCCAACACCAAAAACTCCAAAAAGTCGCACTAAAAACTATTCCTTGTTTAAATTGTCGACCTGGTTTATGCAGTAGAGATTCGTGAGATAGTAATACAAAGAGGTACTTTTAATGCAGCATGATGTGGCATCCACTTGGATGAAAGCGTTGGAATTTCGAGTGCACCTCTATTTGTTCGATTATAATTGTATCACGCTTTGGGTATGAATACTTCCTCTGATATAACATTCTTAATGTAAAATGTGTTTTCAGTAATGTTTTGTTAAAGAATTGGCTCTTTAATTAAAGGAAATAATGAATTTCTTCATTTGAAAGATGGTTATGTGCTGTTAAGTTTCATTGTATTTTTTTTTTAATATTATTATAAAAAGAGGTGAATATAATGAGATAATATAACGGAGATGAATTGAAAGAGATACACTGAAATTTCCTTGACCTTCAATATATATATTTTCATTTAACAGCAGCCATCAATTACAAAGAAATAAACCTGGAAAATGGATAAACTCTTAATTAATGTGAATGTGTATTAGTGACTCGTAAACATATTTTAACACGGTAACATTAAAACTAATTTTAATCCATCTTCATTTTAACAATTTTGAGCATTCTCCTCACTCAACAGTTGGTAAATTAAATTAAATTAATACTAAAAATATAAAGTATATTTTTAAGCTTAAGTTGTTTGATAATGGCACTAAAACTATCTAGGTAAAGTTGAAAAAAAAAATCTTTTTTTACAGACAAAGTTGTTTGATGATGGAGATGGTACTAAAAATATCTATATAAAAAAAAAAAAAAAAATTACAGACACCGAAAGTATATTTTAAAAAGTAGAAGGTAAGTGAGACATTTAATTTTTATTTTTATTAAAAAAATAAAATTTAGTAATTTACTTTAAATATGAATGGTAAATTAAAAATATAAAAATTAGAACTATTACTAATTTTGAAATTCAAATTACAAAATTAAATAAAGTCTAATACTATCTAATTATCTTTGTGTATTAGAAAAATAAATCTAATCATCATTTCTCATTGTCAAAAACTTAAACCTACAATCTACTCCTCTCTACATAATCATTCTATGATGCATGATGAATCATCTCAAAATTTAAGTAGCAATTAAACTTTAAAGACTAAAAGTAAAATTTAATAAAATTGTAAACATCAACAAGTCATTAAAATTTAATTATAAATCCCAAATTAAGAGTCTAGAAATTAAGAACCTTAGGGACCTCACTTGTGGACCTGTCATCAGTGTAGCCTATATCATATCAAAATCACTATTATTTACAAAGCGCAAAGAGTATTATCATCCAGTCTATTTACCTTATAACATTAAGTTTTAAAGATGACTTAGCCATTGTGATGTTCATTTTAGGAGTAACAATGTTATGTACAAAAGTAATAATGTCATAAAGTGAAATAAATTATATATAATAAATGATGTTTATGTTAATGCATCCATGGAATTAGTTGATTGGCTCCTAAAATGAATAATGGAACTTGTTATGTATAAAGACAACACCACTAGTAATTTAGTAGCATATTGATATATCATCTAGTCTCTTGCATATATTTAACATGGTATTAAAGTCATGGTGATTGTGGCATAGGGAAATTCCAAAGACTCACGCTAAGAAAATGTTTGTCACGAACATGGAGAAAGAGACAAGTTCAAATTGAAGGAAAATTAATTCATGGAGTATAGCGCCTGTAAACTGTAAGCATGAATAATTCATTCAAATTTAATTATAGATCTCAAATTAAGAGTCTCGGACTTCGCCCCATCACTCGACTCTTACCTCACCTACAACCTCTGCTCGAGTTCTCTTAGCTTTGTTTACCTTTTCCGCCATGAATAGAGTTCTCTATTCAATGTTTACCTTTTCCCTTCATCTTAGACTTCTCTCAATTCTTACCTGTAACCCTCACAACTTGTGTTTATCTACAACCTTCGCTCGAGCTGAGTGTCCTCACCATCTATCCAAGACCTTATGGACATATATGTGCAACACTTATAATTATGTCCACGAGGTCTTGGATAGACAGTGATTGGGTGTTTTATTAAGGCACTCCTTGATGTCAAGTCACTTGTTCAATCCCCGACCCAAATGGGGTGATATATTGGACATGATGAAAATGTAGTCCCACCAAGCTTACAAAAAAAAAAGAAAAACTTATATTTATTATTTCAATAAGTATTTATATATGTTGAATTTTTCATTTTATGATATGTCTGTAATTGTTTTAGGTTATTTATTCAAACATTGATAATGATATTGCATGTCCCATGATCTTTCTTCCCATTGTAGTATTAAAAAATAATACTATATTATAATTTGATATAAAGGAAATGTGTAATTAGTCAAGTGATTTTAATATATATATATATATATATATATATATATATATATATATATATATATAATAAAAAATATTTTAATGATAGTTATAAATAAAATATTTCAATGTTACTAAGATAATATTATATCAATTTTATATAGTCAAAGATAAAATAAATGAAATTGGAAAAAGCAATAAATAAATAATAATCCTTCATTTTAACCTTTGATTATGAAAGAGGTTGTAATTTATTGAGAATATGGATTTTATATATGATATATATAAATTCTTAATAACCAAAAAAAATATGTGTTAATAAAAAATAAAATAATTCAATATACGTAAAAGATTTTGACGCCAAATATATAATAATAACAATAATGCAATTTCAATGTGGGTTATTAAGCTAATAGATATGTAAATGTAATTAAAATACTAGAAATATAGGAAGATGAAATTTGAATGAAATTGGCACTCCTCATGTGAGGAGTCCTTGAGGCTACACACAACGCTCGCTTCCTTCATTGCATTAACAAAAATCAATTACAACCTTATAAAGATGCATAGGAACTAGGATAGTTAGACCTAATTCCCAAAAATCGGGAACTAATTCCTAATTACAGCAAACAACCAAAAAAAATTTTGTTTCTCAATTATTTTCAAGTTTCCCCCTTAATGGAGAGAAGATTGATTTCCAAACCTAGCATCTCCCTAAACAATTCAAATTTCATCTTCCCAACGGGCTTTGTGAAATGTCAACAATGTTTTCACAAGTATTACAATATTCAATAAAAAATCCTTAGATTGTATATTCTCTCTAATAAAATGAAATTGGCATAAACATGCTTTGTCCTTGCAGGAAATATTAGGTTATTTTCGAACTTGATTGATCCAGATTTATGTAGGAACGCAACAGAATAAACATATAACCATAAATACAGAGATGCAGCGGAATTAACACTTCATTTCATTAATATCAAAGAACTGAAATTTGCTTACAGACAGAATGGAAATAAAACTAGCTAGGGCGCTGGTAGCTATCTCTGAGAAGAGATGTGGCGGCTACAGGCCTCTGAACCGAGTTACAATGAGGCTCGAGGGCCTATTTATCATTTAGAAACAATGGGAAATCCTAAACAGCCAAAACCCTAACCCTAGGAGATGAAGCGCCAAAACTATGGGCCCCGCTTGGGTAAATTGGTGTTTCAACTTCCCAGGGGCGTAACTTTGGCATACGATCTCCGTTTGACGCGTACCATACCTCGTTAGAAAGATCTATCCGAGGACTACAATTTTGGAATGGGCAACATCGGTCCATGGACCCATGTTGCCCTCCGTTTTCCCAAAAAACGTCGTTTAGGGCCTCAAAACGGCTCCGGAAGTTTAGGACCCGAAAAACTGCTAAAAATAGTAAACTGTGCCGAAACTGAAAAATTGAAATAGACAATGGTGGAGCCCCAAGTGGAATAGGCGGGTGACCACCCTGGATCATTCCTCCCCCTTAGGAAGCAATGGTCCCCATTGCGTTAAGTTCCTCCATGAGATGAGGAAATTTCTGCTGAACTTGGTCCCTGGTGAACCACTTTCCTTGGTGCAGGAGTTGGCCGGCTTTGACAACCCGATATAGTTGGATCTTCTGCTGGCGAGTGTTCTTGATTTGCATGTCCATGATGCAATCTGTGGTGGCCTGTTCCATGCAGTCTGGATTTAACTCAGTTGGTGTGAGTTGTTCTGCAATGTCCGAGGTGTCCAGTAGAGGTGGGAAGTAAGGACGAAGGCGATCCACATTGAAGACTGGGTGCAGACCCAGGAATGGTGGAATACTGAGCTCGAATGCATTGTTCCCTACAGCCTTGGTGATGGTGTACGGCCCGTATCGGAGCGGGCGAAGCTTGCGGTGGGGTCCAGTGAGGCGCTCCTTCTGCAAATGTAGCCATACTTTATCGCCCACCTGGAAGTTGTGTGGCACCCGGTGTTGATCATGGCGCTGCTTGTACTTCGCATTGGCTCTGTCCAATATATCATGAACCTGTTGGCGGATGTGTTGAATGCGCTCGATGAAGCTACTTGCTTTGTCAACTTCAGACTGGACGTGCGCTGAATCGGCCTGAGCAGCTACAAATGGCATGGCTACGTCAATGGGACATAGTCGCTGGAATCCCAAGCCCACCTGAAAGGGGCTATGGCCAATTGAACTGTGGAGAGCCCGGTTATAACTATGTTTTACATAGGGGAGGCTCTCGTCCCATGTGCGGGGATGCTTTGAATTGTACATGCGCAGAATGTGTACAATCATTCTGTTGACGACCTCTGTCTGGCCATTTGTTTGGGGATGGAAAGCTGTGGACTTGGTGAGATTTGTGTCCAACATTGACCAGAGGCTGGACCAAAATGTGCTGAGGAACCTGCTATCTCGATCTGATATGATAGACTGTGGGATCCCAAAGTGCACCCATACTCGTTAAAAGAAGAGTTTAGCAGTAGCTTCTGCTGTGATATTCTTCTTACAGGCCGCCATAATGGCCATCTTCGAGAATCTGTCAACGACCACGAAAACACAATCATTGCCATTCTTAGTAGAGGGCAGGCCCGACATGTAATCCATGGAGATGGATTCCCAAGGTCGACTAGGGGTAGGTAGTGGAGTATATAGGCCTTGCTTCTTGATGGTCGGTTTAGCGGTAGCAAACGGTGCGGGGATCTAATGTTACTTCTAAACATCCTTCAGAAGGTTCGACGATAGAAATGCTTAGTATTGCCTACGTTTTCTCGACCGAAATGCCAGTGACTGTTGTAGTGTGCTTCCCATATCATCTTTGTACGCTAAGCAGGAAGAACACAAAGGTGTCCCGAGGAGTGACATAAAAGTGCATCTTGGAGGTGAAAATTTGGAACTTGCATTTTGAGTGCCTTGTAAGTATTAGCTGGTCAGGTCACTCTCATAGAGAAGCGGCCAATCAGCAGTCTCGTGCCCACAAGAGTTGAGCACGGTGGTGAGCGCCACGATCGGTGGTCGGCTGAGGCAGTCTGCAACATTATTGGTGCTACCCTTCTTGTACTTGATGTTCAAATGAAACTGTTGGAGATATGTGGACCACTTCTGATGGCGATCATTCTGCAACTTCCCTTGTGTCTGTATGAACTGCAGGGGCCGGTGGTCTGTGTGGATGATTGTTTCCTTCCCCAAAATGTAATGCTTCCATTGTCGAGAGGCTTGCACAATGGAATACATTTCTTTGTCATAGGTGGGATACTTGCGAACTGTCTCAGACAATGTCTCACTGTGATATGCCACTGGATGTCCCTGTTGAGTAAGAACTGCCCCAATAGCATAGTGAGAGGCATCTGTCTCGATCTCAAATGGCTGCTGCAAGTCTGGTAAGGTGAGCACTGGGGCAGAATAGAGGCAATTTTTCAATTCTTTGAACGCCTTCTGTTGAGGTTCCGACCAAAAAAATTTTGCTCTTGCTCCTCCCTTGGTGACTTGACTCAAGGGCCAAGTGATATGAGAGAATCCCAACACGAACCTCCGGTAGAAATTAGCAAGACCCAGAAAGCTGCGAAGCTCTGTTATAGTGGTTGGGGCTGGCCAATCCCGAATGACTTGGATCTTGGCTGGATCCACATGCACCCCCCTTTCATCGATAATGTATCCCAGATATTGAACCTGGGTCATGCCAAAAGTGCACTTCTCCAAATTGGCACACAACTTGTGTTGCCGCAGTGTTTGGAGGACTTGTCGGATGTGGTGAAGGTGCTCTTCCCAAGTCTGGCTGAAGATCAGAGTGTCATCCAAGTACACCACTACAAATGAGTTGGTGAATGGCCGCAAGATGTCATCCATCATCCTCATGAAGGTGGCGGGAGCATTCGTCAACCCGAAAGGCATGACCAGCCATTCGAAAAGGCCTTCCTTGGCTTTGAAGGTAGTCTTCCACACATCGGAAGGTTCAATTGGTACCTGGTGATACCCAGACTTCAGGTCGATCTTGCTGAAATATTTTGCACCTTTGAGTTGGTCCAGAAGGTCATCAATCCGTGGGATTGGGTACCTATTCCGGACAATGATCTTGTTCGGGCCCGATAGTCAATACGAGTCTCCCGTCCCCATCCTTCTTACCAGCCTGCTGCGATCGGACCACAGGGTGATGAACTTGGTACGATGTGACCTTTCTGCACTCCACAGATACGCACTCTTGATTTCATCATTTCAGGCTAGCAGAGTGTGGATGGATCGGTCCATTGAGTAGCGGCGCACACAGGGTCATACCAATCGGGTGCTTGACCTGACAGTGCAGAGGAACCCCTGTGGGCGAGGTGAAGATGTCCCCGTACTCCTCCACAACCTTATCCATTTGTTGTTGTCGTGCAGAGGGGCCCTGTCTGGAGGTCGTGGCCACGGTCTTCTTCTTGCCCTGGGGGTGAATCATCAGGAAAACGAATCTCCTGGTTTGGGAAATGAGCTTACTGCATTGTTTTGCAGTAACCAAAGAGATAGTCGTAGGAGGTGGTACCTCTGGTATCCTGTACAACTTATTTCCCAAAGTAATAATAACAGCACGAGGTCGAGACTCATACACGGCATGACGCTTCCACAAGTATGGTTGTCCTAATAATACATCAGAAACATCAATAGGAGCAACGTCACATAATACCTCATCCGTGAAGGGCTTGATGCTATAGGGAAGGCGGCACTGCTGGCTGACGCGGAGATCTCGTCCTTGGTGAAGCCAACCGATGGTGTATGGATGTGGGTGAGCTGTGGTCGGCAAGCCCAACCGCTTCACGGCGTCTGCTGAAATGAGGTTCTTTTGGCTCCCATTGTCGACAATGAGCTGTACAGGGGAGCCCTTTACCCACATCTGGGAGTGGAAGAGACGTTCCTCCTCCTCTGGATCTTCCGGTTCCTCCTTCTGGACCTTTGTAGTGGCAACGGTGGCGTTGGGCTCCGCATCAATAATCTGTTTCCCTTTTTCATTCCCCTTTTCAGGTTCTGATTCGGAGTCAGAGCATGCATCTGACTCAGAAGCCCTCATCTCGACCACTAGCGACTGCTTGGCCCGACACTCACTTGTGTTGTGAGTGGAGCTCTTATGGAACTCACACCACTTTCTCGTGTCCTTCTTTGGCTTCGCGATGTTGTTCTTTTCTTGTGGCTTCGATGAGTTGTCTTTAGCCGCCAGTGGCTTTGACGAGTTGTCTTTAGCCGCCATGCCTTGGCTCTGTCCTTTGTTCTGCGGTTTGGAAGCACCTTTTCCTTGCTTTTGATTCGCAGATCCAAAGTCTCGCTTCTTCTGTTTTAATTTCTGCTCAATCTTGGCAGCATACCGGTATGCCGTACCAAGCGAGGAGATGTCGAGGAACTCCATTTCCTCCTGAATGTATCTGTGCAGACAGCTGCGATACTTTAGCACCAAATGTTTCTCTGAATCTTTGATACCCAACTTTGTGCGCACATCTTGATCCCTTTGTTGTCGCAGTGTGGTCCATTGTATGTACTTGTCCTCATAGCTCCCCACGGGATAGTACTGTTCCTTGATGGCGTCTCGGAAAGAATTCCAAGTTGGTACGGCCGAGAACAGAGAGGGTTCTGTCTGGTCCTTGTTCTCACAGTAGGTTTCCCACCAGTCCTTAACATGGGGGGGTAGCTTTGAGGAGTGCAAAAATAATCTTCTCCCGGTCTGAAAAGTCATGAACAGAGAAATATCCTTCTAATAGATTCAACCATCTATCTACGGCATCTGCGTCTATTTGACCCTCAAATATGGGAATGTCAAAATTTACTTGTACCTTAAAGGGAGTCGCAACTCCAGAGTGGCTACTGGATGCAGATGCGCCGCCGGTGGGCGGCCGTTGAAGGATCTGAGCAAAACTATCCATCATCGCGTTCCTTTGTTTTTCGAGGGCCTCCTCGAGCAATATTTTGATAGGATCTCCTGCTCCCTCATCTTTCTTTTCGTCCCCCATGGGCATCCGTCGAGGTTTGCGAGGCTGATCTTGCAAAGGTTCCACGAGATCAAGCCCTAGCTCCTTATACCCCGACCTCGTTGGGGACATGCAAAGAAGGATCGAGAAAAAGCAGACCGCTCTGATACCACTGATCCGGATTTATGTAGGAACGCAACAGAATAAACATATAACCATAAATACATAGATGCAGCGGAATTAACACTTCATTTCATTAATATCAAAGAATTAAAATTTGCTTACAGACAGAATGGAAATAAAACTAGCTAGGGCACTGGTAGCTATCTCTGAGAAGAGATGTGGCGGCTACAGGCCTCTGAACTGAGTTACAATGAGGCTCGAGGGCCTATTTATTATTGAGAAACAATGGAGAACCCTAAGCATCCCAAAAACCTAACCCTAGGAGATGAAGCGCCAAAACTATGGGCCCCGTTTGGGTAAATTGGTGTTTCAACTTCCCAGGGACGTAACTTTGGCATACTATCTCCGTTTGACGCACATGATACATCATTAGAAAGCTCTATCCGAGGACTACAACTGTCAGGATGAATTGGATGATCCAATTCGCTGGTAAAATGATACCCAAAAAACGTCGTTTAGGGCCTCAAAGGGCCTCAAAACAGCTCCGGAAGTTCAGGACCCGAAAAACTGCTAAAAATAGTAAGTTATGCCGAAACTGAAAAACTGAAAGAGACAATGGTGGGGGCCCAAGTGGAATAGGCGAGTGGCCACCAATATCCACCTGGATCATTGATTGAGCTATGGTTGTCACACTTGATCATTGTAGCCTTCTGTTGTTCTTTTCCAACATCTTGAAGAATTCATCTCAACCTAACAGCTTCACAATTTGTTGCACACAAGGCTTTATATCCTACCTATGTAGATGACAAATATACATTAGGCTTCTTCTTGCTCCTCCATGAAACAATCTCGGATCCAATACTAAATGTATAACCCATAGTAGATCTACTACCATCCAGATTACCAACCCAATCTGAATCTGAGTAACTTGTCATCTCAACATCAAATTAATCAGTATACTTAAGCCCAAAATAAATTGTTCCTTTAAGATACCCAAGCACTCTTTTTGCTGCTCTCCAATGCCTTTCTAGAGGTCTTTTCATAAATTTACTTAACACACTAAAAAAGTATGCTAAATCAGGTCTACTTGCAGTAAGATAATTCAGGCTTCACACCATTTGTATATACAATGTACCATCTATATCCTTTGAGCCATCATCAAAATTAAGCTTCATACTATGTTGCATAGGAACAAACGCAGCTTTGCACTAATCCATATTAAACCTTTTGAACACTTCTCTGAAATTCTTACCCTGAGTAACAAAATTCTAGCATGCATCTCTCCACACTTCAAGACCTAGACAGTAATTTGACTCACCAAGATATTTCATTTCAAATACTTGTGACATCTATGCCTTAATTTCATCATTCAATTTGACTGAATTTCCTATAATAATTAAATAATCAACATACAAATAAATCAGTACTACATGTCGCTTTGCATCAAACTTGGTATACATATTTGGATCGCTTTGACTCCTCATAAAACCCTACCAAAGAAAGAAATAATCTATATATTCACACCATGACCTAGATGCATGTTTTAACCCATAAAAAACTTTGTTTAATCTGCAAACTAAACGTTCCTGCCCATTTTTTACAAACCCTTCAGGTTGTGTCAAATACATCTCCTCCTTTAAATCACCATTTAGAAAGGCATATTTTACATCTAATTGTTGCAAATTCCAATGGTACTTTTTAGCTAATGAAATTAAGAATCTAATAGTGTTCAATTTAGCTACATGTGCAAATTTTTCTGCATAATCAATGCCCTCCTTTTGTCAGTACCTTTCTTCCACCAATCTAGATTTATATTTATTTACGTTGTCGTCGACTTTAAACTTGGGTTTGTATAACCATTTGCATCCTATGGGATCTTTTCCATTAGGTAATTCAGTTAATTCCCAAGTTTTATTTTTAATTATAGATTCATATTCTTCCTCCATATATTTTCTCCACTCTTCATGTTCATTAGCTTCATTAAAGCTCATGGGTTCTATGACATTCAAAACACTAGTCATGAGAGCATAGTCCTTATACCTTTCAGGTAGTCGAATCTATCAAGTGCATCTCGTTTGTGCTTCACTGTTTCACATATGTTCTCTGAAAGTGCTTCTCCATTTCTGATAGGGCTATGATTGCTGGTGATGTCCACATCGTTGGATTCTTCCCCAAGCTTTTGCTGCTCACTATCTTATGTTTTGTCTTCTGCTTTATTGTCTTTAACTTCAGGAAGAATGTGCCATATTTCATAGTTGTTATCTGTGTTTCCTTTAGCTTCCTGTTCGTATAAAATTACATCTCTAGTCTCAAATACTTTGTGAGTAGATGGATCAAACATTTTATATGCTTTAAATTCTCAACAGTATCCTACAAAAATGCATTTAATGGATTTAGTATCAATCTTCTTTCTATTTTCCTTTAGTATATGTGCAAAATCCTTACACCTAAATATCCTCAAATGATGATTTGTTGGTTTAAAACCATATAAGGCAAGCACCAACTACCTATAACTCAAAATCCACTAGTTAACTGAGTTTTCCACTTTCAGTTAACTCATTCAAGTCCACATTTAGAATAGATTACAGTTTAATGTCCATCTTAATTAAGGGATAATAAAAATAGACGTGCACCCAAAAATAACACTGTGGGCCCCACCCTAGTTTGGGTGCTTAATGCAACCAGATTCTTAATGAAACTAGGTGCTTTAATGCACTAGGCGTGGGTGCTGAATCTTCTTGTTGAATCTCAACAAAATATTTGGCATCAGAGGTATGGTCACATCAATTTTCATTATTTATTGTTGCTGCAAAAGAAAATTATGGTTGAAGGTATCCCTATGTTAAAGAAGAATATGCTGCTTGTGAAGGTTGTGCATTAGGAACAATTCATAGGGATGAATTCACCTCTAATTCTGATAGGAGAAGAAGAGATGTATTATAACTTGCGCATTCTGATGTTTATGGACTCATGCAGATTAGATCCCTAAGAGAAGCCTATTATTTTCTGTTTTTTATTGATTATTTCACAAGGTACACTTGGTTGTACTTCCTCAAGAAAAAGAGTGATGCTATTGAGTATTTAAAATAATTCAACAACATGGTAGAGAAGCATACATGGAAGTTTGTAAAGATCCTTTATTCAGATCAAGGGGGAAAATACAGATTGGGGAACTTTGTCGAGTATTGTAAGGATCATGGAATGGTGCAACAATTCACAGTACCCTACACTCCACAACAAAACAATGTTGTAGAAAGGAAAAACATGACATTAGTGGAGTGTGCACGAAGTATGATCAAAGGTAAGAACCTCTCAATTTTTTTTTGGGAAGAAGCCATTAGTACTATGGCTTATTTAAAGAATAGAAGTCCAACAAGGTATCTTAATTTCAAAACCCCATTATTTTATCTCTGTGATTTCAGATCTTCAATATCTGAAATTTGGCCCTGAGGTAGCCCTCTGAATCCTCTTTCGCATGCCATAGATCTGACTTGATTTGGATTCTTCAAGGCAAATTTTGTCCAATCTCCCACAATGACCCAATTATGGACTAGTTCAGTAGAGCGAACTTGTACGACTTGCCACGTGTCACTTTTTCCTTCTTTGGCTCTGAAATTGATAGACAGGAAACTACAGTCTATTTACTTGCAACCACTTTTTACAACATTCCAATCCGATGCTCAGAGAGAGAGTTATGAATATTTTCCCACGATAACCTCTTTGAGATGAAATTTGGGAGCTTGAAAAAGACCTAACTTCCACAGATCATGTCTCTGAAAATATTGTGAACCAAGATCTGAAATTTTGTGATGATGTTCCTCAGGAGTTTGGCTTTGCTCTCTAACAATTTCAGCTTCTGAGTCTTCTTAGAAACAAAGTTATAAGGTACCCTTATGTAAAAGTAGCATAAACATGGATGAGATTAATACTAAGATTATGAAGAACCTTTTATATCCAAGATAATAATAATAAGGTACCCTTATGTAAAAGTAGCATAAACATGGATGAGATTAATACTAAGATTATGAAGAACCTTTTATATAATGAGGATAGTAATATTATTAGGAAGACCACATATGATATCAATAAGAAGCACTTGGATGATAATAAAAAAAATGTTGTTAACCTTTCTTCAATGGAATTAAGTCTTGAGACTCGCAGGATTCTCGACAAAGGTTTAGGGTTTGTTGTTGCTCCCAAGGGTATTCCGAAGGAAAGCATCTTGTGCAACATCAAGGAAGGCATTCGAGGTTTACCTCTAGATGACAAAGAAGCTCCTAGACAGGAATGCTCCATGATTCTAAGAAAAGCTAAACCCCCTAGAAGTAACCTTAGCAAGGAGGAGATAGGCGCTCTTAGAGCCCTTCGCAATAATGACGAGATTTTAGTCCTTAAGGCAGACAAGGGAGGGGTTGTTTTGGTTTTAGATAAGGCGGATTATATTAAGAAAATGAAGGAGCATCTTAATTGCAGTAGCTATAAGAAGTTGAAGACCAACCCCTTACCAAATATCCTTAGAGAGGTTAAGAAGGCAATCTCGAACTCTCATCTCAATGACAAGTTGAAGAAGAAATTAACCCCCTCCTATGAGGTGATTCCGAGAATTTATGGGCTTCCCAAGATTCATAAAGATGGGGTTCCCCTTAGACCAATTGCCAATACCATTGGATCCCCCACGTATGAACTAGCAAAATATGTCGCGAAAATTCTCAAACCTCTTGTGGGGAACACTGACTCCTTTATTAAAGACTCTAGTGACTTCATCAAACTTATTGAAAAAGAGAGGGTAGACGAGAATGACATCCTGGTAAGCTTTGATGTGATCTCATTGTCTACCAAAATCCCTTTAGATGAAGCAGTGAAGGTTATTAATGAAGTCACGGATCCTGAGAAAGCCAAGCTTGCTAAGATTTGTTTACGATCCACCTTCTTTAGCTTCCAAGGGGAATTCTATGAGCAGGTTTCCCGTGTCGCAATGGGTTCGCCACTCTCACCGATTGTGGCCAACTTATTTATGGAAAACTTCGAAAAGAAAGCCCTTGCATCTTTTCCTTTAAGTCCAGGTTGGTGGAAAATATTTGTAGATGACACTAACATAAAGTGGTCGCATGGTAGGGATAACCTTGAGAAATTCTTCAATCACCTTAACTCAATTTCCTTGGAAATTAAGTTTACAATGGAGATGGAAGAAAACAGGAGCATTCATTTTTTGGATGTCCTGGTTACCAGAAAAGAGGATGGAACATTAGGGCATCAAGTTTTTAGGAAGAAAACCCATACAGACAGCTACCTTCACGCTGAGTCTTACCATCATCCTGCCCAAAAATTTGGTGTCCTTAACACTCTTGTTGTTAAAGCTCTTAGAATTTCAGATAAGGAACACCTGGAAGAAGAAATCTCTCATCTGACATCTGTTTTCTTGGGTATAGGGTATAAGGAAAGGGAAATCAGGAAGGCCATAAATAGAGCAAGAAACACTATCATATCCAAGAGACGTCGGGATCCTCAAGAGAGCAGTGGAAGAGTTTTTTGCCATACATTAAGGGGGTGACAGATAATATTTCCAGGGTGCTAGGAAGGAGTAACATTTTTGCTCAATTCTCAGCAACAGGAACCATTAGACAAAATATGTGTTCTGTTAAAGATAGCATTAGTGAGGGGAAACTTAAAGGTGTTTACAAAATCGACTGTTCATGTGGAAAGAGTTACATTGGTGAAACAGGGCGCTCTCTTCAAAAGCGTCTGAAAGAGCATGGGGTTGATATTAAGCATGAGCGATCGCGAACCTCCGCCCTTGCTGATCACTCCTTGAAAACAAAGCATCACTTGTGTCTTGAGGATGCTAAAATCATTGTGAGGGAGGAACACTATCTAAGACGTAAGATTAGAGAAGCGCTAGAAATTATAAAACACCCGAATAACATCAACAAGGATGGAGGATATGAGATTAGTGACAGTTGGCGACCCCTTATTAGACAAATTTACGCCGTAAGTTTGTCTGCATCTCAGGTATAAGTTGGTAGGTTTGCTTCTCTTCATTTTTAGTAAGCTGGTTTAGGGTCAGGATAGAACTCTTATTCCCCTCACTCGTAATATATATTAATTTATTAATTAATTTTTATTTTTTAAATGAAAATTAATTAATTAATATTTATTATCAGTGAGTGGAAGCTAAATTTAATCAGAATTCAAATCAAACTTATTTATATAATATATAGTCTATAATAAAAAATTTAGGTAGAGGTTTAGTTAATAAGTAATTTTATAATTAAAATTTATTAGGGCTTAATTAATTATTTAGTTAATAGTTATAATTTAGGGTTAGATCCTTTAGATTAATTTATAGAAATTAGTTTCTCTAATTTATGTAAATCAGTGTAGAATTTTTTTTTTTAAAACTTCTTTAGTTATTCTAAGTTTCTTTTTAATTTAAAAATTATATATTAGAATTTAAATAGGGTTTTTATTTTAATAATAGTTTTAGAGTTATAGGTATATGCTTAATTAATTAGTAAGTAATTTTGTAATTAAAAAGTTTTATTAGCGTTTTTATTAATTATTATTTATTTAATTATTAAACTTAGTTAATAGGTATATTTTAGAGATAGATCTTTTAGAGTAATTATAAAATTTAGTTCTCCTATTTAGGTAATTCATTGTAGTTTAAAAATCATAAACTTTTTAGTTACTCTAGGTTTCGTTTTAAATCTATAAGTTAGTTTATAAATTTATTAGAATTTAAATAGGATTATTATTTTAATATAGTTTTATTATAATATTTTAAAATATTAGAATAGAAAATTTTAATTATTTATTAGAATAAAAAATTTAATAATTTAATAATTTAGTAAAAAATTTAGACATTAGGTAGAAAATTAATATAATTAATCAGAATTTTAAATAATTATTAGGTGGGAATTATAAAAATTAATAGTTAAAATAAATTATTATATTTATAAAAATTAAATAGTAGAGTTATTATTATTAATAAATTAAAAAATTAAAGTTAGTATAAAAAATTTAAAAATTAAATAGAATTAATTAATAAAATTAGATTTTTAAAACTTAAGTTGTTGTCGGCTCCTCTCATCATCATTTTCCCTCACTATTTATACCTTGTTCCCCTTGCTTCCTTCTTTCATTATTCATTCATTCTTTCTCGTCCTGAAGATGGATCCCCATTGGGATTCGAAACGTCGACCATTGTTCTATGATACCGTGGATAATCCGGTTTCTGATGACAATAACAAAGTTATATCGAAAATTCCACAATGCCCTGTTTAGGTTAAATTCAGGAGCCTGCAAAAAGCCCTAATTTCCACAGATCATATCTCCAAAAATGTTGCAAACCAAGCTATGAAATTTTGCGACGATGTTCCTCAGGATTTCGGCTTCGCACTCTAAAAATTTCAGCTTCTGAACCTTCGTAGAAAAAACGTTATAGCGAAAATACCACGATGACCAGTTTGGAGCAGCGAAAACCCTAGAATCCAAAGCTCTGATACCAAATGTTGTGAAACCAGCTCCAAAAAGAGAAGAAAAGAGATATCAACGCCTTAGAAATAAGCCACTTCGAGGGGGCAACCTCCAATACATTACATGAATGAACAATTCTTGGATGATACAAAATACAAAACCTCCTTTCTATATATAAGAGTCCATGGGGCCACAATGTAATCCTAGCCGACCTAACAATAATAATTTAAGGGCACAATAATAAAAATATGGGGGTTGCAGGGGTACAATAATAACAATAAGGGGGTTACACTAACAACAATAAGGGATTATACTAGTAATATAGGGACCTAACATAATTACAACTCAAAATAAACTCAACCAAGGCTCCTAAAAATTAGGAGACACTCTACATGCCTCTAGCTTGACCCTCAACTCAAATTAACTAAACTAAGTCTTCCTGACTTAGTTAACTCGTACAAGTTGTCATGTTATGCGAGATTACAATTTACTTCTAATTTAATTAATGGAAAAATAAATTAGAAGCCTCTTCTTGTTGCCATTTTCAATAGAGATCCTTTCAAAATATTGCTCAAAGAAGCTCTCAAATGACAAAGGAACAAGACGATGGATAAATTTTCTCATATCCTTTAGCGGGTATCAGCAAGCCGAGCATCTTCATCTGGCAACCACCTTGGAGGTGCCACTCCCTTTAAGGTACAAGTTAACTTTGACATTCATGTATTTGAAGGTCAGATAGATGCAGACACCTTAGATAAATGGTTAAATATACTTGAAGGATATTTTTTGTTCATGATTTTTCCAATAGGGAAAATATTACTTTTGCACTCAAATTTGTCCCCCACTTCAAGGACTGGTGTGAACCCTACTGTGAGCAAAGGAATGAGAATGAACCCTCACTATTTTTAGGCGCACCCAATTGGAATTATTTCTAAGACGTCGTCAAGGAACAATATTACCCCATTGGGAGCTATAAAGATAAGTACATAAAATGGACCACATCGTGGCAGGGAAGGGACCAAGATGTGTAGGAGTTTACAAACAAATTTCATACCCTCCGCACAAAGTTGGGTATCAAGGATTTTGAGTGGCGTTTTATACTCAATTATCGCGACTTTCTACACAAATACATCTAGGACAAGATGGAGGCCATGGACATCTCCTAATTTGGCACTGCATACCAATATATTGTCGAGATCAAGCATAAATTTAAACAAAAGAAGTGATACTTTGGATCTACGAATGCGAAGCAAGGAAAACGCGCCCCCAAACTGTAAATAAAGGAAAAATCCAAGGTGGAGTGACCCAAGACAACCCATTGAAGCAGCGAAAAAATAATAACACCACGAAGGCGAAGAAGGACACAGGGAAGTGGTGTGAGTTCCCCTAGAGCCCCACTCATAACACAAGTGAGGCTCACACCAAGCAATCACTAGTGGTCAAGATGAAGGCTTCAAAGTCAGATGCATGTTCTAACTCAGAGTTAGAACCCAACAAGGGGAATGATAAAGGTAAATAGATTATTGATGTAGAGCCCAATGCCACCATTGCCACCACCAAGGTCTAGAAGATTGAGCCTGAAGATCCAGTTGAAGGGGAGTATCTTTTCCACTCATAGATGTGGGTGAAGGGGTATTTTTTGCAGTTCATTGTCAATGGTAGGAGCCAAAAGAACCTCATCTCAACATATGTCATTAAGCAATTGGGCCTGTCGATAACACCACACCTGCAACAATACACCATCAGGTTGTTCCACCAAGGATGAGATCTATGTGTCAGCCAACAGTGTCTCCTTCCTTACATCATCAAACTCTTCAAGAATGAGGTATTGTGTGATGTTTCTTCTCTTGACATTTGTGATGTGTTATTAGGCCAACCATACTTGTGGAAGCGTCATGTTGTGTATGAATCTAGGCCTCGCACCGTTATTATTCTAAAATTCAATATTAAAAAATCCCCTTATGTTTATCCTTAAGATGCAATCTACGAAAGACCACCTATTTCTAGGGGAGGAAACATTATGAAAGGAGTAGCATGGCTCTATTAAATTTCTACCTTTCAAATTAATGAAAGCCTCTCAAATTTTGATTACATAGAACTCCAAAAATTCAACGTGATGCCTTGAAAAACATGTGCAAATAGTGTTTGCAATGGAGGAGACCCTTTTATTTATTAAAGAACAAAGAGAATGTAGTCATAGCCTACACAAATAGAGCATATACATATAATCTATGGAGAGAGAAAGAGAATATACACAATAAATTTTGAAGCATTGTTTTTAATAGACACTTCTGAAAACAACATATCACTTATAGTAGCCAAAATGTGTTATCATTTTAAAAGGCTTTTTAGTATATACAACTCCTACTCTACGATCTTGTGCTTTATTTTGTAGTTTGTCTTCTATATTTCAATATAAACACTTTCCCCAAAAATATCTTATTGTCCCACTAACAAATATCTAATAACCAAAAAATGCATAACCCATGATCTATAAATACATTAAGATGCTGAGTAGCATAACACTTATTGATCTTACATACACATCCTTCATTCTTCACATTATATATTTTACTTGTCAATCAAATTTATGAATTAAAAAAAAAAACATTTATTCTTATCTACTCTATACTCCAAACCAGTCATCCTAAGAAGAATTATCTTAAAAAAAAAATCCATTATCAACAACTTTCCATCCCACATAATCCAAGTCATGGGTACCAAAGTCATCAATACCATATTAAAAAATAGAAGAGAAATGTAACCACATTTCACAAAAGATCAAACAAATCTACATAATACATTTTAAGAAAATATTATTTATTACATAATATAAACAATCATATACAATAAATAAATGATTTTTAATACTATTCTTCCCATATACATAGTTAAATTAATTTGAAAACTTGAAAATTACCCTCCTCCACTCCAATAAGGGATTCAATGTTTTCTGCATATCCCTAGGTCAAGGAGAATAGGAGATGCAATGGAAGGAATGGCCCAATTAGTAGCATGACTCAACAGCACTGACTCTGCACATGGAAATATGTTGAGAGGATTTGATGAAGACATTGGATTCTAACTTTGACCGAATGAATGTATGCTTGGAAACAAGCTATATAACAATTGGTGTCTTCAGAGCTCTTTTCGTTTTTGTCAACCTACTTTCTCAACATCAATGCCTTTCATAGCTATGCACCAATCTGTCAATAGGTAGTTTCTTTTAATGTCCAATCCAAAGTTAGTGGTTGGTCATTAAATATCAAAGATGTTGATGGTCTCTCAATGCCTTCCCTCACATAAAGATATTGATTACAAGGAGCAATCAGATTGTTGGATCTTGCTCCCTTCGAACACTGAGTAGGTATTTAATATGCTAATATATCTTTAACACAAACTTTTTGTCAACATCAGTCATGGACACCCACAAGAATAAAAAAATTTCTAGTAATCTGCATACACCCAATAGGAATTTTCACTTTATGTGCTTTATTTGATGTATGTATCTTGTCTTGAATATCTGAGACGAAATGACCACAAAATCATACTTTTTATACGGAATTTATTGTTAAAATGTCAAAGCCCTGCACTTATCATTTGCAGAAGCACTATAAAACTTTTGAAAATTCATAAACACTTTGCAATATTGTATTAATTGCAATATATCTCATATATTCTAAGTTTTAAAGACTTCTGCACATAACAGCTGTTAAAGTCATTTGCATTCATTTGTTCCTGGTAAGAAATACTTATTTTTGAAGGTTTTTTTTTTATTTTTCAACTTATATTTAGTTTATGTTTGAGGTAGCTGTCAGTTGGATGGAAAAACAATTTACTTATAGTAAAATGCTATCATTAAAATTATGTCCAGATGCCTTGCACAATCAAATTTAAATTCTAAATTGCTACTACTAAGATTATGCCCAGATGCTAAGCCTAGATGTCCAGCAAAATCAAATTTAAATTCTCCTTGTAATAACTTAATTTCCCAAAATAACTTTAAAACTTGAGACTAAACACTACTCAAACCAACTGATCTACCTAAAATGTTCTGAAAGCCAATTGTTCACGAGATATTTTTATAATCCTTTTATATGTGAGCTCTGTGATTTTCCTGAATAAGAACAGGTATGAAGATGTCTACAAATCAACCACCATACTATTCCAAACTGAAATCTCGGCCAGTACTCTTCATAAATTCCAAAAATAAACAACAAAATTCTCAAGGATCTTTGACTGCAATGATAACGGTGGTCCTTATCAAACATCAACTCTATGAAATTTGAGCTGATTGTGTAACATGTGCAGCCACATGCTTATGGATCACCAGTAGGAGGTTGTTTAATCATGAAAACTATGCACAAAACATTTCAAAAAATCAAAAGCACCGTACCCTTTTGGTGGAATGTCCTGTCATCTACAGAAACAATAGGATAAAAAACAGGGCATTCGTTTCTCTTATCATACAAGAATCCAACTGTGGTTCTATGACGAACACTGCGATGTAGACATCATTGTGTGAGTTGCCATCCAGTCATATCAAAGTGCAATGGTATAAAATCCAGAGACAATTTGAAAAAAAAATAATCAGCCAAGTTCTGTCAGTACATTGGTTACTGTCATGATACATCACAAACACTCTGAGCAACTAGTAACAAATCAATTGGCGTATTTTTACATTTGGAAAAGTGAAGTTTTCATTTCATTTCATTTTAGGAGTTAAAAGATGAATCTACTTCCAGACTAATCCAGAGAAGAATAATAATATAAAATTCAACACCATAAAAAAATATAAAATTAAACACTGTATAATAAATATAAATGCTTATTTTTTTTCCAAGAAAAAAGTTGTAATTTTATTATTGTAAACAAAATTACATATTACATTAGCTGAGAAAATGATCAACAACCAGCTGTGACTGGTGTTTAAAGTTCATACAAGAGACCCATAATATACAAATGAGAAGACCCATAATATACAAATGAGAAGAGAAAACCTTTTATCTAGGGGAGAGGCTTCTATTGTTGTGCAAGGACCAGTAGTAGAGTAGTTATACTACTGGTCCCACACATCCACCAAACATAAATTACAAACTCACTAAAATATGCACATAAATATTTGATAATAAGTTATATAAGTTACATAAATATGTTCAAAATGGGTCCAGTTTTTTACTAGACCAACAACTGCCATACACCAAATCTAACATCACAAGTTGACAAGACCCACTGTCTCAAGTACCTCCAGTTCTGAATTACCATTTAAGGCAAAATGCACTACAAAACATTACAATGCTACCCATCCAAAAGTACAGTTATCCCATCAAACAGTCCCCCACTAATTTTGCATTGGGGGACTACATCTCATTGCTGAATAACAGCTGGGCAAAATCTGGGTAACCCCTGCACAAAGATTGAGTACCACCTGCACAAAAATAGGTGAAATGTCTGTCAGCAATATCTACATGTTTGTTCAACCATTCAGCCTATTGAAAACATTAAATGACACCATTCAATTCAGGCAATAGTTCACCCAACCTTTCATTTCAAGAATTAAACACAACAGTCCTGGAATTACAGGAATTAAATTCTGAAAAACATTTCAATTCAGAAATTAAATTCAGGAAAGCACAAGGATCAACCATGAAGGCTTTTCAGCCATTGGATCATGTACAAATCAATCCACACCACACAATTAAATTTGGGAGATGGCAATCCATGCCAATCTTCCCTACCAATGAAATTCTAAATCATAAAACTATAAAACATCAACTGTTACTGCATTTGAGGCATTCGTTTTGCTCTTAAACTACTACTGACATACATTCAGAGTTTTCAGACAGTGTTCCATTCATTTTGCAGACATACAGTTTTCAGAAAGTGAGTTTTCAGACAGTGAGTTTCCATTTTGCAAACATACAATCCTTTTCAGACAGTGTTCCAGACATACAAACAGAGGACAGAGTGTGCTCAGTGTTACATTCCAGACAGAGTGTGTGCACAGTGTTACATTCACTCTCTTCATCAGTTGCTATTCACTCTCTTCATCAGTTGCTGGAGACAACATACAGGTATTTCGTTGTTCTTCAATAATGTTATTCAAGATATTAAGCAGATTTGGATATTGACTTTATATTGCATAAAATCTTTCAATAAAAATAGTTCTAACACACAGTCCATGTCCAAATATAAGTCCATTTTAAAATAGGCACAGTTCATGTTATTAGCAGAAATTTTGGAATTCATACATAATTATAGTTTACTCTATACAGTTGTGCTGTAATACTTATCAAATTTCTTAACGATGTTGGAAATTGCAGGTTGTAGCCATGCCAAGAGTTTATGTTGCAGATCGGATAAAGAACAGGAGGCGAGGGAGAAGGGGGGCCCAACTGCGGAGCAGTTCATCAGATGATGATGTCAATGCTCCCATTGCTCCTAGTAATGTAGTTGAAAAGGACCCTGTGGTTGCAGATCATCCCAGCCCACCATCTGCCACAGAACCACCTTTGACCACAATACAAGGTGCAATTTCAACAAAGAAAATCAGTGCAATCAGACGCTGGACAAAGGAAGACATGCTTGCTGCAATTGATGACATCGAGTTTAAGGGATATTCAATCCGTGCATCAGCAAAAAAACATGGTATTGCTGCCTCAAACATACATTATTGGATAAATGGGTTGACTAATACAAAGCGCAGAGGGCCTGTTACAGTCATGACTGAAGAGGAGGAAGATGAGGTGGTGGAGTGGTGTAAGGAGATGGCCCAATTGGGACATGGGTTAGAGTTTATCCAACTTAAATCCATTGTAGCTCAAATATGTCAAGGGAGGCCAAACCCCTTTAAAGATGGTTTTCCTGGTAAGTCATGGTGGAGTGGGTTTAAAAAGAGGCATCCAGACCTTGTGTTACGTACAGCAGAGGGCCTTGACAGAGACCGAGCTTTAAATCTACGCCCTACAATTGTTTCCAAGTTCTATAACACTCTTTCTGCTGCATATGACCAGCACTCATATGCCCCAGACCACATATGGAACTGCGATGAGACAGGCTTACAGGCAGGGAGAAATTGCGGTATGCGGGTAATTGCAAAGAGAGGGAGTAGAAATGTGCCTAAGATATTGCCTAAGAGCAGGGAGTGGATCACAATTCTTGCCTGTGTCAATGCAATTGGCTCATCTATACCCGGATTTTATCTATTTAAAGGTAAAACTCAACTATAAAATTACATACAGAATTGTGAACCGGGGGCATGCATGGTTGCACATCCACATGCATGGATGACAAAGGAACTGTTCCTAAATTGGCTTTGCCACTTTGCTGCTTCTGTACCGGGTGGTGTCTCGCTTGAAAACAGGCACTTGATGATTTTAGATGGCCATGGAAGCCACATGGTCGTGCAAACAATCGAGGAGGCCAATAAGTTGGGCATTGACCTGTTAACATTGCCGGCTCATACTACTCACAGATCGCAGCCCCTTGATGTGAGCGTGTTTGGGCCTTTCAAGAACTATTTCAGGGTCGAGCGAGCTTCATGGATGGCAAAGAACCCAAGGGTGGAAGTAAAGAGGTTTGAGCTAGCTGAGCTTGCTAGCAAAGCATTTAAAGGGGCTCTCACACCTTCTAATATCAAGGCTGGATTTAGGAGGACTGGTATCTGGCCACTCAATTATGATGCTCTTATGCATGATACCACATGTAGCCAAGCATTTGAAGTGGAAGGTCAAGAAGCAGAGAACTTAGAAGAGCATGTTGGTGCCCAAGAAAATGTAGCTGCTGCTGAAGGTATAATGTCCCTTTCTGAAGGGTTGTTCTGTGGTGGTGATGATGCTGAGCATGTCAGTGAGACACAGTTCAGTGATGAACCAACTAACAATATCAATGAGGCCGTGACACCCACTGATGCAGCTGACAATGAGCAATTGACCATGCCAATCCAAGTAAGTGCACCATCATGGCTGGCAGAGGCCGTGATGAATATCACTGGAAATAATGTAACATCCACCAATGAGGATGAAAGCATGGACATGCCTTCACAACCATCAGGGTTGAACACCGAACTTGTTCATTATTTTGTGGACAATGGATCACTAGAAGAGGAGCCTATTCAACATGAAGTACCTGAAGAAGACAACAATGGGGGCCATTCAGTTGTCCCAGAAGATGAAATCCAGCAGGCAGGTCCGGAAAAGCAGAGATTACTTGGTGCATTCCTAAAGGTACCAGTAGAGAGAGTGAAGGCCTCATCAAGGAACTCAGCCTCAGATTATCTTCGTTTAGGGAGGAGTTCACAATTGCTCACATCTGAAGACTATATGAATTTAATGTTCGAGTCTGAACGTAAAAAGAATGAAATTCAGGGAGCTAAAAAGAGAAAGAAGGAGTTAGCCAATGAAAAGAGGGTTGCAAGGATTGCAACAGCAGAAGCTCGAGCAAAGGAAAGGTTGGAAAGACAAAAAGCAAGGGCAGATAAGGAACATCAAAAGCAATTGGCAAGGCAACAAAGAGAGGCAAGAAAGGTTCAGCAAGAGTTGGAAAAAGGACAAGGGGTGACAAGCAGAGAAGAACATGGTTCAAGACAGTTTGAGGCAAATAGGTTGATGTCTAACACGCTGGACCACATTGCAGAGCAGACACCATCATTCCAAGACCTAATTAACATCCAAGTCCCTAGCTATCAGGCAGGGGTTAGGCCCACCTCTTATACCCCTACCAGTGCAGGTTTGAATCCTAATTGTGTTTATATGACACCTGCAGTCAGTGCTGGGGTTAGTAACACAAGTGGACACTTGGGCTACTCAGTCCCACCATGGCTACATGGAGCAATTTGGAGTCAACCATATGCCAACATTCAGGCACATCCTAATCATCCAATGTTGGGCAGTCCACCATACTTGGGCAACGCAGGAAATGGAAGCCATCAAGCATAGAGGTGCCATGACTTAATTTTTGTAACTACAAGACACTGTGATTTTGGTAAGGATCAAATAGGTTTGCTAATGATAGCATCCATGGATGTTTGGGAAGCTACAAACATTTTCAAATTAGTATGTATGAAACAGTGTCTAAATCCCCCAAGTTTGTTAATATGTTGAAGTTATAGCCTTATAGCCTATATCAGATTTTGTATGAAGTTATATATCAAACAGTTTATAATTCCTACATATCAAACAATTTCTAAATCCTACAAGTTTGTTAATCTGTTGAAGTTATATATCAAACAGTTTTATGAAGTTATATATCAAACAGTTCATGATTCCTACATATCAAAGTTAAATCTTCCACTTGGCAAAAAAAATTTATATAAGATGTGCTTAAACCAACTCAATGTAGCAATATCTACAAGAATAGAAATTAAATTATGGGGCTCTTCTAAAACACTCGTGTTGCAGACACGATTGTACATTAAGATTCAAATAGCTAACAAAAAACTTTATCACCATTTTTTCTTCAGTTAGCTTTTTTGTACATCATTTCAAAGTTAAATCTTCCACTTAGCAAAAAAAAATTTATATAAGATATGCTTAAACCAACCCAATGTAGCAATATCTACAAGAATAGAAATTAAATTATATGGCTCATCTAAAACACTCGTGTATAGTCAAAACATTTATTATTTTTTCAAAGTGAACGAGTTATAACTCTACAATTACAAAATACATCATTACTTGAAGGTTCTTTTATATAGCACAGCAGATTCCACAACAGATTCATTCTCTTTGATATCCAAATATCCCGCTAAAGTTACAAGTTTGGGAAAATAAAACAATATTAGATATAGTTATCACAAGGTACATTTCAGTTTATTTGCACAGTACACACAAGAATGGGCAGAAATTATGTGGAAAATGAAATGACTCACAAAATAAATACTCTAACATTAATCTGGATTTCTTTACGGACCACAGACATCTTAATTTACGGTTCTCTTGTAGCTCCTCTCCAAACAAATTAAGATTGAGAGAGAATATAGCTTACACAAAGTTTGAATAATATAACATTATCTCCAGTATATACTGGCTAGAATAACATTAAAGAAATGTACACTATCTCAGATGTGGTGATTGTTCAGCGAGACAGAGGATGGTTATATAAGATCAACATTTAGTCAACATGACCTAAAAGAACAAATTTCAGTCCCAATTGGGCCGGCATCCAATTCAATTCATGTATAATTATATATATACAAAAGCTTGAGCTGGCGGGTCTCCCATAAAATTGCGGCTTAGAGTAATGACCTTCATCCTATATCTAACAGGAATTGTAGACGTAATTGAATCTTTTAATCTTAAAACAGGGCAAAACTCTAGTTAGCAACCAGAAATACTCTAAACAATCTCCTATATGTTGTAGATTCACATTAAAAGAAGGAAAGGAAAAAGGATAACAAAATCGCATGTCCACATACAGGCAATAAGGGTCAAAGATCAAATTCCACACATATTGCAACAACAATATATTTAATCATTACCACAATCTCTGACACAAGCAATTCATCCAAACCATGCACAACGAAGGTCCCAGACAAAATAGTGAAGTCTTTGAGCCCAGAAAACCTCGGAAGTTCAACTTCCGTGGACTTATCAACTAGCAGATGTGGACCAGAGCAAAACCAGCAACCCAACAAATCAGTATTGCCAGTTTCTTTAAATTCTTGTACCACATAGAGACAAGATTATCTTTCACTCGAGAGTTTTACACAAGGAAACACATTCTAGATGGCCATGGAGTATAAAGAAAATATATAGATAGCAGAGAGCACTGGAGATTGAGAATTAAAAATGTATTACCACTGTGTTTGGACACTCAACTGCATAAAGACAATACAAAGAATCTCTCCCACTCAAGAGGCTAAACAAGGGAATGAACTCTAGATGGCATTGTAGTACAGAAGATGACTTTGGAAATGAGAATTGAAATCCCGCAGAATCTTTACTTTCATAAACAACAATAAACCCAACCAAGAGGTGAAGGCATGAGTTGTATAACACCGATGCAAAATTCAATTGAAAACAGGGTAAGAAAATTTTGAATCGTGCAGAATGTTTATGCTTGCAAACAATATGAACTCCAACACAGAAGCATGGCTTGCCTTGATTCTCTTTTAATGAAATCTGCAAACTTCTATCTCCAATTCAACCATACTGGGTACAAAACAGCAAGACTCAATTTCAAGACTTGAAAGTTGACAAGAAAACATTAAGCTTTTAAAAAAATCCCAGCATTTACTTCTCACACACCATCCAAGCGATACAGAAAAGAGATTTCAAGACAGGATAACGGCCCTCGTTCTACACATATTGTGTGAAAGGTTTTCTACTAAGATGACAGACTTATGGAAAAGCTTATAATGGAAATTGGAATCTTAATTCTGGACGCAAGCAAGAAAAGAAGATTGAACAATAAACCCTACATTCCACTGCTGCAAAAAAGAAAAATCAGGCATGATACCTCCAATTAGAACCCTAAACCCTACAGACAGTAAAACCACACAGTAAAACAGTAAAAAAGCTCAACAGAGAACATCTCCTTAAGGTTAAATGTGTTTACAAACACATAGATATGACTGGTAGGACAGAGTCCTACCTTAAAACTCCTATCCCTCCAGGGTTCCTCCTTCATTCCATAGAGTCCTACATTCCACTGCATTGCATTGTCCTTGCCTTCTCCACTAACCTGCAAAAAATAAAAAACACAATCATTCAGAAAGCACCAACATTAAAAAAAAATGCAAAAACACTTCAAACAAAAATTACTTACGCACCTGAAAGCACGAGCTGAAAAACGCACCACCACAGAGCCGATAAAAACCACCACAGAGCCGAACTAGAACCACCACTGCGCCGAGCAAAGTAAAACAACTACAGAGCCGAATAAAACTACGACAGGGCGAAGGTAAAACAACTACAGGGCCGAGGCATGACAAAACCTCGCCAAGCATAAATAGCAAACAGTCGACCCTAAACCACACAGCGCCGAAGTAAAACAACCAAAGCGCCGAGGTTAAACCACCAGCTAGGCGAGGTTGAACAGGCAGACATTTTCCACCACCCACGATTGGAATGCCGCCGCAGCCGAACCAGGACCAGGGGAGCTCAACCTAGGAGAGCAACGGCGCCATAGCTAAGGATGGAGCACGCGGACAGTGGCGGCGGAGGCGTCGGGCATTGGAGAAATGCATCGCAACAAACGGAGCACAGAATCGACAGCAACCAGACCCGGACCAAAAACCTCCAGTTCGTCGACAAGCCTCCACAAAAGGGCGGGAGTAGACCAGCTGGACAGGTTGTTCGACGGCGTGACCGGTTGCACGTGATTGGCACGTGAACGCCATGACAGTCAACACCTGTCGTACATGCGCTGGCATCTGTTGACGTGGAGCCGGGTCCAGTCAGCCCTGAGGTGTTCAGCGACTGACGCCTCTCCCCTACTTTTAGCTATGCTCCTTAAGATGACGAGAGAGACAAGGGTGAGCTGAATTTTAGCTATATTTTCTCCATTGTCTTTGTCCGAGTCAGAGGTGTCTGATAAGTGATGCCGTTTATTCCCATCATTGTCTGTAGCTACTGGTTCCTTTGGGGGTGTGTCCTGGTGTATTTGTGTTTCAAAAGGATCTGAGGTTCTTTTTCTTGTGCATCCGGGACAATTGATGACGGATTGTTCCCATCGGGAGTGGGTTCTTCCATTTCTTCTTTTATCTCTTCCTCTGGATCACAAGGAGGAAATTGCCTTCTTTTGGGTGCTTTCTCGGCTTTCTTTTTTCTTGGGTTATCTCTTTTTGCTTCAGGGCAGTTGTTTTGCAGATGACCTGTCTGCCTCCAGGTTCTGCATCTGAAGGCAATGTTTTCATAATTTAAGTGTTGCTTCCATTTTTGCTGTCTATGTATCAACTAAATGCTTTCTGATAATCTTTTGTTGAGATCAATTTCCACACAAATAAATATGAAAGTGTAGATTCTCTCCTAAATACCTGCTTATTAAATACGATGTTTATATTTAGCCATGACTTTGCTCAACCCAAAATTCAAAATCAAAATAGACTGCAAAATTCCTATGTCACAGCCATAAAATCTATGCTCACAATTTTCTCCTCTAAAGACTATTGCTCTTCCCGAAAGGACCAACGATCTCAGGTACGACCACGACCAGCCCAATAAACCCACTGAGAACCAAGTGACCAATCCAGTAAAACCGACACAGCACCAACTTTGAAAAATGGTGAAATGATGCGGTCAGAACCAATCCCGTGAAGGAAAAACCTTACGAAACTGCTCAAGGGTTGGCCCAGGACCAACCCAATAAGTTAGCCCAGGATTCATGATCTGAAATTAAGATTGAAAAAAGATAATGTTATTGTCCTTTTTTTCAAATTTTAATATATTTTGAAAACTTTTAAAATGTAATCAGATTTTTTTAACAAAAGGGCTACTTCCATATTTCAATTCATGAGTGATGTGCTCCATTAGCGAGAATCATGTTTGCAAGGGAAGAAATTGTCAGATAACCCAGAAATTCAACAGTAGAGAAGACCTTAACCACAAAAATTAGAGTAGGCTCTATATATTATGATTTAAATTTTTAATAGGTCTATGAAGTGTCAGTTCACGAAAATGACATAAATTCTTATAAAATCATGAAGAATTTTGATATAAATCACTCTGGTTGTATATTCTCGACAAAAATGTTACTAGCCCCAATTAACATGATGCATACTTTGACCAGTTGAATCACTCATTCAGAAGGGAAAATGCCCTTGTTGTTTTGCGGACATCTAATAATGGGATCATCAAACAAACAAACTGGAATAGATTCTCAATGTTCATGACAGATCTATGGGGTAAGAATGGAAGGAAATTAAACTGAAATCACAGACAATATTGTGGCTAAAATAGTGTGTTTACATTTCTGCTTTCACCGAAGGGACAATTTTCATATTGAGAGGTAAAAAAGGGAAAATGTATATCACATTAATAATAAGATTTCCTAGAGGGGAAATTTAAATAGAAAAATAATTCCATAATTATTAAATACCTATATTCTCACTGTGGCTTAAGAGCTCTGTCTCACATGCTTCTAAATTTTACATCTTTCTCATCTCAGTTTACAATTTGGTTGATTCTTCGACTCTTTTAGTATGATTATGATAAATACTTTATGTCCATTACAATTTGGGATAATATTAAGCACCCAAAATTTTTATTAGAAGATATTGAGAGATATTGAGTTATGAGCTTAGGACTAGGTTAGCTTATATATTGGATGGAAGATTAATCTATCTAACTATTATTAAGATTTTTTAACACAATGAAAGTAGATGAAAATCAAGAGTGTGATGTGACTACCTACTTTACAGATTTCTCAGAAGATTTCTTAATACAAGAAAAATAGATCATCAAGAAACGAGTGAGACGTGACCACTTACTTTACACATCTCTCTCATACTAAGTTGTAAAATACATCAATCTTCTCTTTATACAATCTTCTCTTTATACAATGAAGATATATAACCAACAAAAACAAGGATGTGACAATTCCCTACCAATACTACTTTTACAGTTACCGTAAATGCCTACTAGTCAAATAGGATATGACCATTCCCTACAAATACCACTTTTACAGTTACCACAAATGCTTCATATTCAAAGGCAATCGTGAGAATATGCTTTTATCAGTAGGAGAAGTCGTATGGTACCAACCCACTTTTCTGAATCCGTCAAATAGAAGATTTGACCCCTTCATCTGACATACCATGTTATTCGTGGAGAAGGGTAAATACATTGGTGTTTCAATGGAAATCACAACTGGACAACGACTATGAACCTAAAATTATACAAATTTCAAAATGCTATTGAGTGCTTCCCTGATCATCTGTCTAAATAGAAAATTCTGTGCACTTTTGTACAGTCTACACAAGATAGCCTTTAATTGCCATGACTGGGTTCGTTGTTGGTACAGTTGAGTAAAATTGTGTAGACAATTTGTGTATATGCAGCATATATTCAACATCTTTCCCTCTTAGTTCCACTCTTGCAAACATATGTCACTAGATTGTTAAGAATCTTCCCTGTGTGGAATGCCATAATAAAGAAGGAATTTTACCTTATTTTTCAGAGATATAGGCAGGATCTAAGCAACTATATACTAAATCCTTGACTGTTTTATTGAATTGTAACTTATCAATTAAAACATCTCAGTGAGAAAAAATACCAGCATCTTAAAACAGCAGGGTATGTTGCCAGAGCAATGAGCGGTAAGTACTGAAAATGACGAAATGATCTTTTCATCGATCTCTTTGACTAAAACCCATGGCATTGTGTAACCAATTGATGGGTGCCTTGTTTGTGGCCCATGAAAGAAAGGAAGGTATACGTCAATGGTATTTATGAAGAAGAAATAGTTGCTGTCAAACTAGAATTGATTAAACCAATTTAGTATAGAAAAATTTAATAGTTTAGCTGCATTTGAAAGAAGTAAAGTGCACTTTACAGTCTTGTGCATATGTATATATAGGTTTAGAATTTAAAAAAACAATGGTAAAGTTTTTTGCACCTGCCAATTTTCTTAATGAAGAGAGACTCATCCAGTATAATTTGGAGCAGTCTAACTACTAGAGGTTTCTGCCTTATTTACTTAAATTTGACGATACAAGTTTTAGATAGATTGTGAATTTTAGTTGTTTAAAATGTATTTCCGAAAGTATAGATGAATATGGATTTAGCACTCTGAAAAATTAGAACACTTGATTCTACAAATTACATAGCTAAAACTTAAAATTTTGAAGAGATAAAATTGACAAAAAAAAAAAAAAAAAAGAAAGAGAGAGAGAAGAGAAAAGAAGAAGAAAAAGAAAAAGAAAAAAAAAAAATGATAACTGGAAAAGGGCAAAACCATCTAACAGTTGGACTACAGCTTATAATTTCATTTTCCCCATAAATAAAAAATAAAGTAAATAAATAAAAGCTAAACCGCTTCCAGCAGACTGGCCCTGTTAGTGAAAGCTTCCAACCAGGTTCCTGCTACATGTTTGGTCTGTGTGGTCACACTTGTGCTCGTGCTTGCCATTAAGTTACCTTTGATATGCCTGGTTTCCAGACATAAGTATCGAGTTCTGAACAGGCCTAACACTTTGTAAATACTCCCATATTGGAGTAGCTTCAAAGACAGTTTAATAAAATAAAGTCTTATAGGTGAAAAAAGAGTTCTCTGCTTTATTGGACATCTAAACAGATACATTTATCATTTTATACAGGGATCAATTTTGCCCAACAACTAAGCTATAGTAAAATATTCTATTCCTTAAATTTTCTCCACAAGCATCTGTCCTACCATCAGTCATGCCATGGTCACTTGCCATTATCATTGGAGCGCGGACTGACTGTAATTTTTGTAGATATACATTAAGTGAAGTATATTAGCCACAAGCTTCAACAAAAGAAGCCGACAGCTACAAGACTACGCCAAAGGGCTATTTATATAGAAACTTGATTGTAAATGTCTCCCAGGAGCGCACAAAGAGATCAGAGAGATAATATCCTATATCTCTACAACCCTTCAACAAAATCGGGCTAGACTACTATAATATAGGTGTGGAAGATCACGATTGAGTTTATAAAACTTCTCTGACAGATCAAGCCTTCCAACTTCCATGGCCTCACATAAAATGCACCTTGCAAGTCTTTGACTGAGCAAATTTGCAGATCATGAGTAAGAATTTCTCCTGCAGATCCAAAATCTAATAGGATTCATGCAAAATTTCATGCTGGCCAGTAGACTTAACATTCAATGGAGAGGCTAATTAAGCATAGAATCTGCACTGCTGATACTGGAATCAGCAGAAGCCATGGGAGAGCAGATCTCCAAGGATCCACAGTCAAGTAATTCCTCAATCATTTGAGCAATATCATCATCTGTCTCCCGTTTCAGAGTACTGTTTCCATGCTGATCATGGTCCAACTCTAATTTCATAACCCAATTTGATTCAGATTGCTTAGACCCAGCTTTCTTCTGCCAAATACCAATGTTGTTGGATCTCTCGTTATCCAATCTTAAGCAAGTGAGGGACTGACTGCTGCTATGTATATTGTTATTTTTATCAGCTCTTGCCATGGCATCCTTCTTCGATGAGCCCGATCTCGGTCCCTGCATCGAGGCCAGATAACAGCGGTGTAGTTTGGCAGTTAGTGTGGAGGACAAAACCTTTGAAGATGGAGATGGTGGTGCATTGGGATTGAACGGGAAGTTGGTTCTAGCTCTCGGTCCACACATCATCCTTGCAGCTTCATCATATGCCCGTGCTGCATCTTCTGCTGTTTCAAATGTTCCTAGCCATATTCTGGTCTTCCTACAATACCGTAGACATCAATGATCACAGTGAGAAAAGTTATAATTTATCCATCACAATAAGGACATCAGAATCAAGAGGAGAACACAAGATTAAGCCACAAAAAACAGAACACAAAAGAGTTATAAATATGAGATACTGGATCAACAAGGTTGATACAAAGAGCTTCTTGGGTTTTGAACACAACAATTTGCATCAACAACATTACAAGTTGTATGTAGAACTTTCAACAAGGATATCAATGTTAACATGAAATAATAGCATTAACCACTAAAATTAAACCACAAAAAACAGAACGCCAAAGATATATAAACATGAAACACTGGATAAACAAGCTTGGCATAGAGATTTTTTGAGGTTTTGAACACACAACATTTTGCATCAACATTCAATAAGGATATCAATGCCAATATGATTGAACAGCATTAACCACCAAAGCAGAACATCATCTACTTTCAAATACTGGATACAGAAAGATGGATACAGAGTTCTTAGTTTGGAAATGCACATATCCAATTGTCCATGTCCAACAGTTCTATGAGAGACTGATACCTAGTTCTTAGTTTGAGAAAGCATATAGCTCCATGAGCACAACACAAGGCTAAAAAAGTGCAACATACTAGATTCAAGTATATAGTATATATATAACAATTCCCATCAAAAAAGCATACCAATTGACAAATCTGAGAATATGAAAGAGAAACATACAAACTGTACAGTACATAGCAACTCAAACAAAGCATACCAATCGACAAATTGGAGAGTATGGAAAAGAACATGTAAAATCTGTACATTACATAGCAATTCAAACAATACGGAACATCAAAATCAACATGAGTATACCAGTCTTCACAGCAACGTTACATATAGATTACAATGCTCTCAGTCAGAATATCTTGTGCTCAATGTTGCATTAAAACACTGATCCAAAAGAGCTGTGGGTGCATTTACTTGTTCTAACAGCAATGTCCTGTTAGATCAAACGTAATTCAAGCTAATTCATACGGGCATGTTTCACAGCAACGTTACATACAGAGTACATATGGATTACAATGGTCACTGTCACAGTCACAGTATCTCGTGCTCAATGTTGCATTACAACAACAACCCAAAAGAGCTGGAAGTGCATTTACTTGTTCTAACAGAAGTCTCATGTTAGATCAAATGTAATTCAAGACAATTCAAACGGCCATGTCAAAATGTAGGGAGCCGAATTGTGATATTGTAACAGCAAAACCATCAAAAAATTACAACGCCAAAAAGAAGCTGCCTTGTCAATATACAAATGTTGAACCGACAACCCCAGAAGGTTAGGAAAATTGGGTGCAGCAATGCATGTAATTATCAGACATTGCAGCAAAACAACGAAGTAAATTGAAAATCTCTTGGGTTTTCTGGGATAGAAACCAAATGGCTATGTATATAATCAGTGCAAAAACAGCATTTTCTCCAGAGATAGTGAACCAAGATTTTACAGCCATGAATTCACAATAAATAGAGAATCAAGATTTGACAGTCATGGTGAATGCAGAATGGACAGAGAACAAAGTTTTTACAATAAGGGATGGCGGATTTCAGAGACCCATGATCCCCAGTGCCTCTGACGGACTCCTCTGTATCTTTGAGGCCTAGCCATTATGCAACCTGGTTCCTGTGCTGCTCTCTCCGTTGTTATGTCTATAAAATTTTTGTCTTTCAGTCTTTTCTCTGAACTATCAGTCTATAGCTTACTACTGGCTGAATCTCACCTTGGTCTCAGAGAGTCTCAGCTCGGACGAGAATTCAATGGACTCCACAAGGAGGATGGGAGGGAGTTTAATTTGTATATGGTGTTGTGGGGTCCTCCTGGGCACTCCTGGAGAGCAATTTGGCTTCCATACAAATGAGAACACACTGTTTGTTGGGGTCTTCTGCACTCTCCCCCACATCATCTATCACTCTCCATCTTCCCTCTTTTTTTTTGCCTGTTTGTGTATGTCCATGCATCTCCTAATTACAAAACCCATTCATGTATAGATAAGCATTCCATGAATGTCTTCATACATTTTGGAAACACTTGAATAATATGAATGCCTTTGGAATAGTTTATAAAAAATCATATCAGGAAATATAATTGCAACTTATGTTGTAGTTAGTGTATAATGATTTTTTTTTCTTACTTGGAGAGAAGCTTCTCAACTGTACATAATGACAGAAGTTGGTTATATGTTCAGACATTTGTAATAATCATGCCATCAGCCCAATGACCATTTAATTAACCTCAGATGTGCTAACGAAATTATGGCTTTGATAGATGTGTACTAATCACATGGGTACATTGTCATCACTCTCCATGCACTACCCTTTTAAAATTTATATTAAGTGCTATAATTGCATTTCTGTATAATGCAGGGCCATTATAGTTTTAAATCTTTAGGCCAATTCTTATTGAATAGAAAGTAAAAAATTGGTTTATTTATGTTTTTTAAATGTAAAATGCCATATTTTAAGCTTCAAATTATATTTATATATAAATGTTATGATAAAAGAAATTATTGTTATAAAAATAAAAAGTTAAAAATAAATGAGAATTAAATTTTTTTTACGACTTACTTTTGAATAGTATATGAGGAAAAAGTCTATGAAGGTGTATATACTCAATTCTCGTTTGGATTTGAATCAAATAATCTTTTATAAAATGATATATATTTTTAATCAATAAATCCACCCAAACTATTTTTAATTGTAAATTTTGAAGATATATATTTTTTCAGTGTTTTATATTTATCAAAATTTAAAACAAAGATAGTTACATTCATTTTTCATACAGTGGGAAACTTATCATAACTCAGTTGTCAAACCAGCAGTATGGACAATCGTCATTGGCTGCTATCCAAAAATGTACCCTGACTCGGCACTGTTATTGAAGAAAAACCAAACCACCTAGAATTATCCGTCTTTTGGTTTGTAAGAGGCAGGCTCCTACAAGATGCATGTGGGTCTTGGGCTAGTAACCTATTTCCTTACCTTAAAAGAAAAAAAAACTCTTACCCAAACAAAAGTAATTTTAAAACATACTCCTAGCCCAAAAATAATTACATTTCAAAAACATTTTTTTTTTTTTATATTATATAAAAATCTTTTTTTTTTTAATCACAAATTTGATGTTAATGATTACAAGACTGGCTGATTAAAAAAAATCAACTTTAGGTATATTTTATTTAAGAACTTTATTACAGTATATTTTTTTTCAAAAAAAAAAAAGTTTATAGAAATTCACATATCACAGAAATTATGCTAGATGTGCAGAAATCTAGTAATGGGATTCTAAAGGTGGCAAAATGTTGGTCTGAGGATGAGAAGTGATACTCCATGTGAATAGGTAATGGTGCTTCTCATGCTCACCAAGAAAGGCTGCTACCTGCTTTTAAACCTCTGATTATATTCCTGACTTTTCTGTTTTCTTCCCCACCATGCATATAAATGCATACATACAATACCTTATACCTCGCTTTGCCACATTGTCATTGGTAACTTGTTCTCAGTGTAGTTAATTCGATAGAATTTGCTTCATATAACCTTAATTAATTAAGTGCAGTTTGGTAGTTTAAATATTGGCTTTTTTTTTTTAATTTAATTAAAAAATATATATTAATATATAATTTAATTATTAAATTTATAAAATGTTTTTGTAGAGTATTTTTTTAATGTAATTTAAATAATAAAACATTACAATTTAATAAAATTAATATTATTAATTTCAAAATTATTTATTTAAAATTTTCAATTTTTTTTATATGTAAATATTTTTCACTAACAATACTAAAATATTGACATCCAAATAAAATTTGCTTTACCAAGTTTTTTTACTACAATTTAAATATTTTTAACTAATAATATATCAAGATAATATAGTTAAAAAGTCCATGCTATTCTTGTTGTTCTCCTAAATAAATGTTGACACTTTCCAACATAGCACATGCATTCAAATAGAAACATTAAGACTCACATGACTTTGCATTCAGACACATAAACTGTCACATAACACATATATATATACACACATTCCATTAATTTGTTAAGAATAGGATTCATCAATTTTTAATAAAATCAGATTATCCTATATTAAACACAAATATAAAAAATATAAAATAGTCATATTAAAATAAAATGGATTTAAATATATATATTACATAAACATTATAAAATATATATCTAAAACTAAAATACAATTAGCCTAAGTATTATTGTTTTAATGGAATTCCTCATTTTATGTTTTCAAATTTTTTTAAATGTCAAATATTTATAAATATAAAAATTAAAGTTAAGTTTTTTTCAATATTGAACATTTTATTTATACAAATTAAGGTTATGTTTGACATCGGTATTTTTAAATATCAAGTATTTTATATATATTGAGGTCATGTTTGATAAGGGTATGAAGGGGTAGTATGGCAGGCACCACAATGTCAACTTAATAATGTCTATGGTTTTTTTTGTTGCGAATGTATTTTTAAATATCAAGTATTTTATATATATAGAGGTCATGTTTGATAAGGGTATGGGGGGTAGTATGGCAGGCACCAAAATGTCAATTTGATAATGTCTATGGTTTTTTTTTTTTTGAGTGAGCATTTTATATATATTGAAGTCATGTTTGATTAGGGTATGGAGGGGTAGTATGGGCACCACAATGTCAACTTAATAATGTCTATGGTTTTTTTTGATGCATTGAATTTATAGTTGATCTATATGAAACATGTACATTTTACAAGTTAAAAATATTGGGTTATTAATAACTATCTAGCTATATTCCTTACATTTATGTATAAATTGATATATATACAAACACATGTATATATTATAGATTTAAATTGCTTCAAATTCAATGACAAATACATCACCCATATAATCTTTAATATTAAGTTATAGAGTATTTATCAATCATCCATTTTTTTTTTACAATTCAATTTAAATAATTATAATTATTTCTTAACTATATATTTAAAATAAATAAATTATATATAATTTTAAATAATAATAATAATAATAATAATTCAAATCACTATCTACATTTTTATCTTCTCAATCAAATATTTTATCCTTCTCATTCTTTTAGATTATGTCCAATGATGATTAGAAATTAAGTGACCAACATAAAAAAAAACATAGTCAAAGAAATCATGTTATGTCACCATTATCTCAGGGAAAAAAATGGAAATATATCAACTTGCCTATCATGAACCCACAAGTTGTACATAGTTTTCTCTCACAAAAAGCCTATTTTTTTATACAGAACATATTATATATATATATATATATATATATATATATATATATATATATATATATATATATATATATATATAAGTCCTGTATTTTTATATAATGAACAGTACAACACGGATTCATCCATAGTGGAGCCAGAGGAGACTGATGTCATTTAGCTGAATGAATAAGACAAGCATGGATGGAGGGATGGGAAGCATGGGCAGATAGCAGGTGGGTCCCAGTGATTCTCTCCTTTTCGCCTGCTGTATATATTCAGAGACCCTCTTTCCTAAGATTCTGTATATGCATGCATGGCTTGCTATCTTCATGTGTCTTATTTGCCATACCTTTTTTATTATTATTCTATACTCCCTTGTTTTATAGTGCAGTTGCTTATATTAATTCTATCACTATGGTATTTAAAATTTATTTTTTTGACATTTCGGAGGATGATTAGATATCAGTATAGATATATCTTAATTTATTATTGATTAAAAAACAATTAATTTTATAAATTATAAAAAAAAAAAAAAAAATATATATATATATATATATATATATATATATATATATATATATATATATATTATTGATATTTACTTATTTATGAATTTTTCATCATCAATAACCTATATTGAAATACTAAACGTGTATCACTTTTCACTTTTCATGGTATTATTATTATAAATATAAAACGATAATTTATAAATTAAACATTAGTAAAATTAAATAAATTAGAATATAAATTTTAATATTACTTTATGTAAAGATCATTTATCTAATGGAAAAATATGTAGTGAAATTATTTATTAATTAAAATAAAAATATATAATTTTTTTAATATAATATAATGTTTATTTATAATATCAAATTAGTATTTATATTAAAATTATAATAATGATAAAAAAAAAGAGTTTATAAGAGGTTAGTTGGGTAGTTGAAAATGCATGGTGTATAGGGTTAATATTTTCTAAGATGTCAATTGGGTTGTTTAAAGTGGTTGGGTGGAATGGTTGTTATTTTTTCTACCGGGTTCAAATTCCTGCTAATACCATATGATCAATTGTTTAAAGAGGTTGATATATTGTCCTAATGCTCAAATGCCTATTTACCTCAAAGGGTTGCCTAAAGGGGTTGCATTGTCCTAGTGCCTACAAAGGTCTTATTCCTTTTGCATGTGTTTGTTTGATTGAGAGATTAACACATTTTTTAAAGAGGTTGATATATTGTCCTAATGCTCAAATGCCTATTTACCTCAAAGGGTTGCCTAAAGGGGTTGCATTGTCCTAGTGCCTACAAAGGTCTTATTCCTTTTGCATGTGTTTGTTTGATTGAGAGATTAACACATTGTTTTACTTACTAGGGTTTGAATCTTTTAACATTTTTTCAGTACCCACCAAGTTCTAATTCATATTATATTATGTGGTTATTTGTTCAAAGGAGTCAATGTGTTCAATAACCATTTGGTTTTGATTCCTCTTACATCATGTGGTCGCTTAATCCCATTCTCTCAACATCCACCATGGTTTAATTCCTCTTATATCATATGACTCTTAAGGGTTAGTGGGCACAAAAGAGAGTGTTAATGAGAGGATCATACAGTTCCTTAAAGGAGACATCAACCTTAACACTAAATGATGCAGGAGCATTAGGCAAAGAGAAAATACATTGTATTTTATTAAAACTTAGGGGTTTTTAAGTTTTTAGAGGAGCTAGATTTTTATGAATGATTTGAGTGGGTTTTATGTATTTTTAATTAAATATTGTAAATGATTGAGAATATGAGAGAATTTGAGCAGTTGAGGATGTAAAGGGATGAGAGATTTTTCTAAATATTAATTTATAAATTAGTTTCATTAATTATGGGTGAGAGAGGATCCTTAGGGATTCAAGAGTGATTTTAGGATTTTGTTGAGAAGTTGAAGGCATTGAACTCAAATTAGATCATTTGAAAATTGTATAAATTATCAAGCCTCAAAGGCATTGAAAATTAGTGAGAGAGTGAGAGTGGAGGTTGATTAGAGTAGAAGCAGGGCTTTTGTTTGTAAGCCTACGGGAAATTGTAAAGGGCCAATGATTGAAAATCAGGCCAAGAAGAAGAATGTTGATGTAAGTGCTGTTTGTTAATGCAGAAATTGATTTTTGAAGTTCATGTCTCATTATTGAGTCTATGTAGAATTGATTGAGTAATTTAGAATCAAAATGAATCGATTCTGATAGAAGGAGAATTATGTTTAAGACATTGGGTGAATCACGTGTTTATCGTATAAAAAGGGTTTTGAATCCTTTTGAATTGTTGAGTTATATGGTTCTTTTTTAAATTGAATGCAATCGAATGTTTTACTGGGGCTGGATTAATACTTCACAGTTCTGTTAATAAATATATGAAGTCCAAGTAGATTTTGGAATGAAACATAATTTTATTGAAGTCCGACTTCAATACAGCTGGGACTGAAATTTTGAGATCGAGCATGTTTGAATTTTAAGTTGAGATGCTGTTGTGAATTGGCATCGAATTTAGCAGATCTGTAGCATCAAGTAAAGCGGAGATAGACAAGACTGGAAGGTTGTTTTTGTGTTTAAAACCATTGTATAAGCGTTCTGGTTCAATTGGCAAGAATCAATGTGATTCCGGTTTTAAAAGTTACCAATGAAGAATCTCTGATGTTGCTGAAACACAATCTTCAGCATAGAGAGCAATTCGTTTTGATATTGCTGAAACACAATCTTTAGCATTGTAGAAATTTGAATAATAGATGAGTTATTCACCGAGATTATCCTGATTACACACTATTTGAGCTTCATGCATAATACATAACCTCTTCTACCATTGATCATCAATATGCGGAAATAGAAGCAGTCGCATGCGCACATAAACACAATAGTCAAGCACACATATAACACAGTATGTAATGGGGAAAGCTTACAGCTGAAAACCCCCAACTATCCGTATATTATAATGATAGAGAACATGTAACAATCATAGTACAATACTCCTCACAAGTACTCAGTACTATCTCCAATAGTTACACACAAACTAGCTCAGTTTTGAACAAGTCACGGGTTCAAAACTCCTCCACTGTTTGCCTGCCTCTACTGCGCAATCCAAGATGAGAATCCTTGAGATCCAAGTTCGAATCCCACCCTATTTAACTGCACAATCCTCATTGGCAATCTCAATCAATGTGTGTGCAAATCTCATGCACAAGTATAGATACAATCGATAGTAGATCTACTCTTTCACCCACCTTCCCTACTCTGTCCTACCGAACTGCCTGTATAATCGTAGTTAACTGATGTATTCTTTAGTTGATTAATGAGTTTATAATTAGTGAATTAATTAATAATTAATTCACACCACTCTTCACTAGTGTATTAATCAATTAGACTAAATACAACTAGTTCAACTATGTTTAGATTAGTTAAACTGAACACAACTCCATTAACTTCCTCAATCAACTCCACCAAACTCTGTCACATGAGTTCTAACTGAAGTATCCATGCAATAGCTCCACTTAACCCTTTGGAATAGCATAATTCCTTCTGTCAGCTCCTGTGCCACATCTATGCACTTAACTGAAGTGCTCCAAGAGAATAAGATAATGCTTATAGTCCAAATATTATTGAGAGCTAATAATATTTGACATATCTATTTTTAGACCCATGTGTGTTAAAAATACCCGCCCGCATGTCTAAAACGCAGGTCCATCTATTTTTACCAAGTCGACCAATCATCCATAAATAGCATCCTGCAACTCATAGACCATGATCCATATGTCTAAAAATAGACATAGTCTAAAAATAGACTTTGCGCCAAAAATAGCCTGCGGGCCGACTTAGTGAAGGCGACTTCTTTTCACTAAGCTCCATCATCTTGTTGCATTCTCAACAAGCATAGAGAGAAGTGTGTTTGAAAGGAAGCAATTCGTTTTGATTACTGGAATCAATTTCTGTTTATGTATAATTTTGATAAGTCGATGTATAGAAGCCGATTTCAAGCTTTGATGCAGAGCGATGAATTTCTGGGTGAATCAAATTAAATTCTGTGTAATTCGACTTCAAAGCAATCAAAAATTTAAGCCTTGAAGAAGCAATTTTATAGCCAACAAACGCAGAGCTCTGGCATATTAAAGTTCAGCGTTTCAGAAATTGCAGTTCTATCAGTTCAGTGTTGTGACAGGTAATTGATGATGTTGAAGTCCTATTTGCAGCGTTTTGAAATAACGCAATTTCGAGTGAAAGTTCTGAAAAGTGAAGGATGCTAAACGCAAGACTGGGTTGAGTCTGGTCGAATATTCAAACCGAGAGCAGAGTCGATAGACTATGATAGAGTATTAGCGCAGAGGAGATATCAATCGAAGGATCAATTCGATTGCAGAATGGAAGATGTTGCAACATGGTAAATTGCCGGAGAAATGTGGATTGGAAGTTCAACCGATTTCAGAAGTGCACGCTGCTGGTATGAGCCAGCGCTTAAAACATTTGTATGGTGACCCAGTTAAGTTTTGATTAAATAAGAATTGAATAAGCGTGATTCAATTTAGAGCAGATTTGGTCGCTGGTGCTATTCTTCAAGGTAAGAGTAATCTATTCAAAGATTAATTTTTGAGCTTCAGCAAAAGTTTATGAAATTGCAAGAAAGTGGACTTTCTTGACATGAAACAGGAATTGCCATTTTATGAGCGTGGTATTGGGAAAGATTTTGGATATTGCAGGGTTACCCCTGCATCACTAAATTAGATTGAAAGGAAAAATAGTGACAATGAAACAACTATTTTATTATAAATCTATGCTAGTTTAAGAGAAATGAAATGTAAATTTTTTAAAACAATCTACATAGAATGTCGACATTTTATTTTATTAATATTACATAAATATGTGACACCAATACTTAGATCTCTCTACCTTGATTTGTATATTGTGTCTTACTTTTCTTAATGTAGTCAATGTTTAAAAAGTACTTGACTTAAATCAATCAAAACTAAATGTTAAAGTTCTCCACAATTCTTGGCGTTACACACAAGATATGACATGACATACAAACAAAGGTCTCCCCTAATTGGTGTTATAAAGTACTTTTTGCTTATCTCAATTCAATTATTTTTTAAAGTTATTTGTTTCGCATGTATCAACATTATTAATGTTTTCTAAAATTCTTAATTAATAACTCTCATTAACATAAATTAAACAACATTTAAAAAAAACAATGTTAACCACAAACATTAATATTGATTTAAATATAATAATAATAATAATAGAATAATAATCATCTAATTTTAAAATCACAATCAAGCTAAGTATTAATTTGATATATAAAATCACAATCACGCTAAATACTAATTTGATATATAAAACATCCATGTTTATAAAACAAAATTATGAAAATATATATACTCTATCCCTTTAAATTTATATTAACATTATATAAAAAATCTACACAATATACAATTCTAAACATTTAAAATATACTCTTCCAATTATCCCTTAACTCTAACAATTTAAAATATACTCTTCCAATTATCCCTTACATGGTAATTTAATTAAACATTACACATACACAATGGGAAACATCCTTTACAAGAAAGTAAGTAGTACTTTCTTAACTAACCTTGAAAAGTCACCAACCAACTCACATGGCAGATTCTATGGGCCTTCCACATGTTTTGATCACAAGGTCAAAACATAGGCTAGCTGTTAAATAAAGATTTCCATGGTTTACAGCTAATGAAAGACGCGGAATGTGAAATGTCAAAGGGGGGCTCATATCTTTTTCTGGGAGGGTTTCCCTAGTCAATGGAAGGACCCCACGTAACGAAGAGGATGAAAGTAACAAGCTACTCGCTTTGTCCATTCTCAACGAGGGGGACATGGAACATGGGGTAGGACGTGTGGGATTTGATCTTTTGGATCCATGTAGCAGTGCTTGTTTGACAAGGCCCATGTTTCACATGACCTCAAGATCAATAAGGCAACTGTGCTTTCACATGATCCAACACCAACTAGAAAAATCCAAATCATTTTGTAATTAAATAATCAACACATATCTCCCAGTGAAACCAAAACAAGTTCAGTAATTGGATAATGTGTGAAAAAGTGAAGTCACCTTAGTGTATTTAACCATAATCATTTCACCAGTTCACCAGCAGATGTTGAAGCCAGTTGCCTTTGAACATGACTATAAAGACAAAAGCAACGAAGGCCCTGCAGAGCCAACCATTTCTCCATGATCTAAGAGCTTCTAGTCAAGAAAACCGCGTAAGTGTCACAATTATTCAATAATGGCTCATAATAAACAAATCGATCTAATAAAAATGTCACTTATGATTGATTATGACCACTCAAACATCTAGTGGGTACATGTGGTGTCAAGCATAGATAACTTACATATCAAGGATTATGTCAAGTTGTTTAGTTTGTCCCTAAAGAATGTGGCATATATTTAAAAGGGGGCCCAACAAAATCCTAACCAATTTTTCTAATTATTATGTGTAGTCTTGTCCTTGGCAATCTCCATGTATATTCGATTTTTATTTTTGAGGGAAAATATTATATTTCATTCAAATAACATAAGCTATATGGTAGTATGTGAGTTATTAGATTTATTCATATATGTGTATTATTTAGAATAAAATCTTTTGTAGATTTAAAAATTGGTTTCTTAGTGTAAGTTTTTGGTTTCATGTGATAAAGTTCTTTTCACTCTCATGCAACTGTGGATCATTTTTTATTTGTGTTCATTATTATTATGTTGATATTTTGTTTGATATATATATTTATTTTCTAAATTGTATGTGTGTGAACTAACATTATTGTTGGATGTGTGAGTTTGATTAAACTCATATGTATAACAATTGTGAAATGGAAATGTTTCGTAAGTTATCATCTACAATAATGTTTTTGCTAATTTGAAAGCTAGTTTTGGTATACAAGTTGTTAAGTTAATGGTGTCAAGATATGCATTTTGGAACTCGAGTAGGGGGATGTGTGATACTTATAGTATGTAAAAGTGAATTAACATTGTCATTAAGTATGTGAATAGTAAATAAACCCACATAGATAATGATTATGATGTAGAAATGTTTTACAAGTTATCAACAACAACAAAATCAATGTTAATGTGAGAGATAGATTTAGGGTACAAATATTTGAGTTGATGGTGCCATGATGCACCTTTTACAACTCGAGTGGGGGGGATGTGTAATGCTTATAAAATGTAAAAGTGAACTAACACCATCATTGGGTGTGTGAATTATAAGTAAACCTCCATACATAACAATTCTGAGATGGAAATGCTTCGTAAGTTACCACCCACAAGAAAAAATTTGCCAATATAAAACCTAGTTTTGGGGTACAATTCGTTGATTTGATGATGCCAAGACGCATCTTATACAGCTCGAGTGGGGGAATGTGTAACAAAATCAACTTAAGTGGGGGAATGTGTAACATAATTCATGTAATACTTATACAATGTAAAAGTGCAATGTGTAAGATAATGCTTGTAACACTTACAGAATGTAAAAGTGTATGTTTCAAAGGGAAAAAAAAATCAAAATCAAAATAAATAAATAAAAATAAAAATAAAATACTAAAAACTAAAGTGATATTAAAGGGATAAACTAAGTGGACAAACTCAATGATTCTCTAGTTGAAATTCTTCCTTATATCCAATAAAAATTTCTTAAAAAGTTGTAGTTACATTTGATTGATGGGAATTTTGACCATGGAACTTTGTCATTAAGTGGTTTGGCCCATCTTGAGACAACCTAGGTCTCCATAATTTCAAAAAAATGAGTTTCTCAAAGCAAAACTTATCCTCACTCGAAAATTTAGTGTCACTTGAAATGGTGATTTTGTCCATTTATTAATTTATTTCATAATAAACTAACGGTGGCATGTGTAGTGAGGGAGATCTATTATGGCTCAAACGATAAGAAGAACTTAATTTCAAAGTCTATGAAAAGCTTCAAATGATCAGGCATAATCCTTATTTATTTATCAAAGCATCAAACTAGTCTCTACCAAAAGCATCAACTATTTATTAATAATAGGAGACTTAGATCTAGTAATCAAGCGGCTCTAATTCAATACCCTCCCCTCTGATTCCAAAGTTCTCTCCATCTTCAAGAAGATTCACTTAGCTTTGTCTTCAATCGATGAACATCAAATACTAGAAGTTCTAAGGCACAATAATAAAAGACTTGATGCATTGGCCAACCTAGCCATTGCAAAAGACATTGACAACCTGATTATCAATGGTAAAGAATTTTGTAGCCCAATTCCATATTGGTACCTTCTTACCACAAGCTCCATTCATGTACATGGTAGCGGTTCTCATCCACAACCACCATTATAGGAGTTTTAATGGTTCAATGCAATTGCGGGTATCTCCTCTCACCCTCATATGAAGTTGTATTCTCTCAACCAAATCCAGATGGTACCTACTTAACTCGAAATTTAAGTCATCTCTTTCACTCAACATGATGTTTGCTCACCTGATTGTAGCCTCCTCTTACATGCGTGGCCAAATTCTCATGGTTTTTTTTATAGATAGAGGGGATGTTTCTCATTCCCCTCCATCTCTCCATCCTTCATCCTATCTCCCTCGCCTTCTACTCAAATTTCTTCTTTTCTATCTTCTATTCTATGGCTATGTGACTACTGGGATGCCTTTTGTACCCCATCATCATCATTTCTTCCACTATCCTTTGCATATGTTTCACTATCAAGTTCCTCTTACAATTTTGTAATTTTTTAGCTCATATTCCTATTTTATGTTTCATTGGATATTTGTGTCATAGTCTATCTCTCTTCTAACTTTGACTGCAAGAATATCTGTGTGGGAATTTGACAAAGTATCCCCTAACCAGAAATGGAAAGGAAGTCAAATCATAAAGGAAAGGGACAATAGTGCATTCATTCCAAGGAAATTATTAACTTACAGAATGAGGTCACTCAGATCCATCTCCAACATGCTCAATTAGTTACATATTGGACAACTACAATGGACATCTTGATCACTAAGAGGAAGCAATTGCAATGAATGGAGGATGAAATTAGTGCCTTGAGAAGCCATATTGAAGAATGAAAATCCCAAGTCAACAAGGATCTCCATTAACTTCTTCTTATGTTATATATATCAACTCCTTAACTCCACCTCTTCATGATTTGAACATGGAACCTCCTAATGCCTCCCCAGCAATGGGGATAATAATCCCTCTCATTAGTCAATGCATGCATGAAAAAACTAATATATTTTTGGTGGTTTTATTTTTTGTATATAGTGTAGGAACATAACTCATGGAAAAAAAAATTGTGGTGGTATTGTATAAAAAGTAGGCCTTTGGGCCATACTGATAAGCTCAACCTGCTGGCAATTTTGTTGTATATTTGGAATTTTTTCTCTAATACAGATGCATATTTAATCTAATATAAATCCTCAGTTATGACTGAAAATAAAATTTTCATAATAAACTAACACGGATTCATTTTAATCCTAGACCTATCAAACATCAAGAAGTATCAAATCCCTTAAGATTGAAGCCTTTACTCAAGGTTTTTTACTCTAAAAAATGTTTTCACCTTAAGGGATTTATCATTCTAATTAGTTGATAGATTTGGGGTTAATATCATGCATGAAGTTTGATCTGATAACACTCTCCCTCACTCCAATACTGACATCATTTGTAGTTTTGATGCCATGCCTTATGTGTCGTCTTTTACTTATGGTAGCTATCTAGCCGATGTTATACACTATCTTTCTACAATGTGTATTCCTATCTGGAGATTTAATTCCACGTTAATACTTCTCTTCTAAATGGGGTGTGTTGGATAGCCCTTTTTCTACCCCTCTTGTAATTGTCATGTAAATCATGTAAATATTGTGGAAATGTAACACAATGACTGGATTAGAGGAGTAGAAATGGATTCAAAGTTTGAGGAGTTTCTTAGAAAGTGATTAAGCTTAGGTTTTTCATTTAATATGCCACCAGTTTTTTAACTGGGTTTAATGGCCTGCATAATAGGAAGGGAGATGGAGTATGGGCTTCATGAGTGGAGGAAAATACCCATACCACCTATGTCCTTGTGGACCATGTTGGGTGGTCAACACACAAGGGACAAGTGAGGAGTCGGGAAAGGAGGAAGTTTTGTGAGGAGAAAGGAGAGGATTCATAGGATACACGCTAAGGAGGTGTGGTTGTGATTATAGTGGAATACAAACATGGGATAGTGTGTTGTGGATGCATGTATGTCGGGCTAGGTATATTGGAATTGTGAGTGAATTCACGAGAATAAGAATGTTAGGAACAACATTGGCGCAAGAGCAGGAGTAGGATGAGGAGCATGGTTGAAAAGAAGTAAAGAGAAGAAAATGTGGAGATATTGTATATTCTAGAGGCCTGTAGGGTTGAGCAGGTGGAAACAAAACATACTCTAGTCCCCTAATTAGAAGAGGGAAAACTCTGTGTGCATTTAGATACCTATAGGGTTTAGTAGGTGGAGCTACCATGTACTCTGAATCCTTGTTAACACAAGTGGATACACTATGAGAATATTGAATTTGCGTAGCATTTAGTAGGTGGAACACCATGTGCTTTGGATTCCTATAAGTAGGTGGAACATCATGTGCCCTGGATTCTTGTAAGTAGGTGGAGACATCATGAAATTTGGATTCCTTCCTTCACTAGTTGATTTCCATTGGTGTGAATTTAATTGATCACTTAACTCCTCATGCTCTGAATCTAGCTTGAGGATGGTAAACTACAAAAAATATTTGTTGAAAATGGCACCAAGAAAGATTCTAATTTAATTTTCCTTTGAATTAAATTAGAAGAAAATTGTAATTCCACATCTCATGACAACTTGTACAAGTTAACTAAGTTAGTTTTACATAGTTGGTTCAGTTAATTCGAGTTGAGGGTCTAACTTGAGTCATGTAGAGTGGTTTCTACTTTTTAGAAGCCATGGTTGAGTTTATTTTGAGTTGCAATTAATTAATTCAGTTCATCCGAGTTAAACTCAGTTTAACTAGTTCCAACTATTGGAGGAACTAGTGGAAGGTCAAAGTGTGGAAGTGGAACTTGAACCACACTCAGTGATCAACCAAAGAACTGATATATCAACCATAAATAATTCATGCGTGTGTGAACTGAGAGTTACCCAGTTGATATTGGAGTTCAGGGGAAATGTACTATCAATTGTATAATCATCCAAATTGTACAGGTGGTGCATGTAGTCAAAGGAAGGCCCTTGATGGATTGGGCAGTATTGGATGGGGATTTCCATAATTAATAGCGTTTAATTACCCAAGGAAACAACACAAGGAAATAGGGACTTTTTCAGGCTTGTATTAGGTTAAGTATTTACCAGGACTAGCTTGTAGAGCAATGAGATAGATTGTGATATTGCAGAGGTTGCTCAGGCTTGAGCAAAGGCTTGTGATCTTCTCTATTTTTTGGACTAATGAAATATATATATATATATATATATATATATATGAGGGGGTTTTAGCTGTGTATTTCCCCTAGAAATCATTGTGTAATGTGTTGATTGAATTCTTTCTCTTGTATTCTTCGTGATTTCACGATCGTTTAATTGTTTTCGCAGTTGGTAGAATAGATTCAAGTATACTGTTTTAGTAAATTACAATTAACCATTTGAATCTACAAGGAATTTCTACATGGTATTAAAGCTAAAATGACTATAGAAGAGAAGAATACGAGTTTATTTTGTGCAAGTGAATCAAATTTGTTGTATCATTCTTTAGGGTCAGCAGGATGTCGTTCGATGGATTGAGACTTGAGTATTCCCTTGAGGAAATATTGAATTACATAGCTTGGAAGGACAAGATGGAAGAAAAGTTGGAAGATAATGGGTTGAAGGAGTTAATAGAAAATGGTATTCCTAAGCCTCTAGTAGCTAATTCTTAAGATCTGGAAACCTAGAAGAAGAATGTAGCAATGGCAATAAGGATCCTACTGGAAGGAGTTCAAGATCATATTGTCTTGAATCTCCATGGAAAGGAAACTCCATATGCAATGTGGAAGCGTTGATAAACTCGTTTCATAACAGCAGTGACCATAGGAAGCTAACATTGAAGGAAAATCTCAGGAAAATCAAGATGCAGAAGGGCGACACAATACTAAAGTACTTGACTAAGTTCATCCAATGTCGAGATGAGCTTGGAAGTGTTGGTGTGAAAGTTGTTGAAGATGATCTGGTCATCCTATTACTTCTAGGCCTTCCCAAGAGCTGGCACATCTATGAGGAATCAGTAAATGGGAGGGAGAAGCTACCAAAGTGGGATCGTTTGTGGTACAACTTGGTGCAAGAAGAGATTCAACGGAACACCAAAGATGGATCCTCATCCAAGCATGATGATGAGGAGAATTGTGTCTTAGCTGGAAAGGAAAATAAAGGGAAAGGGAAGACATCCCACTCCAATTTAGATTTTGGTCAGGCAGGAAAGAATAAGGACTTGTCGAATATTAAATGTTTCCACTGTCATGAGATGGGACACTATGCCACGAAGTTTTCACATGAGAAGGCCGAAAATAAGCTCTCAAGAGGAGCGGTAGGTGAAGTTATTGCTTCACAATTCAAGTTGGATTTCACCCTCATCGCATGCATGGTGACATCGGTGATGGGTAGTGTGTGGTACCTAGATAGTGTATCCTCATTCCATATAACCGAGAAAAAAGAATTCTTCAGCAACTGGGAGGAGAAGGACCTCCAGATGCACATCAAGATGGGAGATGATAGAAGGTATAGCGTGACCGACATCGATACTGTTACTTTTCATAGGGAGTCTGGTTCTCCTCTCACATTGAAAGATGTCATGTATTGTTAGGATATTCTGACACATAGGAAATAGTTAAGTATAACTTGGTCTAACGTAGAGTTAGGTAAAGTGTGTTTCTTTATTACGTACTTTTGTAACCTATAATCTGACAGTCATGATATGTAGTGATCTGAACGTTCATTCTCTCTTCGTTATTACTGACACTTGATCCATGGCTTAACACCTGATTGGCCCATGATCTCTATTTAAATAGCATGGAGGGTCATTTTTTCCGGTGACCATTTATGAGAGAAGCTTATGTAAGTTTTCTTTCTTTATATTAATAAATTGCCTAAAGTGGCCACATTGGCTCAGGTCATGTAACGTTTCCCTCTTCGAGGGTTTTAACCACATCAAATACTGGTGTACTGATCTGTGATCTATTAGTGAGTGGTTAATTTTGGTTTTTTATCTAAGGAACTTACCCTATAAATTCCTACATGGTATCAGAGATGTTTTGAGGGCCGCATCCATTGTTGATCCAAATCTAAAGTCGGTTTGACTACATGTGACTTTTGTTTTCCAGATCTAATATTTTTGGCCACTTTTGGGCCACGAGAATTGTTATGTTGTGTCCAGAGCCTATCTTCCAGTGAGGAACCCCTTTTGTTACATGCGAAAAGGTTTCTGATTTCTCAAGCTATGTCATTTTAGATCTGAAGTTATAATTTTTTTTTTGCAGTTATATTTATTTATCTCTCTGTTTCATTTCGGTTTATAGTCATTTTTTTCTATTTCCATATCTATACCTTCTTCTTTGTGTATTCTCTTTTCTCTGTGCTCTGTGCGATTTAGCAAACCAAAAACAAGAAGACAAGATTTTTCTCCTACGTATGCTCTTTCCCCGCGATTTTGTGCAATCTCGAGAAATCAGAAATAGCGAGAAAAATATTTAGTTTCCGGGCGGACTAACCAGAAATCTAACATTCTGCCGTAAGGCCTGTATATGTTTTTTGTTGTTTGCATGGTTTTTTTTTGCAGAAAAAACATGCACCTCAAAGAGCACAAAAAAAAAACCCTTCCTCCTTTCCAACAATTAATAAATCTTTTTACTAGCTCACTTGTTCTAACGTTATTTTATGAAAATAGAGGTCTTAGGTTGAAGTCTTCTTTTCAAGTTACTTTTTCATTAAAAAAAAAAAATCCAAGTTACTTTATTTGAAAAAAAGGTTTTTGGTCAAGTTATTTAAAATAAATAAATAAAAACGTGTAACTAATGTTTTAAAGTTACTTTATGTAATGGTGTTTCTCACCCATTATAAAAAGTGAGTCACTTAGTATCTAAATTCACTTTATCTTTTATCTAAGTTACAGACTACTTGGTCATTAGTACATAAAGTAACATTGTAAAAGTGACTATTACCTATTTATAAAAGTGGGTCACATAAAGTAGTTTAAGAAAAGAAAAAAGAAAAAAAGTGAGCTTATTATATTAAGTTTGGAAAGGGGGAGATTTTTTTGTTTTTAAGTACAAGTTCATCATCAACCTTCAACCTATCACGTGACTACTCGACATCTACTACAACTTTTCTTCAAAAAGACATAACTCCTTCATCCGGAAGCCATTTTTTTTAACCGTCCTAATTTTCTGTGATCTTTCCATTGGACCAGTTAGTTTCAACCTTTATAACTTCAGTTTTTAAAAATGGAAAGTACATGCAGGATTATTCTTAACATCACTAATTATTTCCAATTTCTATCCTACATGGTATACTTACTTAGAAGTAAAGGGATTTATAGAATAGCCTCGGGACTAGAATCTAAACTACCGATGAAGATAAACATGCTAAATGGGAAAATAAACAAGATCAAGCACGAGGGTTGACAAGAATGTCCATTTCTCAAGATCTTAGATTTCATATCCAATAAATTGACACCCCTGATGAAGCTATGAAAAAGCGAAATATTGTTTTTTTCATTCAAAATAAAATCAGAGCCCACCAGCTTGAAAATGAGTTGCTTACTTTGGACCCCAATAATTTCTCCTCTATTGAAGATTTTTTGTCCAAATTCAAGACCCTTAGGCTTCTCTTAGAAGGTTGTAAGGTAAAAAAGGAAGATGGTAATCTTATCTATTCCATTCTTGCTAAGCTAGCCCTCCATACTCTGTATTTTTTTCCGCTTCCATTCCACAAGAGAAGCCCTCATTTCTCAAGGAACACCCTACAAGCCCCTCTCTTTTGATTCCTTTTGCAATTTTTTGATAAGAGAACAAGAAAAACTCTTACACTGTGGTCTTATTAATACTAGAAACTCTTCTGAGAAAGCCTTAGTAGCCCAAAAATAACCAAACCCAAAGAATCCTAAGGAGTAGCATCCTAAAAAGAATAGTCCTAAACCAAATAAGAGTCTTAAGAAATCTCAGCCGCAAACTGCAAAAACAACTCAACAAACTAATACGAAAAATAAAAACAAAGGGAAGAAGACATATATACATTGCAACTTTTGTAATCATGATCACCACATAGAGTAAAAATGTTTTAAGAAGATGGAAGCCTTGGAAGTAGCAATGAAGAAGCACAACATCCATTTGGAGAACTTTTTAGCTTCATCTTCGGGAATGACACTTTCTACATGTGGTTTGCAAGTATCAAGACCTAGTTATGTATTGAATCTATATTCTTCTTCTCATTCTCATGAGTGGCTTATTGATTCTAGAGCCTCTTACCACATGGCCAAAAATAAAGCCATGCTTTCTTATTTAAATGATTGTAACGCCAAAAATATTTATGTTGGTGATGATAGATCTCTTAGTGTTGCAGGGTCTGGAACCATTCATCTAGATAATGGCCAGTTTAATGATGTATTATGTGTTCCTGCCTTGTCCTACAACCTTCTATATGTTTACCAGATAACTCATTCAGATGAAGGGAAAACCGTCGAATTCTCACCTCATGATGTTGTAATTAAGGACCTAAGAGGTCCTAGACATATTTTAGCTACTGACATTGCTAATGATTCCACAAGGTTGTATAAGGTTGACAACTTTGGGTCATCATTTCTTCCCTCCGTTTTTTTTGCTCATAATGATGATGTGAGAAAACTTTGGCATGAGCGATTTGGTCACTTAAACTATCACTCTCTTCAAAATCTATGTAAATAAAATATAGTGACAGGTCTTCCTACAATATCTTTCCAAGATGGTGTTTCTTCCATTTGTGTACTCAGAAAACATCATCAGGATAGTTTTGAAAAATGTGCCTCTTAGCACGCTTCAGCCCCTTTGTAGCTTATGCACAATGATTTATGTGGTCCACTTCCAGTTGTTTCTTTCTCTGGCTACAAGTACTTCTTAACTTTCATTGATGATTTTTCCAGACGCACTTGGGTATACTTCTTAAAACTAAAGAGTTAAGTTTGTAACATGTTCTTGGCCTTTAAAACCTTTGTTAAAAAACAATATGGACACCAAATTCTTAAGTTAAGATCTGACAATGGAGGAGAATATGTTAGCAACAAATTTATCAACTTTGCACTAAGCATGGAATTCAATTACAACATATTGTTTCATATACTCCACAATAAAATGGTGTAGCTAAAAGGAAGAATCACACTCTAAAATAAATGGCTAATTGTATGCTTCAATCTAAAGGACTTAGTCTTAATTTTTGGGAAAAATTAATTAATTGTGCAAATTACATAGTAAATCACTCTCATACTAAGGTTTTAAGGAATATCACTCCAGAATAAGCCGCGAGCTCAATCAAACCTGATGTAAGTCACTTTCATGTTTTTGGAAGTGAAGCTTGGGCTCATATTCCAGATGAGAAACATAAAGCCTTAGAACCTAAGAGTGAAAAATGCAGTTTTTTTGGATATTCTGAAGATGTCAAAGGACATAGACTTCTTCAACCCAAATCCAAAAATTTAATCATTAGAAGAGATGTAAAATTTGATGAAATATATCGCCCCGTGAGCCTAGTAGGGCGGGTGTGCCACCTTTGGCCTGTGAGCCTGATTCGACATATGTGCCATCTCTCTATATATCTTCTACTTCTGACAGAATTCCTTCTACTTCGGATGACGATAGCGAGGATGAAATCCTCCTCCACCTCCTCAAGATCTTCCTTCAGTTCCACAGCTTCCAAAATGGGTCCGCTCTACTCAGTATGCAACAGGTTCTCTTACAGGTGACCATTCAAATCAACATTGTACACGTTATCAGTTCGATAAAGCCTCTTCCGTATTGGCTCAAGTTCCATAAAATCATGATCCAGATACCTTTGAAGAAGCTTCAGGTCATCCAGATTGGGATGTAGCTATGAATGAAGAATATCGTTCCTTATTGGCAAACGATACTTGGGATCTTGTTCCTCTTCCAAAGGGGAGAAAACTTGTTAGATGCAAATGGGTTTACAGAAAAAATTTTGGACCAGATGGAAAAGTGGATAAACATAAAGCTCATCTTGTTGCTAAAGTATTTTCACAAGTTGAAGGCATTGACTATACTGAAACCTTCTCCCATGTTTCCAAAATGAATTCTATCTGCCTTGTTCTTTCCCTTGCTACCTCCTTTAAATTGGAATTCCATCATATGGATGTTAAATCCGGCTTCTTACATGGGGACTTGCATGAAGAAATCTACATGGAACAACCCCCTCGCTTTATCCAAAACGACTCTAACATTTTTTGTCGACTTAAGAAGTCTCTCTATGGTCTCAAACAAGCCCATCGGGCTTGGTATGATAAAAGGGATAGCTTTCTATTAGATAATGGTTTTTCTAGATATCATTCCGATAACACTATCTACACCAAAAAATTGGGTAATTCCTTAATCATCCTTCTTCTTTATGTTGATGATCTTATCCTTACTCGTAGTGATCTCAACCATATAAACCATGTGAATTCTAGCCTCAAAAAGAAGTTTGAAATGACAAACTTAGGACACTTGTATTATTTCCATGGTCTTGAATTCTTGCAATCCAAAGAAGGTATTACCCTTTCTCAGTCCAGGTATGCCTGTGATCTTCTATGCCACTTTCACATGGAAGACTATAAGCCAGCCCTTTCTCCCTTTCAATCTGGAGTCAGGCTTTTAGTCACTTTTACTTCCCCTAAAGTTGATGCTACCTTATATAGTCAACTTGTTAGTAAACTTATGTATCTAACCCATACCCATCCCGACCTTTCCTTTGCCATTGGTATTGTTTCTTAGTTTATGCACAAACCTCATGAAAGTCACTGGAAAGTAGCTAAAAGAATACTTCGAAATATTTGAGGTAAATTTCAATTTGGGATTCATTACAGTGCATGCATCTCCATTGTTGATTGGTTTCATTGATTTTGATTGGGTTGGTGACCCTGATGATCGAAATTCTACTTTAGGTTATGTATTCACTCTTGGTTCAAGACCTATTACATGGTCGTGTAAGAAACAAAGTTACATCTCTCTTTCTTCGGCAGAAGCATAGTATTGTGGTGTTTTTGAAGCCAGCAAGGAAGCCCTGTGGCTTCACCAAATCCTGTCTGAACTTGGTCTTCATAGGCGACATCTAACTACACTTTGCTTTGATAATCAAAGTGGCATTCAACTATGCAAAGATCCAATTCAGCATCAGCACATGAAACACATTAAGATACACATACACTTCATCAGAAAGCTCATTCATGATCATGTTATTCAAGTGCACTATTTTTCAACCAATGATCAAGTTGTTGATATCTTTACAAAGGCTCTCACAGAAGCGAAGTTTACCAAACTTGAATCTATGCTTGGATTTTAGGAAAGTTATCATTAAGGGGGGATAGGCTCTAATGCCTCCTTCTTTCTCCTATTATGTCACCTTTGTAAATCCTTCAATCCTATCCCAAGTTGTTCTTAAGGGGGGATGTTAGGATATTTCGACACATAGGAAATAGTTAAGTATAACTTGGTCTAGCGTAGAGTTAAGTAAAGTGTGTTTCTTTAGTATGTACTTTTGTAACTTATAATCCGATGATCGCGATATGTATTGATTCAATGGTCCATTCTGTCCTCGGTATTACCGACACTTGATCCATAGCTTAACACCTTATTTTTCCATGATCTCTATTTAAAGAGAATGGAGGGTCATTTGTTCGGTGACCTTTTATGAGAGAAGCTTATGTAAATTTTCTTTATTTATTTTAATAAATTTCCTAAAGTAGTCGCGTTGGCTCAAGTTGTGGAGTGCTTCCCTCTTCGAGGGTTTTAACCAGGTCAAATACTGGTGTAGTAATCTGTGATATGTTTGTGAGCAGTAACCTTTGGTGTATGATCTAAGGAACTTACCTTATAAATTCCTACATGTATGTTCCGAGTTTGAAGAAGAATTTAGTTTCAATTGCTATGTTAGAACACTGTGGCTATGATGTGATTTTTAGAAAATGAAATGTGTTCCTTCATTACATAGCCATGGGACATGTGAAGAAGATCATGGTTCAAGTGAAGAACCTCTAAAAATTAGATGTAGATGACTGTGTTTCTATAAGCACGAAAGTAGAGAAGGTGTAGAGCCGAGACATTGGTGAGTTATGGCATAGAAGATTGGGCCATCTACACCATGGAGCTTTAAATATCATGCAATATATTTCTACAAGACTTCCCAAGGATGCACTAGATCAGTGTGATATATGCAAAGGGCGTACATTGGGGAAGTACACCAAATCCACCATTCATGATAAGGACATTCGAGCGCAAGAAATCATTGAAAGAGTTCACTTAGATGTGTGTGGACCATTCTCGACACCCTCCATGGCCAAGCACAGATATTATGTGATATTTGTAGACATGTTTCATCTCATTTTACAAAGATCTTGGTTTGGGTTTAAAAAATTTTCTTCAAAGTTTGGATTTAAGAGCATTTCTTGGAAGTAAACTGATTTTTCAAAGAATTGTTTTGGGTTTAAAGAATTTTTTTGGAAGACATTTCTTGGAGGCAGACTGATTTTGCAACAAATTGTTTTGAACTTTAAAAAATTTCTTGGACGTACATTCAAAAGAAATTTCTTGGAGGTATGTACTTGTTTTGAGTTGAAGTAAATCTTTTGAGCTTCGTTTCATTTTTATAAGACATTTTTCTCTTGAATTTTTTAAAGTAGATGTTTTGGATTGGAGGATGTATTTTTTTGCAAAAAATTTAAACTGAATTTTTTTAAATTAAATCTTTTGTGATATTTTTTGTAATCGAGTTATTGTCTAATTTTTTGAAGGAAATTTTTTGAACTTCATACCCTATTATCATGGGAAATCGAAGAACTTGTGCGAGAAAATATGAACGAAAAAGAGACCCTAAGGAACGTAGAGAAGAGACGAGAAAATCTCACAAAAGAAAGTTAGAAGCCCTCTCAAATATTGAAGAGGAAAATCAACCTCAAGCAAAAATTGAAGCAGGTATGTAAATGTAAATATTATGATCTATTGATATATTTAAAATTTTCCTAATGTAAAATGTGAAGCTTAATTTTTATTTGATGAACTAATTTGAAAAATATTTTGTTTAATGTAAACAGACAAAGATATTCCTCAAAATATTGAAGAAGAAAATCAACCTCAAGCAGAAATTGAAGCATGTATGTAAATGTAAATATTATGATCTATTGATATATTTAAAATTTTCATAATGTAAAATGTGAAGCTTAATTTTTATTTGATGAACTAATTTGAAAAATATTTTGTTTAATGTAAACAGACAGAGATATTCCTCCAAATATTGAAGAAGAAAATCAACCTCAAGCAGAAATTGAAGCAGGTATGTAAATGTAAATATTATGATCTATTGATATATTTAAAAATTTCCTAATGTAAAATGTGAAGCTTAATTTTTATTTGATGAACTAATTTGAAAAATATTTGAAATTATAGATACATTTATTAATTTACTTATTTATTGAATATGTATTATTTTTTCGAATATGTACAGATGAAATCACTATCGATAATGAGATGTTAGAAAATGTTGACACTCACACATATGGAGATAAAAAACCTGACCATGTTATACGATATCGTGTTAACTGCATTTTTGAAAAGTATTTCTTAAATGAGCGGGTGACAGTTCAGGCTCAAATGTTGAAAGGTCTCCTATCATTAAAGAAATTAAAAGAAGCTACGACACTATTGGGTATTCGAAAATCAACCAAAGATAAAAAAATGAAGGAAGATGTGATAAAAAATATGAGTAGTGCTATAAATTCAATTAAGATATCTAGAGAGAAAGATGTTTCAATTGTACATAGAGGAATACAGATGGTAATGGTTTCATCAAGTATTCAAGAGAATCGTTTGGTAACATCTATGGCACGAGCACTGGGAACCTCGCGAAAAACTTTGCACAAACATCAGAAATTTCGGCTGCAAATAGATGGAAATGATGAACTCGCTTGTTGGAGAGCTATTTGTAGGCAACCATACAAAGATAGACTTGGAGAAAATGTTAAAAAAATAATATATGAATATTGGAAGAACAATTCGCGTGTTTCACCAACTGTAAGGCATGTGATACGAAGAAGAATAACACGAAATCAGTACGAAGAACATGAAAAATATCTCTTGGAAACCACTCAGATAGAGTTATTCAACAAGTTCAAAGAAGAGAATCGTCAAATTCATGTTTCACTCAGTGCTTTTGTTCAACAAAACCATGGTATGTAAAACCTATCACCGTACGCGACACTTGTTGCCGTTATCATGTGGAATTTGAGTTATATTATGACACATTCCTTGATTTCGGTAGAAAATTATGGAAGGATTCACCTCCTCCTTCCATTATCCGTGATTTCATATCTCAAATTCTATGTGAAAGAGAAAGCGATGAACTATTTTACAAAAAGAAATGTGTTGGTAGTAAAAAATGCGATGATTGTGGAAATTTGACTAAATTTCAAAACCAATATCGTATTGATATAAATGATCAATCATTGTCCAACGTGAAAGTGAAATGGAAGAGATATGAATATATTGATACATCGATTCAAGGTGCAAATAGTGTTAAAAGAATTGAATTACTAGAAGACGAAATTTTTCTAATAGACTTTTTGAGAAAGTTTGAGGCAGAAATTTACAAATACACCAAGCATTCCCATAGAGCTCGATGGAAAGACTTGCAATTCAAAAAATCTTGTGAAGTTTTTCCACCAGGGACCATTTTGTCAGTGATTGATTTTGTAGAAAACTACACATTTGTTCCACAAAAAGAAATTCAGAGTGAATACTATCATTCTAACCAAGTCTCCATGCTCGTCCATATTCTATATAGACATGCTGAACAAAATGTCGATCATATAGAAAGTACGAGTGAAAATCGACATATCATTAAAGAATATCACTTTTATATCAGTGACGATCGTACACATGATACATGTTTTGTACAACATTGTTTTGGAAAAATTTATGATTCATTGAAAATCGTGGAATAACATTCAATGAACATTGGATATGGTCAGACGGATGCGCAGGTCAATTCAAATCTGCACGATCATTCTTTTGGTTGTGTTGTCTTCATAAGAAAACATGCATTAAACATTGTTGGAATTTCTTTGAGACTGGCCATGGAAAAGGAGAACATGACGGTGCATGAGCATGCATAAAATGAGCACTTCGAAGATATCAAATGAACCACTCTGCAAGCCGACTTGTGAATGCTAAAGAAGTTGTTCAATGGTGCATCGCTGCTCTAAGCCATGAGAGAAACCCATCAAGAGAAGTGCGAAGGTACATTCAATTTAATTTATATTAGAAATCTAATTTTAAACATTGTACATTTATCATGCAATGATTATCTTTGATTGTATTTTGATATCATATTTACAAATTCTTCTTCTAATTTTCCATATAAAGGTTTTTCTGGCATATTGGATTCGAAGACATAGATAGATCAATTGGAAATGACGTTGAAACAATAAAAGGGACTCGAAAATTGCATTCAATTCAAACAAAGTCATCCAGAAATGTGTTTGCATTGGATAAAAGAAAATATTCTTGTTTTTGTGATGTTTTCATAGACAACACAAAATCCAATGACGTTTGTGAAAACAAAATGTATGTGAACGATTGGAAACATACAGAGCTAAATACAAAGGGAAAAATGTCTGTTGCATTGTTTGATGAAATGAAATCAGAGGAAACTACAATATCATCCGATGGTGATAGATTTTCTGATCTTGTTAGAGAAGGTAACATTTGAATTACTTTCTAATGATTTAAAAATCTAGAAATAAATTTAAACATGTATAATTTTGTTAAGTTTATTTTATTGTGCACGAGATGTTTTTGTTGTAATTGCACCTATTGACAACGATGAAAATGTGAAGTATTATTTGATGCGTTGCACTGAACGAAAAATGAAATTATTACAAAACTATAATGATCATGGATTTCAATATGACAGAGGGTCTATTATACTGAAAGGTTATTTTTTCAGACAAACTAATCAAAGTGGAGACTTTGTTTACTTTGAAGACTATGAACCCGATTCCATAAGTTGTCAATATAATCACTTGTTCTGTGAAGCACACATAAATTTGATAGAAGTTCAATCAAAGAAAAAATCAATAATTAAGAGATGGAAAATGTCAAAATCCGATCATGAACGGATTATTGAAGATGGAATTCCATTAGAATTTTTTTGAGTGAATTGTCCAACAATTTATTCTCTTTGGATTAAATATGTTTTATAACATCCAGTACTAAACTAAAAATTGAGCTGCTTATGTTATTTGTGCAAGTGTTTGCACATGTACAAATTGTTTTGGTACAAGCACGTGCTCTAGTATCAACTGAAAGTAGCTTTTCTATACATGTGCATTGATGAAAAATGTTATATATATATATATGTTCTAGAATGAAATTAATTGTTCTAGTTTTACTATGTGCATTGATGAAAAATTATTTATGTACTCAATATATATGTTCTAGAATGCAATTAACTGGAACTAGTTTTTCTATGTGCATTGATGAAAAACTAGTTGGATTTTCTGGTAAAAAGTATGGACACAATGTAAATAAATCATCTGCAGTATAGTTTTGTAATAAAATTTCTTTCAGACAAGAGACTCGGAGCACTTCTCTGACTTTTGGTGGGATATGACCCACATCTCTAATCCTGATTGAAAATCTAGTACAAAATTTGCTTGGCCAATGGTCGGATATGTTCAATGTGCATTGATGAAAAATGTTACTTGTCTTGGATAGATATGTTCTAGAATGCACAATTAATTGTTCCAAGTAGTTTTTCTATGTGCATTGATGAAAAACTAGTTGGATTTTCTGGTAAAAAGTTTCCATAATGTAAATAAATCGACAAGGCTACCTATTTGAGTGCATTAACGACATTGACCCAAATTCAACAAACATATATATATGTACTAGACTTATATTTCCAATCAAAATTAAAGGGATAATTTGTACATATATCTACTTCCTTAAACTCTTTTTTCAATTAGAGCTCAATTGATACATGGTTAGTTGCATTGAAAAGCTATGTTCTTCCTATTGGAAATTTTTTCATTTAAACAAAACTACATGGAGAGATCAAAAGCAAACTTAAAATTCCAAATGTACTTCAACCATCCAAAAGGGATTTGTGCAACATTACTTGACATGCCATGCCAATTATAGTGAACAACTATCCAATAGAAACATTTAAAATTGTATACCACATGTGCCAAATGTAGATTGAAACTATCCAAAACTTTAAAATTTTAAAAACTTTTGATAATATATCGTGCAACATTAAAACATTAAACATCGCATGCGAAATGTAGATTGAAACCGTTCAAAACTTGAGTTTAAAAAACTTTTTGATCATATATAGATCGTTACTTCACATGCCATGCCAATTATAGTTCAACTAGATGGACAATAGAAACATTTAACATTATATACCACATGTGCCAAATGTAGATTGAAACCATCCAAAACTTTAAGTTTTAAAAACCTTTTGATTATATATCGTACAACATTAAAACATTAAACATTTAAAGTTCATTAAATGTCACATGCAAAATGTAGATTGAAACCATCCAAAACTTGAGTTTTAAAAACTTCACATGCCATGCCAATTATAATTCAACTATCCAACAAAAACATTGAACATTAAATATCACATGCCAAATGTAGATTGAAACTATCCAAAACTTTTAACTTTTAATTTAACAAAAAAATATAGATCACAACATTACTTCACATGCCAAATGTACTCCAAGCATCCAAAACTTAAATTTTAAAAACAAAACAAATTATAACACATGTCATTACATAACATGTCAAATGTAGTTCAGATGACAACATTAATTTATAGATGACAACATTACTTCACATTCACATGCCAAAAGTACTAAAACCATCCAAAAATTAAATAAAACAAATTATATAATAACAATGTAATAAAATATGTCAAAAAATTGTAAATCTCACAAGTATCAAACTGTATCAAGTTTAAAAAATTTTAAAACCATCTAAATTTTGAAATCAAATCTACTGTAAATCATGTCCATCAAATGGAGACGAATCTAGCGTCTTCCCTACTAGGGTCTCAGTTTGCGCCCTATCATGTGAATGGGAAACCTACATACACAATGCACATGTACTTTAACATTAAAATTTGATGTTTTAAAAATGAATGAGAATATATATATCTAGAACTTCATGTAAAAAACAAAATATAACAAAAAAATCATGCAATACCTCATGAGGTTCCCTCTCCATTTGATGAACAAGTTCTCCCATAGGAACATCTGCAGCGGTAAACTGTACAATATACATGTACTATTAAATATATATATATATAATTTATATAAATTAAAAACTTTCAAATGAAAATGCACATGTACATATATATAAACTTATTTTCAATAATATTAAAAAAAGGAACTAAAGACAACTTGTTTAAATGCTGTGGATGTTCCTATCTCCATCGCTAGAGTCTGCGGATTAAAGAAATCTTCTATAGGAACCTAAATTCAAAAAATTTTAAATAACTCAATATATATATATATATATATATATATATATATATATATATAACTCAATTTTTAATGGAACTTTTTGAGGTAGAATATATATATATATATATATATAACTTTTAAACATAAATTTTAAACTTGTGAAAAATTGTCCATACTTGTGGCTCATCTCCCAAGGAAGTAGAAGGTACATCTTCCAAGGAAGAAGAAGGTACCGCCATCCCAAAAACATCGGACGTAATCGGTATCTGTTAAAACATTTTATAAAATTATATATATACATACATGTACATGTGTGCACAATTATTTATTTTAAAGTCACTTAAAAAACACTAACATTTGCCAACATATCTTGATGGTCAGACCCATCTGCATTGTTTGAACCAGAGGTCCCGAACGTGATATTAACATTTTCATCACGCATCATGTGTGAGAACTGCAAATGGTGTTTTAACACATAATCATACATTTTTGTTAGATTAATGCACACATACAAATAAATGTATACATGTACATACACATGTATTTATTACAAATTGTACACATGTATATGTAAAAATAATTTCAAACCCTAAGGTCACTAACACATACCGTTCTAGTGCCCTCTTCCTCATGAAAAATTAGGTCTTGCAAACCATTGCGAATTTTTTTTGCATATGTTCGGAGATCTTCAACATTCATGTTGTAAATCTCCTCATCTGTACAATAAACAAAATTGGCACGTGCATTTTCACATGCTCTTTATCGATTTAAAAAAAGATCGACTCCACCCAATCTGCTATGAACATTGTCGATCATAACATCCCTTGCTTCTCGACTTATTTGATAAGTCGCATCCATCTCTGATCGCAAAGTTTCGACTCGAAACGGTCAACTCACCAATGGCAGCTCAGGGTGAGGCAACTCCACATCTCGCTTAGCATCCTTACGGTCATATAATCGACCTTTCCCTGGGCCAAAAAATTCTGAAGGAAGATCATTGTAATTGGGTTTCATACCCAAAAAAAATTCTACATAAAACATTTGTGCAAAATAAACATGAACCTCATCGTTCCATGGAAGCCTTCCATAGGCCGCAAGGTGCCTATCATACAAATAACAAGCTATGTCTGGGTGCTTGAAATACTACACCTTCAACATTTTTCTTTTTGGCCCTTCCTTGTAATTAAACATTGACTTGGCCACTTCTTTTGTAACTTTTTGTTTTACGTCCTCCCATTTATCGGGACCCATCAATGTTTCTTTTCTCTTTCTCATCATTTCTACAAATGAATCAGTGGTTGGCCCAAGATTTCTGTACACATTCACCATTTCACCCAATGAATGTGTAACTATTTCAAGGCTTTGTCGACTCTCAGCAGGTAGAGACAAAGCCACGAGATCTCTTTGCAATTTTGCATGAAGTCTTTCACACCTTTGTAAGGTGCATTCCGCCATGTTGGTTTCCCATGGTATATTAGTAATATCGGCCGGATAAGTTGTGCTAGGTTGGCAGCCTTCTTCTTGAATGTAGCGGGCTGCCCTGCGTCTATTTTGACCACTAGTTCGAACATTTTCGGCCTCTGCATCAATATATATATAATTTCGTATATTAGAAAAAACACGTGTAAAAAAAGTTGTACAAATTTAATGAAAAAATATTGAAATTGATGGCAACCTTGACGTTGTTGGTTAACATCTTCTCCAACATGATCCTGCTGAGAACTAGACCCAGAATGACGCTGTTGAGAACCACACCCAAAATGACCCTGTTGAGAACCAAAAGCCGTTGATTGGCCTTCGGGGGAATAAATATCACCCCCTTCATGCAACCTGCTACCACTCATACCTCGACCGGTTGAACCATGGCCACACTCCATGGATGGAGTAGAAACCCTTCTCCTCTTACCTCCTAAAAATTAAAATATGAAACTTATTAACACCTAATTTAACTCACAAAGTTAATAAAAAATCAATTCCATATGTACACACATGTATGGAGATTTAAGATTATATTTAAATACTGTGAACATCCCTCGATCCCTGAATCTCCATATGGGATTCGGCTGATCTTCGTCGTTCATCCTCCATGATATATATCTATTTGTCGACATTTACACAAAATATATTTCAAAAAATCAATTTGTAATTTAGTATACACAAATTATGTAGAACACAACTTTCAAAGCAATAATTGATCGTGTGAAACTAAATTTAATCGAAAAAGAAATTATAAAAAGGATAAGTTCACCAAATTGCGCTTTACATGGTGGGAGCACACTTGGTATAAAATTTACCACTTATACACTTTAGTTTGTGGGAGAAATGACACATGTACATAGTTTACCTTAAATTTGTTGTGTTTTATGGATATTAAAATGAAGAAATTCTATTTAGATCCATTCCAAAGATTGACTGTAGGGGAATTTACTAGATATGTCACCTTTCATAAAATATGAGATCCAGAGGCTACCTGGCCCTTTACAAACTCTGCCTATAGAACTTGTAGAAGTAAACACTAGAGGCATTAACAATATCAAAGAACGCTTTCATGCTCAGACATGGGAATGTGTCTCTTTCCCTATGCAAAAAATAGTTCAAGGTAGTTAATCTTCATAGACACATCATCAAGCAGGTCAATGTGATCATCCCCAACTTACTTTTCATGAAATTAGGCTTGGAATCCTCTACAACCTGGTGGATGGAGATGAATGGGAACTAGGTCAAGGCCTTTACAAAATACATGCTAGTGAATAACACTTACTGGGTTATGCCAACAAATAAAGAGGGAGAAATTTTTTCTCCTCGAGGTTATCCAATTGGGTGTGTAATACGAAATTCACCCATTTCCTACAGGTTTCTCTCTTAGGTTACAAAGTGTCTTCCACCTTATTAGTTATATATTTTTCAATTTCTCGTGGATTCCTTGAATTTTTTCCCCTACCATCTCCCTCTCTCACTCCCCAAATTATTGTCATCAAACATGCCCCATTGAGGATCTGGAGCAATGTTTGCACCATACTTAGAACTGTCATTGCTGCTAATTGAAATTGGAGAGTCATGTATACTATATTGCTTGCTTAAGTGGCTCTTACTTGGACAATATCCTGAGATGAGTTTGACATGATGGTCATATGAGGTTGGAAGCTACTTGGTGTAATTTTCCTTAAATCTTCAAAAAAATAGAGCAAAAATGTCATTTTCGATCATTTTTTATTAGCTTCTGCATACAACAGATGTTATCACAATTGAAACAAAATCATGTTCCATGAGCATGAATTATGAATGTCGCAAGCCAAATTACAAGGAAATTTTCATTCATTTTAGGCAAAAGAAGGCTATGACATTAAGGTCCATGCTAGAAAAAATTATGCAAATAAGGTTGCTAAGTCTTGATACTTACCATGTGTTTCAAAGCCATAACAAAGGTTGGCTTTGAGAGTGTCCTCCCAAAGCCCTGTCTTGAGATGAAATTTAATTCAATTTCTCTTAGAGTTGCAAGGTGGAATTGATAGAACTATTTGATTTCTTTACAATAAATGGATATCTCCTTTCATATATACCTTTATCTACCATCTTATTTCCAAGTGACATGGGAATTTTCACATTTTGAATGCCATTACCATGTAATTTGGTAGTCTGCTAGCTAGACCTATCACAAGTAAGGTTTTCATACCAAACTATTTCTCTTGCTCAACTCAGTGACCATGACTCTCTTCTCACACTGCTTACCATAAGATCTTCAATTGTACATGTCACGCAAAGTTGGGAGTTCTAGGTCTACACCTATTAGGTAAAGTTGTATTTTATGGCATTGTGGTCCTTAAATTTGGAGGTGTTCCACCTGAAAAAGTAGGCATTAAATATGGATGAAAAGGATTTTTTTTAACTTTGATAGAATTTCCTTGTGGAATTACTGAATTTCTCGACGACATCATGCTAGCTTTGCTCAGAGAAGAAGGTTTAGAAGACGTTGAAGAAGTTGTAGATTTTGGTGTTGTCACTGAATGTTTCTTTGTTGTTGGACTTTATCAAGACACAATTTAACTTTATGAGCAGATTGAAGACCTTGAAGAGGTTTTAGATTTTGTTGTTCTCACTGAAGTTTTTTGTCTAGTTTTGTTTCTTAAACCATCATTTCCATAGGACATTTTTGGTGAATAGATTCTTGACCTTGATGAGAGGATATGATACCTTAAAGAGGCTACATCTTTTGGTGACGTCACTAATTGTTTCTCTATTATTATGTTTGTTAAACATCTCGCTTAGGGCGAGGCAACGCCACATATATTGTACAGTTTATGGGAAAAAAATCAATATGTAGAAATATTCACTTGGTTTTTATAATTGGATAGAAGAATGACTTAAAATGACCTTGTATGTCTTCTCATTTTAGAGCTGAAATTTTTAGGAAGGATTTAAGTATCCACCTTTCAAGAATCACTAGAAGAGGTTGATAAAGAATATAGGAAGACAAAAAACTAACCAGTGGTGTAATAAATAGATTTCTTGGGAGGTAGATTGGCATATGGACTTTTGGTAGCTAGAACTTTTCCAAATAAATGAATGTATTTGAAAACAAAACCTCTAGTTTATTTTGGTTTAGACAAGGTCTAGAATTTGAAAAGTGAATTCCCTCTTTCTTCCTCTTACATGTCCAATGATCGAAATCTGGATTGAGGGAAAAAAATTTCCTAAATAAAAATTTTGCATTTTATTTGTTGTACACATGAGTTTTTAAAAGCTAATTAACTCATAAATTTCTCACAAAATACACTTAAATCTTGACACAAACCCCTTCCCAATTGGCTAACTTTAGACGATCCTAAACACATTTTTATTTAACTAATGAGGGAGATAGCCCAATAAAACTAGTTTTTCCATATTCAAATCAAGTTGGTATCAAAGTAAAATTTAGCTCATTTTAGTCAAGGTTAGTTAGAAGAATTAGCTATTGGTTTCTGTCTTCAATTTCCTCTAAAAATGAATGTGTACGTGCTTTTGAGAGACACACTAGAGGAATAAGGTCCAAATTTTTGATGAAAATGTGCTATGAAAGTAAAGGGTTAAAGACAAACATGTACAAGGCATAGTTGAGCCAAATGTTGTTGAGGAAGGGCCTAATTATTTGGGTCTTGGTTATGGAAAACATGATGGAGAATGCTCCAAAGCCAAGGAGGCACATGAAGCTGTTCCAAGAAGGAATTTTATTTCGTGTTCATTACCTCAAGCTCGTGAAGTTTGTGTTCATGATGAATGGAAAAGTTTGACACCCACTTTGCAAGAATATTTTAATAATCATGCAGCTAATGAGAATGTAAAAGAAGAGGATGTTGAAAGCTCTAGAGTCCTTGAATTCATTGCTAGTATTCAGAGGAGAGCCACTACCTCATCAAATTCACCTCCTCAAGAAGGCGACAACAGTGAATGTTCAAGGTATAAATTTGCCTTTAATCAAATTGCTTTTGATTATGATAAACATGGTAAATATTCACATAAGACATAGAAAGAACTTGCACATGTTCCTTTTGTGGTTTGAATAATCATAATGCTTATAGATGTTGGAAGAAGATATCCATGCACATTGAAACTTTCTAAATAAATGAGGAAAAAATTAAAAGGCCCATTGGACAAGGAAAATGATGTTGAAAATAAGATGCAATTGTTTATTACTCATTGCCATAAGAAAGGTCACCTTGTAGACAAGTGTTGGACTTTGTATCCAACAAGTCATCCACAACATTTGAAGAAGGTGGAAAGAGATAATGACAAGAATGGAAAAGAGGATTCCATAATTGATGAGGGTCAAGATGATTCACATGATGAAGTGCAGCTAAAAGAAGCACCATTGAAATGGTTTGCTAACAGATGGTTAGATTTCTTATCCAATTAAGGCCTAGCATGTATTTTGATGTTTCATGAATTTCTTTGAAAATTCAAAGTATGGTGCATGTTGCATGAAGCAAGATGTTGAAAGTAGAGTTATGTTGACACACTTAAATGCAACAAATATGGAAATTTGTACCTGAGCTCTATTATTTGACTTGAGAGTCGGTTGTTTGAAGAGGCATGTTTTGTCGATTTGTGTTTGGTTGATGGTTTTGTACACCAATATGTAAGAGTACATGGAGATATTCACATGATGTGATTTTTTTTTCTTTGAAGGAGAAAAATGATATGTCAGCGAGCTATGTTTCTTGCATGATGTGTTTTCAGTTTGATGGTTTTGTTTGTGACAAGACGTCACAAGATTTTGGGAAGGTCCACTCTTGAGCGAGAGCCTCATGATTACAACCTAATCATGAGAGTCAAATGGGAGTGCATCCTTATTTTGAAAACAAATAGGATTCTAAGCTACCTAGGACTCAAACCATTATTTTTAAATTTGAAATATCATGGTGTGTTGTTTCAATGCCTGAATCCAAAACCCTAACATAAATTGTTTTATTCTTTTTTTGCAGGATTTAGTTGGTTATATTAAAAGTCGGTTGAATTTAAAATTCTTGGCTTAGTGGCATGAACCAAACATATTGTGTATTAAATGAGGAATTTTGCTCTCCCAATCATTTCTAAATCACCCATATCACCAAGAAAACATGTTTTAAAAGAACATACTTTGGTATGGGAAAGACCTTAGGTTTAAAATATTATAGGTTTTTGATATGGTTGAGAGAATGTGGAAAATAGAATCCATAAACAAATTATTTTTCAAAACATATTACTTTCAAAGTATCAACAAGGAATGTACAAGGGTGTTCAATGAATTAATGCTATTTATTTAAATTCCATGATGTATATCTTACTCATAATTTTAACAAATTATTAAATAATGATCTAGATTGGATAATTATATTATTTGTCATATATTTTGATGCTTATAGAGTGAAAAAACTGAAAGAATCAACTTGTAGGGTCATTTTAATGGTGGGTGGAAAATTGGGATCTAAAACCTTTTGGAACTCTCATTTTGAGGTTTTAAATGATATTTTTGGGGGTCAAACGATTTTTCCTTGTGCCGAAATCTTGACCATTATTCTACACTCAAAGACATATATCCAATGGTGCAAGAAAAACATCAAATGAAGTTCATTCAAAATTTATGCCTTTAGTAAGTTGACCTATATCACGTTGACCACCATGGTACGAGAGAATGACATTTTAGCCCCATTACTCATGCATAGCAAGCTAGCTACATGTGGAATTTTAACAAGACTCTAAAAGGTCTAAAATCACAAACCTCGTTAATGGTTGACGGAGTCAAATATTACACCTAGTTGGCTATCACGCTATGTTAAATACTTCGCCACTAGGAGGAATAAGAGTTCCATTTTGTGTTATTGTATTTTGTTCCATAGTTGAAAATACAACTAGGAGTGTGAAGTTAGAGAGAAAAATGTATGAAGTTAAGTTTTTATAGAAACCTTACACGCCAAAAGTCTTAGCTAACTCTAGAGAGATTACCTTAAACATATTTTCCATACTAGAAAAGAGAGAGTAGAGCATGTTTACATTTTAGTGTTTTTTTTCTCCCATAAGGATTTCCTAGGGAAAAAGAGTCTAGAGCATCATTACTTTTTAGGGTTTCTTGTCTCCCATAAGGATTTCCTTGGGAAATAATTGTGTTGATTGTCTAGAGATATGTATGTGTGTGTTTCATTATGTTCTCTATTTCTTACGTTGTGTTTCATTATGTTTTATATTTCTTACATTTATGCCCTCCTATTTTTCTTTCCAATCAAGGTTTATAAAGTAACATGACAAACAACATGAGACTTGGAACAATCATTTTCATTATCTATATGGAAGGCAAGAAGGATTATATCCCCTTAAGCTTAAACTTATGTAGTTTGTCAATTTTTATCATATATTTTTTGGTAAGGGTAATTGTTTTTTATCTATAGTAAAAGTCATGAGTTCCCCAATTTTACCTTAAATGTAAAGCATGATTCTAGGATTACTACAATTTGTACTTGGTTTTTTATTGTGATGATGCCCTGTCTCAATCACTTGGCCATATCTCTATGGGTAGTTAAATCTTTATAACAATACTTAAGTAATATTTATCTATTTGTATTATGTGAAATGTAAAAAATGGTATACTATTTTTCATAAAATTGGGTTGAGTTTATCATATATTTCGATGAAAGTTGATTATATGACACATTTTCTTTAAAAGGATCTAACAATTTTGTTAAGGTATGAATTTGAAATTTTGTGTGGCTCTCTATCAACCTTCACTTCCTCATTTCTATAAAAAATCTACTTGCTCATTCGTATACCCACTTTCTATTCAAATGCATGATTTTTGAACTATCGGTAACTATGTTTTTCCACACAGGAAAATTATATGTCACATTTTATACTAAAGTTCTAAATATTATTTTGAAGTTTGGATTACTGTTATTCTTTTATATAATTTAACATTAGATATAAGTTTAAATTGAAAGCTACTTAGATGAAATATAGCTTAGATATGGAATTTGCAAATTATTATCTATTTATTAAACTAAAGGACATAATTATTACACATGTTTAATTTACATTCAAATGCTTCTTTGATTTATCTCATATAGCTTAATGTAATGCTAGATATATAATTTAAGTTGAAGGCCCATGAGATAAATATGACTTCTATGTGACATTTGTATTGAATCATCTATTTGTTGTCTTATATGAACATAATTGGTACGCATATCTAATTTGCATTACTAATATGTCATGCTTCTTTAATTTATCTTTTATAGATGACCGGAGCATCCCTTTTTAATCTATCCCTTTTGACTTCGGATATGTGGGCAATATTCATCCGCATATTTTTCTATCATAAAGAAGTGACTAAAATTGTAAATTCCATTTGTGTCAATGTTAAGGTTAAGCACATGGATTAAAGTTTTTATATATTAGATGAGGAGGCTATGTATTACATATGGTCTTGAATGAGCTTTTGGACTCTTTAGATATATATCTAAAGATTCCAAATGCTCATTCAAGACTATATGTAATACATAGCCTCCTCATCTAACTTAGCCAGGGATTTGCAATACTATATTTGAGTTGGCTAGCTCCATTTCAAGATATTATAATGTTAGATTATTATTTCTATAGATTTTGATTATGGTAGTAAAATGTTACAAAAAACTAGAAACTGTACAAATAATATTATCTAGATATATGTAAAAAGGACATGGTAGAGAAGATCAAACAATAATAAACTTTTCATAAATAGTTTAGATAAAAATACATTTTCTAATTTTGATTGTAAATTCTAAGGCTTAAAGCAATAATTTTTCTAATAACTTTTTTTAATTATTGAAAATGTTTCTTTTTTATTTTTCTAATAACTTTTTTTAATTAATAAATAAAAAAGAAACATTTTCAATCAAAATCACATCCAACACATAATAAAAATAATTTAAAACAATTTAAAACTTCATACACTATATGACATGACTATGACAAAGAGCATAAAAATATACAATCAAAAAATACATACAATGCATCCATTACATTGGAGTCTTCAGAACATACAATGCATACATTAAATTTGATGGAATTATTCACGACACAATTGGTGTCATTTGTTCATAAAAAATTGTTGAATATGAATGTGAAAATAAGGAGGTTGAAATAAGGAGGTTTCACAATGGCTTTGCAGAATTGAGAATTTAAAAATTGTTTTTGTAGGTATTGCTTATCCACATATATATCGTGAAAAGAATACTATTGCAGATGAATTGTCAAAGCAGGGGCTGAAGGCTGTTTTTGGAAAGATTAATTACCAGCTATATAACATGCAGGGTCTTCAGGCTGAAGGTTCAGTCCCGATCATTTAAGTACAGTGGGGTTCAAGGAGGCTGTGTTTTCAGATTTCAGGTTTAATATGTGTTGTTACTTTGACAGTAAAAAATTTGTTGTCCCTTTTTGTATGAGTTGTTCCATAGATCCTTCTACTGTCACTTTTTGGGCTCTTCAAGGGCAGGGATAACATATTTTCTCTTTTTTGAAATGGTATTTTTTAAGCTGTATTATTTCATTTTATCTTTGTTCGTTATGTAGCGAAAATCTGACATATTCAGTAACTTTGGGAGTGGAGGATCATGATAAAAATGCTATGTAAAGTCCTTGTTGTTTTGTTCCAGGGTATTTTTCTTACTGACAAAAAAAAAATAAGGAGGTTGAAATTATGTGTAACCATTAGCAATCTATTTTAAAGGGAAGTGGTACTCAAAATGGAAAGATTTAAAGGAAAAACTGCAGAGTTAGGGAGCACGCTGAGGGAGCTAGAAATGAATCTGCATAGGGCTAGAAAAGGGAATCCACCACGCTCCAGTTATCCAGAAGGGAAGTCTTCTATGAGAAACCAGAGTCTAGAAAGGAGAAAAAAATTTGCAGATACCAAGTTGAAGATTGTGAACATGAAAGTAAACATGAAAATAAGAGAAGACATAAATCAGTTACGTGGAAAAAATAATTTTAGTTTCCTTGTACAAGAGCCACGATGTTCCCATTGAGAAGATATTTCATAAGTTGAGCAAGAATACAAATTGGCAATGAAGGTAGATCAAGAATACACATCCTTAAAGATTCACGACTTTTGTTTTTCCTTGCTATTTATTGAGGAGGATACATGCAAGAAACAGTAAAAAAATCTAATCGATTACTGGAGAATCCCACGATCTGCATTTAGAAGTCAAAGGCGACAGAGGCCAAATCCTGAAAAAGAAATGAAAGATAGGAAGAAAGGGAGGAGTTTAAGATGTTAGTGTCTGTATCCTAACTATTATTATTTAAGCGTTCAAACTATTCGTTTTTGTTTTAATTACTAATCATTAATCCGACAATGTGAAAATCTTCAATTGTATAAAATTTGATCTGATACATAATCCCCTCCACGTAGTTTAAAAGCACTATCAAGTCGAGACATTAAGCACTGTCAAGTTGAGACATTCTCTTGATACATAATCCCCTCCAAGTAGTTTAAAAGCATATTCAAGTCCTGAAATTAAGCATTGTCAAGTCGAGACATTATCCTTGCTCCTAGCTCCCGGCTTTTCGTACTTCAGAATTTATTAAAAGAGGGAGTCCATGCACAAGCTATGACATTACAATAAGTTCGAGCTCAAATTGGCATTCATAAAATGGATTGCAAGAGAACCACGAAGGCAGGAGACAACCAATGTGGAGGAGGTTAAATTGTTGTTTCAAGTCAAACCTAATATAAAACTAATACAATTTAACACAACAAACAGAGCTAAAAAACAAAAAATGGAACAGTTGATCAATTTTTTGTTCATTATTCCTACTTAAAATTACTGTGGAAAGGATTCATACAAGTTGCAAGAGGTTTGCTCGAACATACCTGATATACAACAACAACACCGCGGACGAAACGAGCAACGAACAGAGCAGTGAACAATCACAGACGGGAGGAGCAACACACTGATGGGAAAAAACGCGCGAACAGAGCAGCAAACAATCGCAGACAATGCGCGAATAATCAAATTGGTAAACAAACCAACATCACGGGCGATTTATTTATAAAAACTAGTTCGGCCGAACTTTTTTAAAAGTAAAAGTTTGGCTGAAATTTTGTTAGAAGTTCGGCCGAACTTTTGTCGCCGGTTTTCCCAGCTCCGACAAAAAAAAAAATTTCCCACGCTGTCAGTGTGTCGTCAATCTAAACAGAATCACGAGTTCGGCCGAACTTTATAAGAAAGTTCGGCCAAACTATTGTCAAAAAAACATTTCGGCCCCCGATTCTCACAAAAGTGTAACCCAGCTTCACGTTTCCGCCCAAATGATTTCTCATGTAAGTGTTGGATATTCTTCATGTAGAAGAAATACCACACATTATCAAAATTTTGTGAGTTTAAAGCACTTCTTGAGAAAGACACATGTAGGAAAGTGAAGGCTCTCAAGAGCAATAATTGTGGATAATATGTGTCGAATGAGTTCAAGAACTTATGTGCATCAGAAGGCATTCGACCCAAGTTAATAACACCCCATAACCCACCACAAAATGGGGTTCCAAAAAGGAATAACAAAATTATTATGGGATCTTCATGGGCGATGTTGCATGATTAGGGCCTATCATTGCACTTATGGGATGAAGCATGCAACACAACGGTATATGTGTAGAACAAGAGTCCTCATTGGATTATTGAGATGAGTACACTAGAAGAAGCTTTTTCAGGTAAGAAACCATATGTGGGACACTTCAAAATATTTGTTTCATTAGTTTACTGTCATGTTTCCAAGGATGCACCGAAAAATATAGAACCAACGACTAAGTTGGGAATATTTGTGGGGTACAATGATACACCTCACAACTATCGAGTGTACCTTTCATCTCACAAGATGAATTTTTTTTGCAGATATGTGAAATTCGATGAAGATAAGTCCATGAGAATTTCCCTTGAGAGGGAGCTTCAATTGCATGGAGATGAGGAACTTTTAGCTCCAAAGGAATAACCTCAGAATGATGTGGAGCAGCCACAAGTAGAGGAGCAGAGAGTGGAAGCACCCACTCATGCAGATACATCCAGTGATGGAAGGAAGCACACCATAGAGGGTGATATGTTGATGCATGATGCTAGAGAGAATGTGGGAGAACCCACATCAAAATGCGGGTAGAGGGGTCACCAGATCGGTATATTGGCTACATGGATCTTATGGGCGAGAGTGTATAGACTGAGACATCCTCATTTGAGGAAGAAGTGTAGAAACCAATATGGGTTGATGCCATGGTAGAGGAGTATGACTCCATTATTAGGAATAGTGCATGAGAATTTGTACCAAGACTAGAGGATAAGTCAATTTTAGGATCCAGGTAGATCTAAAAGGTGAAGCAAGCAACAGATGGGAGTTTCAAGAAACATAAGGCCATATTTGTGGCTAAGGGGTTCTCTCAGGTGCAAGGAATTTATTACGAGGAAACCTTTGCTCATTAGCAAGGTAATATTCAATCAGATTTATTCTAGCACTTTTAGTGCAGATGGGATGGAAGATACATCAGATGGATGTGAAGAAAACTTTCCTCAATGGAGTGATTGAGGAAGAGTTGTACATAGAGAAACTGGGAGGATTTTATACCTCCAACAGAGAGTCACATGTGTGCAAACTCAAGAAAGCATTGTATGTGTTTAAACAAGTACCCTGTGCTTGGTACACCAGGATCACCAACTATTTCACTGATTTGGGCTTCACCAAAAGTGAAGTAGATGAAAACCTTTATCATATTGTGGTTGAAGGTAAATTATTGATTATAGTAGTATATTTATTTGATTTAATTTTAACAGGTGACGATCAGAAGCTGATAAAATATTCAAAGAGGTTTTGGCAAGAGAACTGGAGATGAAAGACATGGGGCTCATGCAATATTTCCTTGGTTTGGAATATGGAAAGGAGATGAGGAAATGTTTTTCTCTCAGGGAAAGTATGCCAATGATATACTAAAGAAGTTTCATATGGAGAGAAGAAAACACATGGAGACTCCTCTAGCAGGGAATTACAGGAAGGAAGATGCTAATTCAGGAAAAGTTGTAGAATCTACCATTTACAGGAAGCTTTAGGGTTCAATTATGTACCTAGTGAAAACAAAACCGAACATGTGTTATGTAGTGAACCAACTTCGTCAAGCAATGGTTAAGCCAACCAAAATCTATTAGAAGGCAACAAAACATGTGTTGAGATACCTCAGTGGCACCACTCAATATGATCTTTGGTACATATGGACAGAGGGAGTGAGGTTGCAAGGCTTCATAGGTGCAGATTGTGCAAGGATTCCATCAGACAAGAAGAACACATCAGGAGGAATCTTCAGTATTAGGTCAGCAGTAGTTTCCAAGTACAACAGGAAGTAGAGATCAGTTGCACTAAGTTTAGCAGAAGCAGAGATCATGGATGCTAGTCAAGCAACTTGTGAGGCTATCTGGATGAGGAAGATCCTTGTTAGGTTCTTTTTTGAGCAGATGGATCCTACATTGATTTACTATGACAACCATAGTTGCATAAAACTCTCAATGAATCCATTTTTTCATGATAGATCCAAGCATATCGACATCTAGTACCACCATCTCAGAGATTGTGTGCAGAGGTGGATCATGATGCTAGAGTACATTCTTACAAAGGAACAAGATGTGACCATCTTGAAGAAGGTTATTTCAAGAGGAAAATTCGAGTTTCATAGAGGCATGATTGGGGTATCTGATAATCCCTTTCTTTCTGAGAGGGAGTGTTGAAAATGGCACCAAGAAATATTCTAATTTAATTTCTCATTGAATTAAATTAGAATAAAATTGTAATTCCATATCTCATGACAACTTGTTCGAGTTAAATAAGTTAGTTTGACTTATTTGGTTCAGTTAATTTGATTTGAGGGTCTAAATTGAGTCATGTAGAGTGGTTCCTACTTTTTAGGAGCCTTGGTTGAGTTTATTTTGAGTTTTAATTAATTAATTCAGTTTATCTGAGGTAAAATCAGTTTAACTAGTTCCAAATATTGGAGGAACTATTGGAAGTTCAAAGTGTGGAAGTAGAAATTGAACCACACTCAGTGATAAACCAAAGAACTGATATATCATCCATAAATAAATATTGCATGTGTGAACTGAGAGTTACCCAACTGAGATTGGGGTTCAAGGGACATGTACTATTAGTTGTACAATCATCCAAATTGTATAGGTGGTTCATGCAGTCAGAGGAATTCTCTTGATGGGTTGCGCAGTATTGGATGGAGATTTCCATAATTGATAGGGGATAATTACCCAAGGAAAAAATGCAAGGAAATAGGGACCCAGGCAATCTTTTATTAGGTTAAGTATTGACCAGGACTAGCTTGTAGAGTGGTGAGATAGATTGTGATAGTGCAGAGATTGCTCGGGCTTGAGCAAATCATTGCAATCTTCTTTATTTTTCTGACTAATGCACTATACAAATAGGTGAGATTTTTAGTTGTGGTTTTCCCCTAGAAATAATTGTATAATGCATGGATTGAATTCTTTCTCTTGTATGCTTTGAGATTTCACGATCATTTAATTGTTTCTATAGTAAGATTCAAGTCTATTGTTTTAGTAAATTACAATTAGCAGTTTGAAGCTACAAGGAATTTCTACAATATGATATTGTAGTTGGCCTATCATTGGGTGGATAGTGGAATTCCATCCCTCAGTTACAAATCATTAAGATATATAGCTTAGTGTATTTACTTGTACTTCTCTTGCACTATGAATGTTGAATGATTTTGTTATGGGTTATAATAATGAATGTATCATAACTTCTCATGGTAGAATGCGTTAATGAGATGGATTATGTGAATTTTATCATGGTTGGGAGGGATTTACAAATCCATGTGACTATTGATACTTTTATGAGTGCATGGTTAATTACATAGCATGCACGATTACTTGTTGAGTTTAGCTAGTTGTTGTTTTTTGTGATTTATTTTGTTTCATATGTTATGAATATCATGGATATTTGTTATTATGGACCGGTGAAAGTATGTTCTTGATGTTGTGATCTGAATGGAGGTGTATTGGTAAATTCTCTTCTAAGTTCCCCTTCAGAATATAAACATTCTTGCTTCTTATGTGCATAAGATTTGAACTGAAAAAACATGTTATTCCAAGAGTTTCTTTTAAGTGTTTTTCTTACGGTAATTCCATGAAATTTTTTTAAAACATGAAATCATCAAACACCGAATGGAAATATGCATCAAACAACAATACACAATCCATTGTTGAAGGAGTTCACTCCTCCTGGGCTACATCTCCCCAAATCAGCTCAGAAGGCATGATTCATCTTCATTATACTGAAGGCTTCAACATGAAGATTACATCAAAGTGTTGAAATGAAATGGTAAGTTTCTCCTACAAAGAAACGAATCCTACAATTTTTATTTTACCTTTCACTTTCCGACCTACCATCAAGCATTCAACTATCAGCAAAACATGTGCATCTTGCATCAAGATCCCTTACTCCAATTTGAAAGAACATCAACATGTACTAAAACACTACAATTACATAAATAATCTTTTTATTTAAAACACATAAAGAGAAAATATGAGAAAAAGCTACAACATTGCTAAAAATTATGTTTCTACAAACATATGGAGGCTGGAATACCCCTGCAAGATCATCTCCATCTTAAAATCCTCCAAGAACTAGTTCAACACGTTGGTTGTCCATAGCACCCAGAGGCTTCAATTTGCTATAAACCCATCTAGAAGTGCTCAAATGGTTCTAAAACATGTTCCAATGAACTCAAAATGGCCTATAATGGCTATCTAGCCTCCTCTTGCTCTTCAATTGGTCTCCGGGTGAAGCAAATATTGCCTAACACTCTGGTGGCCTTGGGCATCCTTAAACTTCAAGCTAGAAAAATCCCATATAGAAGTGCTCCATTACTTCTGAAACCTGCACCATTGAGTCCAGAATGGCTAAGAATGGCTATCTAGCCTCTTCTTGCTCTTCAATTGGTCTCCAAGGGAAGCAAATATGGCTTAACCCTCTGGTGGCCCTAGGCATCATTAACTTCAAGCTAGAAAAATCCCATCCAGAAGTGCTCCATTACTTTTGTATCCTGCACCATTGAGTCCATAATGGCCAAAAATGGTCATCTAGACTCTTTCTGCACCTGGAAAACCCCAAACATTATGGCCTTTTCAATATTTCCCACAATTTCTGGCCTAAATTTAGCTAACTAGAGCTAAATTCGACTAACTGGAGTTAAACTGTCAATTCCGCACATTTGGCGGACTGCCAAACTAATCTTCATTAAATTAGTTAAGTGTGTTTAGCGCTAATTAAACCTCCTTTAGCCCTTAATTTGGTGCTTCCTGTGCTAATCCAATTTTAGGGATAATAACGCAGATTAGTGTTAATTAATACAGTTTAAATGTTAATTAAACATGGTTAATATATAAATATTTTCATTTGTGTTTAGCCTTGCCAGTGGTTATGGGCTTGGGTCATATGATTCGGGGGCTAGCTCCCTCCCTCCCCACCATAATACATGGTCTAATTCAAATATATGCAAAAAAATAATATGGTAAGAACCATTAGAGCGGTGTGGTGGTATTTGGTGCATGTTACATGGGAGGTCACGAGGTCGAACCCAGGCGCCTCTGCCTGAACTTAACAAAATTTTGTTCCAAAACATCGTGGCGGGGGGGGCACGTGGCAGCCCCAGGCCGCACCAAGTGTCCTCTCCCCATTAGACCAAACTTAACCTAATAAAAACATGTTGAATCACCCATCCATTCAACCAATAAGATATTATCACTTGGAAGGTTATCATTCGCTTGAGGAAAATGAAAAAACATTGACCCTGCCCAGTCATCATGCCACGTCATTAGTACAGGCTGCTGACTGGGCTCATTGTCGCCATTTTTTTGTATGTTTGTGCAAACGAACAAAACCCATTTCGGGGAACATACAGAGTCCATTTCTCGCGAAACAAAGTACATCGGATTCAGAACGATGAGAATTGCACGGTCGTTCAGGTTATGTGTCATTCTGAGAACTTTTATTTTTGAGCTAAAATTTGAGCTCTTGATCATACCTCCCCACTGAAAAATTTTGGTCTCCAAAATAACACTTTCAGTTATCAAATTGAAGAAGTCAAAACTTAGAAACATCCCCAAAACTCAATTGCAATGTAAAAATTTCAATTGGTGCCCTTCAAGCCCCAATCAAGGCACTTCACTTATCTTCCTCATGAAGACCTGTTGTCCTATTAATAATTGAGCCATAATTCTTATATTTGTTGCAGAACAAACACTGACGAGTGGAATCTAAATATTCTCTTAAAACTCATATTTACACGGCTCCAAAAAAGTCTTCGTCTTGAAGCTTCTCTCTTGAAGACAAAATTGACCCCATCCTAGAGATCATAAACAAATCAATTTTCTTTGGCGTCTTCAAACTCAGCTTGTACATATAAGTACTTTGCTGCAAAAAATTTCATGATGTTTGGCTCTGCCTACAAAACATAGTCATCTTTAAACAATCTTAACAACAAGATTCATTCACACAAGTTTCAACACGAATACTTGTATCGATGAATATGAGACAACTAGTAGATCATTTTTGAATGACAATTTGTACATTCAAAAAGTCCATAAACATGTGGACAATCAAGCCAAAAAAATTACATCAAAGGAAACAACATCTACTTGCTGAACATATTGACAGTATTGTTCACTTTACAAAAGTACCTTTGAAAGGTAATCACAACAAGTAATTACAAAACTTTCAAAACAACTCTACAATAAGTCTACCCAATATTGCCTCTTCTAGGCTTGTGGGTCATCTTTTTGCACCATCTTGTCTTGGGGAGGTCACTTAGGATTATGAAGGACACTTTTTGCTACCTTTTGTCTCCCTTGAATCATGTGACATGACCCTTTTACATTTCCTCAAATGAAGTTACGGATGCAACTTCCAACAACGTTCAATATCATGTCCATGCACTTGGCAATGAACACAGAAAAACATTTTCTTGTTCACATACATAGAATTTATCTCTTGTGAAAGGCAGTCGATATTATTGATGCCCAAAATTTGGTCCATCCTCTTAACCAATACCATGCGTTGCTCACACATAGCCACACAACGGTCAAAATATTCACAAAAAGCACAAGTAAATTTCTCCAACAAATAATCAAAATGACCATGCTTTGCATAAGCCTTTTGATATTTATACATTTCTTTAGCGCTACTAATATGACGGTCTTCTCCTAGTGATGAAATCTCCTTCTTGGAGGCTTGATGTGGTTCAAGATTTTAGAGCACTAGAGCACTCTCCATACTCATGGTGACCATAACCCAACCCCATGTATTTTGGCCTTTCATCAACTAAAATAGGATTGGTAATTCCTTGATCATTTATGCAAAGGCCTCCACCTTCGTAGCCTATCTTGGAGAGCAACCTCATACCTATGCCCTTGGTATGTTTTTCAAATGCTACAAGGTATTATTATGTACATGGGTAGAAGAAGTAGTACTGGAAATATGAATAACCTCTTTAAGCTTACCATTCGCATTCTCACCCTTTGATGATGATGATGAAGGCAAACTTGTAGATGAATCAAGCCATCCACTTTCATTCACTGGCATGCGGTGTGTATTTTGAAGAAGTTTGCAACAATCACATGCAACATCTCCATTTGCACCATGACCACATACTTTCTTACTTTAGAGGTTTCCTTCATTGGCACAAAAGTAGATCTTTCTGCAATTTTCTCATCAAGCACTTGTTGCATTACAAAACACATGTGCATCTTCTCCTTTTCATCCTTTTCCAACAATATTCTCAACTCCATGTTCTCCATTTGAAGAGCCAAAGTTTTATCCACTAGCTCTTGGAGTCTCTTTTTGCTACCCATTCTTTCCAAGAGCTTGGGCCCACTACCTTTTCTCTGTCTTTCAAAGGTTGCTTCCTTTTTTGGAGAACCTTTTCCTCTTGCAGTTCTAGAGCCTTCACCTTGTAGTTGTGAGTTCCTCTCTTCATAGAGGACATTCACCATCCCTGACATGTCCAAAAAAGCCTTTCTGAAGTTTTCATCTTTTGTCAGTCTTGTAGACTCTCCTCCTAGAGACATGCTTACTGAAGCCTTGGGAATCTCTGGAGGTGAAACTTGAGGTGGAGATTGTGGCAACTCTGGCCTCCTTCTTCTTGCTCCAACTTGGGAATCTACACCAACAAATTTTCCTTCTCCTCTCTGGAGTTTCAACCTTGTAAGCATTTTCACCTTACAAATAGTCAAACTCTCTTTGCACAAAGCAACACAAGATAATAATAAACCTGTAGCTATGATACCAACTGATCTAAATGGAGGTGTATTAGTAAATGCTCTGATAAGTTCCCCCTTAGAATATAAACATGTTTTCTTCTTATGTGCATAAGATTTCAATTGAACAACATGTTATTCCAAGAGTTTCTTTTAAGTGTTTTTCTTACAGTAATTCCATGAACAAATTTTAAAACATGAAATAATCAAACAATGAATGGAAATATGCATCAAATAGTAATACACAATCCATTTTTGAAGGAGTTCACACCTCCTGGGCCACATCTCCATGAATCAACTCTGAATGCATGATTCATCTTCATTATGCTCAAGGCTTCAACATGAAGAGTACATCAAAGTGTTGAACTAAAATTGTAAGTTTGTCCTACAAAGAAAAAACTCCTACAAAGTTTCTTTTACCTTGCACTTTTTGACCTACAATCAAGCATGCAACTATCAGAAACACATGGGCATATTGAATCAAGATCCCTTACTCCAATTTGAAAGAGCATCAACATGTACTAAAACACTGCAAGTACATAAACCGTCTTTTTCTCTAAAACACATAAAGAGAAAAATATGAGAAAAATCTACAACACTACTGCAAAGGCTACTGCTGCAAACATATGGAGGCTTGAAGGCCCCTGTAAGATCATCTCCATCACAAAATGGAAGAACTAGTTCAACACGTTGGTTGTCCATAGCACCCATAGGCTTCACTTTGATACAAATCAATCAAGAAGTGATCAAATGTTTCTGAAACCTATTCCAGTGGACTCAAAATGGCCAAGAATGGCTATATAGCCTCTTCTTTCTCTTCAATTGGTCTCCAGGTGAAGCATATATGGCCTAACCCTCTGGTGGCCCTAGGCATACTTAAAATTAAATATAGAAAAATCCCATCTAGAAATACTCCATTGCTTTTGAAACCTACACCATTGAGTCCATAATGGCCAAGAATGGCTATCTAGCCTCTTCTTTCTCTTCAATTGGTCTCTAGGTGAAGCAGATATGGCGTAACCCTCTGGTGGCCCTAAGCATTCTTAAACTTCAAGTTGGAAAAATCCCATATAGAAGTGCTCCATTTCTTCTAAAACCTACACCATTGAGTCTATAATGGCCAAAAATGATTATCTAGCCTCTTTCTACACCTAATTTGGTCGAAAACTCCAAAATTTATGACCTTTTCAAATTTTCCCACAATTTCTGGCCTAAATTTTGCTAATTAGAGCTAAATTCGACTAACTAGAGTTAAACTGGCAGTTCCTCTAGATTTGGCGTACCACTAAACTAATCTTCATTAAATTATATAAGTGCGGTTAACGCTAATTAAACCTTCGCTAGCCCTTATTTCAATGCTTTATGTGCTAATATGGTTTTAGGGATAATAACGCGGATTAGTGTTAATTAATACAGTTTAAATGTTAATTAAACATGGTTTAATATATAAATCTCTGCATTTGTGTTTAGCCCCGTCAGTTGTTATGGGCTTGGGTCATACACAAGGGCTTCACTCAATGAACCTCTAACATATCACGTGTGATCATAGCATATTAAACAATACCCTTAATTTGAGTATATATTGGAAAATACCTCTAAAAATCATATTATTTATCCCCCTACCAGTATAAACCCAATACACCTTTCCAATTTAAAAATCCCCTAATTTCACTATATATTGTAGGTATCCATTTTTTCATTAACATTTTTTATAACCCTTTATATTTTCTAATTAAATTTGACCTCCATTTTTTATACCTGCCAATATAAAAATCCTTTACCCCCTATATATCCTCCAATATATTATGTCATTTTCCCCTCATTATATATCGCCCAATATGAACCCATGTGCTATGGTATGGCTCCCGAAGTGAAGCCCGTGTGGGGTTATATGATTCGGGGGCTGGCCCCCTCTCCCCGCACCATAATACATGGTCTAATTCAAATATATGCAAAAACATAATATGGTAAGAACCATTAGAGTGGCGTGGTGGTATTTGGTGCACGTATTACATGGGAGATCATGGGGTCGAACCCTTGCGCCTCCACCCAGAATTAACATAAAAAAGTTCCACACTACTGTGGAGGGGGAGGGGGGGCACGTGGCAGCCCCAAGCTGCACCACGTGTCCTCTCCCCATTGGACCAAACTTAACCCAATAAAAACATGCCAAATCACCTAGCCATTCAACCAATAAGATACTGCCACTTGGTAGGTTATTATTCGCCAGAGGAAAACAACAAAACATTGACTCTGCCTAGTCAGCATGCCACGTCAATAGTACAGACTATTGACTGGGCTCCCTGTCGCCATTTTTTTACATGTTTGTGCAAATGAACATAACTCATTTCCGAGAGCATACAAAGTCCATTTTTCGTGAATTGAAGTGCGTCAAATTTAGAACAACGAACACTACGCAGTAGTTCAAGTTTAGCGTCATTCCGAGAACTTTGAATTTTGAGCTAAAATTTGAGCTCCTGATCATACCTCCCCACTGAAATATTTTGGTCTCCAAAAGAACACTTTCAGTTATCAAATTGAAGAATTCAGAACTCAGAAATATCCCCAAAACTCAAAGCAATGTAAAAATTTCAATTGGTGCCCTTCAATCCCCTCTCAAGGCACTTCACTTATCTTCCTCATGAAGACCTGTTGTCTTGTTAAGAATTGAGCCATAATTCTTATCTTTGTTGCAGAACAAACATTGGTGAGTGGAATATGAATATTCTCTTAAAACTCATCTTTACACAGCTCCAAAAAACAATTCATTTTGAAGCTTCTCTCTTGAATACAAACTTGACCCCATCCTAGAGATCATTAACAAATCAACTTGCTTTGGCGTCTTCAAACTGAGCTTGTACATATAATTACTTTGCTACAAAAATTTTCATGATGTTTGGATTTGCCTAAAAAACATAGCCATCTTTAAACAATCTTAAGAACAAGATTCATTCACAAAAGTTTCAACACAAATACTTGTATCTATGAATATGAGACAACTAGTAGTCAATTTCTAAGTGACAATTTGTACATTCACAAAGTCCATAAAAATGTGGACTATCAAGCCAAAGAAAACAACATCTACTTGCTGAACATAGTGAGAATAATGTTCACTTTATAAAAGTACCTTCGAAAGGTGATGCAGGAGCATCGAGAACCTAGCCAACAATGTGACGTCTTGGTCACATGTTGTGGCTAATTTAAAATAAAATAGACTTAGGAATAGTATAATTTATTATTTTATTAAATTTGTTATTTATTTTTGGAGCATTGTTAGTTTGTTTTGAAATTAAATAAATATGGAATAAATTTAGCAATTGGTTTCTCTCCCTGCGTGGACGTAGAGCCAACATAGGGATAAGCCTAAAAAATAGGAAGGTAGTAATTTATTGAGAAAACCTATTCTAAGAGAAGCAGTTTTATTCCTCGAGTATAAATAGTTGGAGGATGGTAAGGGAACATCAATTTTTTTTGTTGATATGTAGATTCCAAATTTTTATGGGAAAATTTGATTAGTAGATTATTCATATCTAATGAAGTGATCTTATGAATTGGTTTATTTCTGCAATTTTAATATATATATATATATATATATATATATATATATATATATATATATATATATTGCTGGAATGTGTGAGTGCAGGAGATTGACACCAGATTGAAGACACATCGTACGTTGGGGAAAAGAGTGCGACTATGGGTATAGTGGAGCCATAGGACGATGCAGTTGGAGCACCGTAATAGCTCGAAGGTCAGTTATGCAAATATGAAACGTTGTCAAAACACCATAGCGTGGGAGTGCTAACTAATGGTTTTATAAAACCGTGATGGTGAGCGAATTAGAAGAGTCGATTTGCATAGAGACTCTGTCGTCGATACAAAGTTGA